>LNGK01000006.1:1552341-1719364 GCA_001510575.1 Knoxdaviesia capensis
CCCCCCTCCCTCCAGGGCTTTTTTTCTTTTCTTTTTTTCCCCAATGGAATCTCAACTGGAAACACTAACAGTGGCTGCCTCCAACTATCTTCTAGGGAACCGAATCTGTCCCAATAGTGATTGTTGGAAACAAGAGTGATCTGCGTCCGGAGCAACGGCAGGTGAGAGAGGAAGATGGAAAGAGATTAGCGGAGAAATATGACTGTGGTTTTACGGAGGCAAGTGCGCGGTACAACGAGCATGTTACCAAGGCATTTGAGCTGTTGATTGAACAGATTGAACGAACCCAAGACCCAGCAATAGAGACACCTCCGAGCAGCAGCTGTGTTCTCATGTAAATTAATTAGATATCAAGACCCCTCGGCCCCCGTGTGTTTTATTTTTATTTTTATTTTTTTTATTTTTTGTCTTTTTCCCCCTCTCTGGGACTTGTTTTGTTTCGTGTGCATTTAGGGGATGGTTGTTGGTGTTGTTCAAAAAACCGCATTGAAAGTAGCAACGAAAGAGCAGCCGGTCTGTCTAATGCCGAGATCTAACTCATAGATCTTTCTGAGTATTTATGTTATCTAGAATACAGTTTTCAATAATAAAAGAACAAAAAATCACACCCCGAAAAAACTCAAATATATACTTGTGGTTATACACCCAGCAACAACCGCCGGGGGTCCTCGATGTACTTTCTGACAGTATCAAGGAAAAGCACGGCATCACGACCAGTAATGACACGGTGATCGTAGCTGAGAGCCAGCTCCATGATCGGTCGGATCTTTATCTCACCGTTGATAACAACAGGGCGGTTCTTGATGGCATGGAGTCCAAGAATAGCACTCTGGGGGTGGTTGATGATCGGAGTGCTCAGCTTGGAGCCAAAAACACCTCCATTGCTAATGCTGAAGGTTCCTCCAGTAAGATCTTCGATGGTGAGCTTCCGGTCTCGTGCCTGAAAAAAAAGGAAGCAGAGAAACAAGGCAGGTTAGTAAATGAAGAACGGGAATTACAAAAAAGGGCATCGACGGGGGAAATTGGACAAACCTTCTTGCTCATCTCGGCGATGCTACGCTCGATCTCAAGAATGCCCATCTTCTCGATATTGCGAATGATAGGAGTGACAAGGCCCTGCTCGGTAGAAACAGCGACGCTGATGTCGACGTAGTCGTGGAACACAACAGTGTCTCCGCTGTTGGGTCCCTCAATCGATGCATTGACAATCGGGTATTCCTTCATAGCAAGGGCACACGCATACGAGAACGCTCCCATAAATCCAAGTTTAGTGCCGGTTTTCTTCAAAACTTCGTCCTTCATGGAGCTTCGGAACTCCATTAAGGATGACATGTCGACCTCATTGAATGTGGTCAGAGAAGCAGCGGTGTTCTGCGACTGCTTCAGGCGCTCGGACATGCGGAGAAGCATGCGGTTCATTTTCACCTATCATAAAACAACATATTAGCCTCTGCTTTGAAGGTCGGGCTATCGAAACTCTCAGCAGTGACCAGGGGGTCATGTATTGGCGATGTGTGTATGGGTGAAGCTGGGATTCAACTCACTCTGCGCTCTTGACGGTCTCCAACGGTGGCCGACGATGACTCTTTGGGGGGCTCGGCTTTGGAAGCCGCAGCAGGCTTGACCGGTTCGGCAGGTGTAGCTGAAGCGCTGGCGGGTTTCGATTCAACGGGAGCAGGGGCGGCCGATTCCGACTTGGGAGTAGGTGCGGTAGGGGCCTCTGACTCAATAGGCTTCGGAGCATTGGACGAGCCGGCCGAGGCGGCGCCGGGGTCAAGGATGGCGATCTCTTGGCCAACGGTGACGGTGTCCTCCTCGTTTACCAGAAACTTCTGAAGGATACCAGATTCGGGGGCGGTGACGGCAACATCAATCTAGAAAGAAAAAGAGAAGACATTAGTTCTTGTATTCGCAATATAAGTGTCACAAACAAAAGCGGCGAATCCTGTTGAGAAGAGCAAGTGGCAGACCTTATCCGTCTCGATGGTTGCAATCTCTTCGTCTTGCTCAACGAAATCTCCAGGCTGCTTGTTGAACTGTTTCAATGTGCCTTCGGAAATTGACTCAGCCATCTGGGGAACCTTGATGCTGGTGGCATAGTGGCGCGCTGTTCTGGCAACAAACGGCTGCCAAACAGCAGGGCAAGATCGAAGCTGGCGCAACTGCACCGCGCGGGTAAAACGAAGAGCGCGATTTGACATCATCTTCGCAAAGAGAAAAAAAGACGGAGAACGCAAAACAAAACAGCACGAAAAAAGTCTTTAAAAGAAGACTGTTGTGTTGAGTGATTGATCGGCTCAGAGAGTTGAATTCCCGAACCAAAACAAGATTGAGGGAAGATTGGAAATTTCAGAAGTATTTGAAAGGAAAGGAGTTTGTGACGTTTTGTTGCGCAAAGAGCAAAGCAGTCAAAGCTCTGCTGGGCTTGTCATTGGTCAATTCATCCAGACAACTACACTCCAGCTCGGAAGAGCCGCAGGCTTAGCCGAATACCGGTTCTTGTCGCGGAAATGCTTAACATTAACGGTTACGTAGGACGGAGTCTGGAGCGAAGGGGAAAATCTCCGGCAAATCAACCAGATTGCTTTGGCTGAGGATCCCGCATTTAGCATCACTGCCATTGGCCAATGGACCTTGACTAAGCTTCTCTTTCTGGTCGCCCTCTCAATCTTCAATCTCGCGACAAGATTGAAATCCATCCCAATTCATTGTTTTCCTCCAAGTCATGAGCTACGAATGCCCCAGCAGCAATCACCCAGCACAATACTACTCTCCCGAGAGACATTCTTAGGCACCACACCTATCTCTTCCCAACCTCTATTCATCCCCCCCAGAAGGAACAGGAGGCCGAAGCTTTCTTCTGTCCTCATCCAAACCAACCGCCCATTATGTCGGCACGGCAAGCTGCGCTGTGAGTTTTACCGTCATAAAATGAGTTGTGAGGTCGTTGGGGTTATCTGCTTACCCTACTAACAATGGCATTTCTCCCCCTCAGGTCTCTATACCGCCGCGCCCTCAAGTTGTCTCTGGATTGGGCCATTGACCGCAGTCTCTGGAGAGGCCAGGCCGTGTATATTCGATCTCTTTTTGAGGCAAACCGTTCAGTGACAAATCCCAGACAGCAACGGGTATGGGTTGATCCGGGTTTTCTTGTGTGGGATATTGGGGGGTTGTTTTTCTCCCCCGATATCATCCACAATGTAAATAAGGATACATGACTCTAACACAACACTCGCCAGCTCCTACTATCCGAGACTGAGAAACTTCTAGAGCAATGGAAGCACCCCGAGCCGTATATTCCACCAACTGCTCCAGGCGGTAAGTTCAGATATACCATTTACAGCAGTATACATCAGGTTGATCGCTGATGAATTAACTTTTCTCACTTTTTCTAGGCTCAAAATACGAGAGAAATTTGCCGGCCCCTTTCCTTGATCGTAAGAAAACATCCGATACATATATACATACCCGATCAGTATGCCACGGAATGAACGATATACTAACAGGATTCTAGCTCCTCCCCGACCTCACGCCCACCACTAAAGATTTTATCGTACAGATATACGACTAGTTTGGGAAGGGAATTTTATGTGTTTTGTGTCGCATGTCTAAAATCCGGAATTGCAGATGGGACTTAACCCTCAAAATGGCATTTAATCCCTTATCTTATTAACATTTCGCATGTTATTCATTTATTTTTTTCTAGATAAAAACAAACGGCAGCATACCAGGTAGCGATACTACTTCTTGTTATATACAGCCAGATGTGAGCGGAAAGCAAACTTCAGAGAACTATCTCTAAATAGACATAGTTCTCCGAACAGATCGCGTCATACCAAGTTTCGGCCGACGTGTCACATACGAAACAATGTCATTTCAACGAAGCCGAGAGTGCGAAGGAAAAAAGAAATGTGTGGAATAAAGTATTATTCATGACCCAACCCTTTGGGGTTTATTGTACAACCCAAGCATAAAAATTCATCCGTAAACCCTGATGACCTTTGACCCCGAAACTCATAAAAAAAAGCAATCAAAAGGACTGAAAAAGCACGAAAGCAACCCGCATTATTAAAACTCAAACTTAAAGCTCCTGGCTCGACTTGCCAGCCTTTCCGGTCTTCTTGGGAAGAAGGTCTACCAGTGGAAAATGTCAGTATGAAATACTCGCTCGAACTCGAAATCAGGGGGGTGTATTGGGGTAGAAACATACTTTGGTGGATGTTAGGCAGAACACCACCTTGGGCAATGGTAACATGGCCCAGAAGCTTGTTCAGCTCCTCATCGTTCCGGATGGCCAGCTGGAGATGACGGGGGATAATACGGGTCTTCTTGTTGTCACGGGCGGCATTGCCAGCCAGCTCGAGAATTTCCGCGGCGAGGTACTCAAGGACAGCGGCCAGGTACACGGGGGCACCAGCGCCGACACGCTGAGCGTAGTTGCCCTTACGGAGCAGACGATGGACACGACCAACGGGGAAAGCAAGGCCAGCCTTGGACGAACGGCTATATTTGCAAATTAAAATTTCCTTCTAAGTTAGTATTTGAATCATCGAGTGTTGTTGTGAAGAATAGAGAAATCAGAAGCATCAGAACAGAACTTACGACTGAGCGTTCTTGGCACCGCTCGCCTTGCCACCGGACTTTCCGCCAGTCATTTTGATGGTTGGGATTGAGGAGAAGAAAAAGGGGTGAAAAGTGCTTTGAGTTGGGCGACGAAAAGTGTCGGAGTGAGTGGGAATGAAAGTGAGTAGTGGTGGTGGTGGATGAAGAAGAGAGTTGGTGAAAATTCTAAATGTTGAGTTGAAAGAAAGATGTAGGGCGTGTCGGGGGGGGAAGCAGATTAAGTAGTTTTTGCGCGTGCAGGCACAATCACTGATCACCGCGACCCTCAGAAATGCGCTAGTCCGTAAAGGGTAATAATCTCAAAACAACATCTTGGGTGACACATCCACCCATAAAAATCCGGCCACACAGAAAAAAAAATAGTACCCAGGCACAAATAACCAGGGAGGCAGGCGCGCTCGCTTTTTTCCAACGCGTCAAATTAACAAAACCAGTTGGGATGATGTTGTTTTTTTGGCTTTACTTTTTCTTCATCAAAGCAACATCAAGTCGAAAACCCCCCGCCACTCATGTTCTTTCCCTGCAAGCATATGTATGCATGGTGATGTACCTACATACATACTGTACATGTGTGCATACAGGTACCTACATAGATATATGGTCGACTGACTAACAGTACATATGTACAGTATATCAGAGTCAAGATGTAGTTTTTTTGCGGGTGTATTCACAGAGCTGTTAAGATCATTTGGAACAGGTGGCTCTTCACCAGTTGCCTTTTTCTCTGGTATGGTGGATCTCATCATTCGCTCCATGCACAGCATGTATCGCGGGAACTGCTAAAAAACACTTCTTTAACTCTTTGCCCAGCGGTAACACTACAAACACGGTGAAGATATGTTCATAGGGTGGCATTCCCCACATTCAGCGATGAAGGTGGTTCTGGCCCTTCTGGGTCACATCTGTCCCCGACCTACGGTTTATAGTTTACACATATGCGACATTCAACCCGCCACGCCCTCTCTCCGTCAAGCTTGGAAGCTGTACGGCGGTATGTAAGTATATACTGTACACATGTACGTGCACACAGGCGCGCATTTAAGGTAGAAACGCCCACGGTACATCACCTTTCACAGCTGCCCCTCTTCCATTACGGGATGGTGTCCTCTTTTATACGCTCAGTGTTTGGGCATATGCATGTGTATATGTGCTACTATTAACATGTATTATATATTTGGGGGTACATGTGTACTTGCAGGTGTTGGTGATTGTCGCTTGCATCTTCCAGTGTTGACTTTCGACCTTCCACCACAATCAAGGAAAGTCGAAAGCAGAAACTATGTTAAACAGCAGAAAAACATCATCAAATCAGGACAGAAAATAAAGCTTGGAGGGGGAAAGAAAATAAAACAAAAATTCAAAGAAGAAAATGCACCCCATGAATTATTAGGAGGATCCAGTCAAAGTAGTTTCATTTCAAAGTGCTTGACATTTTGAAAACACGGAACGACAGTGTGTATGTATTTGGTGCACAACAATCAAAACAACTGATTAGTCGCCTAGTGAGAAAATACATGGTTGGGAATGGCAGGAGTGATGAGATTAACAAGCCAGCCAGCCAGAAAAGAATTCCATATAATATTTTCTTCGGAAATGCGTGAGGCTTAAAGTCAGAGAGCAGGAGAAAAAGAAAAAGAAAAGAAAAAAAACAATGGGAGAATTACCCTTTTGGGAAGTGGTGTCTGCAAACCGATAAGCCTTCCCGGTCTGATTAAATAAGAAGCCGGGGTGGGTACATGGTACGCATATTTTGCTGGTGACGCGAGCGTTAATCAAAGTACCGTGGTACAAGTCGCGCTGGCCCGTGCTTTTTTTTTTCAAGCTTCCACGCATTTTTGTTTTGCTAAAGATCAGTAACAGCGTGCCAGACGTCGCGTCCGCATACAAAAGGTCGACCTCCCCCTCAAACCTACCTTTTGCCTTCCACCAACTTTTTCTCTCCTTCATCACCTACACACTTTCATTCTTCTACTCTGCCAACTCAACTTCTTACTTCCACTTTCTTCCATCCTCAGCTCACTTTTTTTCTGTCATCCAACTCCCCCCCTTTTTTCAATCCCCATCTTTCGCAATGGCTCCCAAGGCTGACAAGAAGCCCGCTGCCTCTAAGGCTCCCGCCACCGCCTCCAAGGCTCCTGAGAAGAAGGATGCTGGCAAGAAGACTGCCGCCAGCGGTGACAAGAAGAAGCGCACCAAGACCCGCAAGGAGA
This sequence comes from Knoxdaviesia capensis, assembly GCA_001510575.1. Lineage (NCBI taxonomy): Eukaryota > Fungi > Ascomycota > Sordariomycetes > Microascales > Gondwanamycetaceae > Knoxdaviesia > Knoxdaviesia capensis. The sequence goes on from LNGK01000006.1 coordinate 1,559,175, forward strand.
CTTACTCCTCGTACATCTACAAGGGTGAGTTGATTTTGCCTTTAGTAGCCCTTTTTTGCTTTCGCTCCTGATGGATATGTATCTGACTTTGATGTTTTTTTTCTCAGTTCTCAAGCAGGTCCACCCCGACACTGGTATCTCCAACCGCGCCATGTCTATCCTCAACTCGTTCGTGAACGGTAAGCTTCAGTGTCAACCTCGTTTGAAAGATATGCTCGGGTATTCTATAGTACTAATGCCGGCCTTCAATATGTAGACATCTTCGAGCGCGTTGCCACCGAGGCTTCCAAGCTTGCTGCTTACAACAAGAAGTCTACCATCAGCTCGCGAGAGATTCAGACCTCTGTGCGCCTGATCCTTCCCGGTGAACTTGCCAAGCACGCCGTTTCTGAGGGTACTAAGGCTGTCACCAAGTACTCCTCTTCCACCAAATAAATTTGTCTTTGTCTCTTTTTTTCACGTTTGGTATTCGGATGTCCTTGCGGGATCTGTGGTTGACGTTTTGTCGGCCATCCTTTGGGTTGTTTTTTTTTAATGCGTTACGGATGGGTTCTGCTTTTTTATTAATGGGGGCCTATGTCTTTGCCCGGTCATTTGGGGTTTTGCGGCTGTACAATACACCTTGAGAATTATGGTTTCAGGTCGAATGAAATGACATAAAACAATCATCACTTTCTCTCCATTTCTGACTATCTATCTATGGCGTTCTTTTCGTTTAACTTGTCTATCTTAGGCCCGCTTTGGTACTCTTCATTATGTGTGGGATTGGGCGCAGAATTCCTTTGTTCTCCGCTGATCCCAGCGCGGTTCCTGTGCTCCATCCCATCTTCTGCAACAGGCTGTGTCCGCGATTGTCGTGACCGATTTCTGGCAGATGTCCGGCGATTATTTCTCCGTCGTTGTATCTCGAAGAATTGACGCCGGGAATGCCACGGCGAGCAGGATTGCCGCCGCCTCCGTTAAAAAGGTTAAACACTTTACGTTCCACCCGGCTCAGTGTCTCGTGCAGATTCAGACGGTCAGATGCTTGGGTCTTGTAGAGTGTGAGACGGCGATTCTCCGCGCTTCCAACTGACTTGGACTTCAGCTTCAGTTCGTGTCCCATCTTGTGAAGCTTTCTTCGTTGATCAATCGGCATGGCAGGAAATATAAGTCTGTTTTGTGAGAGAGTTTTGGCAGTTAGTTAGGCTCCTGAAAGGGCAGCGTTCCGTCGTGTGTTCAACCGGATTCATGGCTTCACTCACTGTTCGCAATCTGAGCTCATGAATGTTCTTAGCTCATCGACGATATCGCCGGCCTTCATACCCTCGGGATAGCGAAGTGATATGTTGCCATCATATTTGTTCTTCTGGCCCAGCGTTCCTTCCGCGCGCATTCTCTCCCGTTCCTTTTTGCGGGCCGCCTTCTTCAGCCGGTTCGTTGACATTGACATCTCCATGGAATCTATTACATCTTGGTCAAGGTGCGCGCGAAAATCGGCCTTCAGCAACGACCCCTTCTTTTTGCGTCTCTGTGACTCGGCCAGCATAATCACATCACCTTCATCAAACTCGTCTTCTTCGTTCCCGTCCGTCGTTTCGTCGGCATCGGGATCCTGGTCTCTGTCGGATATTAAGGAACTTTCATCATCGCTTCCGTCAGAGTCATCATTGTCCGTGCCGTCGCCACTCGTGTCGCCAGCCTGGCCTTTCACAAAATCAGTTTCGTCAGACTGGATGTAAAGGTCACCCTGGTCCCCTCCCAAATCTCTGTAGAGGAAATTCTGAGAGATATCAGGGATGTCATCTTCGTCTTCTTCGTCTTCGATCAGGTTGCGCATGTAGTCCTCGATAGCTAGCTTCTCCTCATCCTGGGTCGCGTGCTCGTCGTCTGAGGTGCGGGGGTACACTGGCGCTGGTTGCGCCATGCTACCCGAGGTTCGTTTCCTTCTTGGGCGCATTCGAGGGCGTCTGTTCTTTTTGACTCCACTCATCTCCTCTGTTTCCGTGCCACTGGCCGTCGGTTGTGATACCTCAAGTTGTTCAAATGCGCGTTCGATGCCGATAATCTGAGGCGCCTCGTTCTTAGGCACTGGTGGGGCCTTGCTAGCCAGTATCCCACCCTTGCGACCCTTGAAAACGATTTCCTCGCCGTCGCTAGACTCTGAAAATTCGTCCGCGGGTTTGGCTGCTGAGGTGTTTGATGCCTTGGACTTCAACTGCACTGTGCTTTCCGCTGTTTGTCTTGACACCGCCGCTAGTGATTGCAGAATGTTCGATGTCGTAGCCTTAGTGCCGGTAGGTTGTAGAGTGGTCTGGTATGGAGACACTTTCGATTTGCCTGTCGTTTCCGGGCTCGCTATGGGGTTCGTACTGTCGGTCTTCGTGGAGTCGAGTTCGTCGGCTGGCGGTATCTCGAATTCGAGCAGTGGCTGTATGAAGCCAGCACTGATAAATAAAACCGGGCGCAGTCGCAGACGGGGGTCGGATGAACCTTGATTTTTATATCGATTTGAGGTGTTGAAAGCTTCGGCTCTCATGCTATATCCACCTGTGGTGCATCGGAATCAGTTAACGGCTGGGAAGACAACGCATGTGTTTTTTGCCTTGAACTTTACCATCATGATTGAAGCCAAATAATTCGTCCGCTAGTGGGTCTGTAAATAAAGGCAACTTCCTGTTTCGGCCCCTTTTGCCTCGATTTCTCCTGGTCATGGTTCTTCGCTGTGAATATATTGGGGTGGGGTGTAATGAGACTGAATCTGGAATCTTGATGTTTCAGAGGCCTAACCATGGTGGGATGTTGTTGATGTGTGGCAGAACTCTTTATGTTTTTGAGGGTCCACAAAAAAATTTGGGGGCTAGTTTGGGGGTTTCAAGGTGGACTTCCTCGTCAAAACGAGTCAGTTTAACGGTGGAGGATTCACCATCATATTCGTCCTAGGTATCCCTATAAGGAGATATAGTCATAGGTATGTTCATACTTAACCGCCTTAGGCGTATCCTATAATATTCAGCTACACTGGTTTCAAGGGCATATTGTATGTAAAGTTTATCTAACACCCGGATAGCAACAAGTTATATAGACTATTGGCTCAAGCATTTCCAAAGTTAGGTGTAAGCTGGAAAAACACGAAAACCCTAACCCTACAAGGCGGGATTTGTGCACATGTTTATCCATAATGTCATGAAAAGGAAGACACCACCAACAGACTAGAGCAAGGCGAAATACATAGTGCACAATGAACCTCAATTGTAAACAAATGGAATGATATATGAACATTTACACGCCTATCTATGTATTATTCACCGCCGGTACCGCCGGACTGCAAACGAATGCACCCCGGATGATGAAGCTATCCTCTAGAGGGCTACAGCACACATGCCCAAACCAAGAAAAGGATAGCTTCACAGGAAACCCAAAAAAAAAGGGAAAGGAACATCGGAAACAATCATACACAAATCCCGTGACAAGATTCAGTCAACCACTACAGAAAAAAAAGGAGACGGGGCAGTGAGAGAACTAAAAGTGGATGGCCTTCGAGTAGGTGGCCATGGCAGCCTCCTTGAAAGCCTCGGCAAGAGTAGGATGAGCGTGGCAAGTCCGCGCAATGTCCTCGGAAGAAGCGCCATACTCCATCGCCAGGGTACCCTCCGCAATCATCTCACCGGCATTCGGTCCAATGATATGAACGCCGAGGATTCGATCAGTTTCGGGATCAGCAAGGATCTTGACCATTCCGTCGGTGTCCAGGTTGGTCTTCGCACGAGAGTTGGCAGAGAAGGGGAATGTGCCGGCACGGAAAGGAATGTTCTGAGCGCGTAGCTCCTGCTCATTCTGACCGACCCAGGCAACCTCGGGGTGGGTGTACATGACCGAGGGAATGCATCCGTAGTTGACGTGACCGTGACCGTGCTTCATGTACTCAACAACGGCGACAGCTTCCTCTTCAGCCTTATGAGCTAGCATAGGACCAAAAGTCACGTCGCCAACGCAGCGAATATGGGGAATCTTGGTGCGGTATTCCGAGTCGATAATGACGCGTCCGCGATCATCAAGCTCAAGGCCGATATTCTCAAGACCGAGACCACCAGTGTATGGGCGGCGGCCAATCGCGACCAGGACGACATCGGCGTCGATCTGATGGGAAATCATGATTAGTAAACAGCACTCCAACTCCATTTAACTCAGAATCAACCGGGCCGGTCAATTAACCGAGAAGGTACAAAGGCACAACGTACCTCTTCAGGCTTGCCGCCCTTAGCAGCGTCAATCTGCAACTTGATCTTGTCGCCAGTGGTATCGCCTCCGAGAACCTTGGTGTTCAGCTTGAAGTCCATACCCTGCTTCTTCAGGAGCTTCTGGGCACTCTTAGAAATCTCGGTGTCCATTCCGGGACCGCCGATCTGGCCCAGGAACTCGACCACGGTAACCTTGGTTCCCAGTCTCGACCAGACGGAACCCATCTCGAGTCCAATGATACCGCCTCCAATGACGACCATCGACTCGGGAATCTTCTTGAGAGCTATCGCTCCCGTGCTTGTGATGACGCGCTCCTCATCGATCTGGAGACCGGGGAAAGGAGTAGACTCGCTACCAGTGGCAATCAGAATGTTCTTTCCAGTAACCACCGTCTCGCTGCCGTCATTGAGCTCAACCTTGATGTCATGCTCGTTGATGAACGAACCAGAGCCCTTCAGGTACTCAACGCCGTTCTTTTTCAACAGGAACTCAACACCCTTAGTCAAACCCGAGACCGACATTTCTTTCGCCTTCATGAAGTTCTCAAGGTTGAGCTTGACATCGCCGACCTCGATACCGCGGTTCTTCGTGTCGTGCAGGATCTGGTGGTAGAGGTGCGAGTTGTTGAGTAGGGATTTCGATGGGATACATCCGACGTTCAGGCAAGTACCACCGAGAGTGCCACGCTTTTCGATGCATGTAACCTATATCACCACAAAGAATAAGATAAACAGTGAGAATATGAACTACATCAGTTGGACAAAACGGCGGAGAAAAATTACCTTCATGCCCTCTTGGCCAGCCTTGATGGCGGCGACGTAGCCGGCGACACCACCTCCAATAATGACGAGATCCTTCTCCTCTACAATGTGTGTTAAATGGTGTGCTATCCATATGCAGCGAGAAAAAAAAAAGCCAACTGTGTTCAAGGTATCTGCTTGTCTGGTAAGACAGAAGGGAATCGGGACTCTTAAGACATACCGGAAGCCGACGCGAACGATCGGGTCCATGTTGAAGAGAGGTAAGAGGTCGACACGCTATATGTATAACACCAATTTTCAGTTAGACCGTCAATGTTGCGACCAGGAAAACACCGGAAGACCGGAGGTTTTTCTTGGGTGGCCCGAATGATACATACAAGCTCTTTCTAATAGCTGGCCGAAGGGCCGCACAGGATGTTATGCGTGCCGGCAACATTATGAATGTGAAATAATCTCGAATTTGTTGAAGTCAAGATGGGCGATGATGAATGCAAGCAAAAAAAAAAAAAAGAAAAAAAAAAGAAAGAAAGAGACGGAAGGAGGTTCCTTTTGTTAGAGGTTGGAGCTCCGAACAAGTTTTTGCGTTTTGCTTCGGTTGTTGAACGGAATAACTAGGAATAGGGAGCAAAGAGAAGGACACCGGTAAGTACCTCAAACGCAACGGGATTTGTCAGTGGCAGAATTGACCAATCAGTGATGACGTGACATTGGGTGCTCTTTAGTCCACGTGACGAGGTTGTGCTCTTAGCAGCTGATGACAGCTGCAGCCAGGTGTGAATCGAGTCTCAACTATTCAGGTTTCAGGATGTGGCTGGTCGCGTTTGAGGAACGCGTTAACCACATGATAAAATAAGCAAACGAGAAAAAGAGGTATCATTGCTATAACTGCCAGAAATCTTTGCTGTTTGAAGCTGGGCCCTTCCCTGACCATGATCCCACTCCGGATATGTTAATCTGCCCGGCTTATAGCATCCACAAACAATTTACACGATTTTCTGTCCGGTTTCGGGACTTGATGGGTTTTCAGCAGCTTCTTGATGAAACTGCTGAGAACAGAACCTAACTGGGATTGCCTCACGTCCAGCAGAACCTTGTCTTTAAAGCCAGAAAAGTTGGCCTTATCGTCACAGCTCTCACGTACCACAGAAAGAAAGAGGTGCTTCATCATACGTGACGTCGCTGGCTGGAGGGTTTGGAAGTTGATACTTCTAAGTGTTTGCAGTGGCACAGCCCCAAATGCAATCAAACTGCCAAACATGGTCCCTAGATTCTCTAGCCTTAGATCATCGGTGCCAAATATACCTTCGATTCCGTCGTCGTCCGCGTCGTTAAAGAGGGGTTCTCCTAGTTGGCGGAGGAGGGCAAACATTTGGGTCTTGAAGGCAAATCTGATCCGACCATCGGAGCACAACCGTTTCGCTACAGATGCGTAATATTGATTATATGGACTCTCCCCACTGGCGCAGACCAGAAGAACAAGAGCAACCTCACAACGATGGGTTTTATTCAAATTCAGCTGGCGGAAATGCGCAACGGCATCATCACAGCTAGAAGCACCGGCGATGGCGACCATAATGCTCTGTTGGATATCTGACCGGAGACCTTGCTCAACAGCTAACTTGCGAAGACGAGTTTCAGGAAGCCAAAAATCGTAGTCGTCATCGTTACTGGAGGCGATGCTGTCAGCGTCTGCGAGCACACCGCCCTTCTGGGGTTCGGCTCCGCCCTGGGGGTCTGATGTTGCTGAACTGTTGAAACTGGCTCCAATAAGCCACCATTTCCCCCTAGTCCCGGCTTGGTCAATATCGGCCAGGCCTATTCTTAAGGGCCCGGTAACCACGAGACGTCGAGAGCTGAGTGAACCGAGAACCTTTCGTGTCGAAGAAACCCGGTCAGAAACGACTACGGACTCTTGTTGCCCGGATTTCAGCTTGTTGTTTTTCAGGTCCGTGATCATGTCAATCATGAATCGTGCTCGATTGGAGCCATCGGTTGACTGTGACGAAGCTCTGAGGGTAAGAACGATTTCGTTCAGAGCTTTCGGATCGTCCTTTCGAATGTACTTTCCTGCCATTCGGATAATGCAGAGCATGAGTTCAGTGCTCAACTCTGTCACCCCTGAAAGCAACAATCTGATGAAGTCGAAGATGAGGTTGCTCCCCACTACCTGGAAAACGTATAGCTCCGAAAGTAGTAATACCAAGTTGGAGGTGATCTTTGATGGTGGCGCCGCGCTTTCAGTGGCCTTCGAGTACTCGGCATGAAATTTGCTGACAATCATGCTGATTAAATGCGAGCCAAAGCTTTCACCAATGACCCGATACACTGCAGCGGAAAAACCTGCCGACAGGACAAAGAATGTATCGGGGAGTGCAGCTGGGTTATTGATCTGAGCAAGAATGGCGTCTGAAATCGCTGCCGTGACTTGGCCTCTGGCCTGAGTGTCATATAGTTTTTCGACTTCTTTCAAAATGCCGAGCAGGTTCGATTCTGAAAGGCGATTGAGAAGACCTTGCAGCTGCCTATGAATCCGTGTCGATTCAAAGTCACTAGAAGTGGTTCGGGATCTCAATGAAGGAGGTACGTATTTTGCCACATTGGTCCCTTCAGTAGGTGCAACATAGGGATTCTCGCGTTTTCGGACGGCAGGAGGGTCGTTCGTAGGGGCTTCGGCATTCTCGCTGTCGATATCATCACCCTCTTCCTCGCTACAAGATGGTGAGTCGTAGTCGTCAGATTCTTCGCCACCGTCACTAAAGCCAACGAACTCGCCCTCAGACGAATTCTCGAGGTCGGAGCCATCTTCATCCTCATCCGACACGACTGACTTGCGATCGCGGGAGGTGGGCTTGTTAAGGCGGCCTTTGTTGGTTTCTGTGGCAGATCGTTTGGAGGCCAACCACTCGTGGTACTCGGTCTGTTCTTTTGACGAAGAGGCATGGCCATCTTCCACATCGAAGGTATCATCGGAAAGACCAAATAACTCCTCTAGGCCGTCATCTGGTTGTGAGGATGTTGTTTTCTTGCGCTTGATACCGAGCTTCCGTTCAAGTTGTCGAATTTTTGCATCATCCTCGGCGATTTGCCGCTTGAGTGAACTAGATGATGTAGTAGCTGGAGCTACTCGCCTGTGTTCAAAGTCGCTCATCGGATGAGCATGCGACAGTCAATGAAAAAGAAAGAAAAATGAGCGTGACTGTTCGACAAGTGTGGAATAGAGAAAAGGTGTGAAGGAGAACGAGTCTGTGATGTACTAAAGGAAAAAAAAATCGTTATCGATAAGGATAGTGCAAGATCCAAGCTTGAAGACCCCACGAATATTGAATGAAACTTTAGGGCCGTCACGTGAACCACTTTTCGCCTTCAACCCTCAACATCCAAGGCTCAGTAGAAATTATATTATACGTGCGTGAGTTGCAATTTGGGACATTCGCGTTCGCATACGATTCGATTTTAATACGTGGAATACCTTCATATCTGAACGGTTGACGCAATTTGACATCTCACAGCTTGCCTTTTCATTCTCTTAGCCACTCCATTTTCTTCTCGTGCGTCTCGCTTGATGCCCCTCTTTGAAGATACCTGCCAACAAACACGTCTGGACCTTTCTACGAACCGGAAGTCCTAGTCTAGACACCTAAACGACATAATGGTTGGCGGCCATATCAGCAACGATGAAGTATATGACTTCATAAGCCCTAAACACTCTCGTAATGTTGCTAACAGTGCATGTGCCATTAGTTCTTTAGCCGACTGGCTCAGCTGTTTGAGCACCGGCGCAGCAGAGAACACGGATCCGTGTTTCTGGTGCAGAAGAGATGTTAGTTTAGCTCACTGATATTGCTGTATGGCAGACAACGGGACAATTATGCTAATTTATTTTCAATTGCGAAGTATCATACAACGCCGACGCGACGATGACCTCGGATCAGTCGACCGACCCCCTGCCGATCCTTATCCGTGCGACTGACGGAAAGTCTCAGGAGAAGCGGAGTAAGAAGACTAAACTTTCGACTATCGTGCAGCCGCAAGATCTCGAGAAGTTCTACGCTAAATACGCAGATGTCTGCAAGGTTGGCATGGCTTCCTTAAGGCCTCGTGATCGCCGGAAGAAGGCCAAGGCGAAGAAGCGAAAGGCGGCCCCAGCCAAAGAATAGGAGAACTGTACGAAGAGCTTGGGCATAATCAATACCTAGTTGCTGTCTACTGCTCTCAATTCAACGTAAAAAAGCCTCCCTGTGCATTCATGACTGGCGTTGTACTTATTCTTAGATGGTTGTTTGACACTCATGGATACACCACGTGGCGATATCTCTAAAAGAACCTGCACAAGCTTTCATTTTTGAAGAACGGGCAAACTCTTTTTTATGTGCATGTGGCATTCCTTAGATGCCAAATCTTGAATCTACCTTTAACGCTGACGATGACGAAATGAAAGTTCCCTCCCACGAAGACTAAAACTGTGATATCAATAAAAAACTCAGGATACCACCGTGCCCAATCTTGTTCACTAGCCATGTTGTTGCTAGGTCTTGGTTGGCCCAAAGCAGACTCTTGACATCCAGCGGTAGAATCTTATTTCTGCACTCCCTCCTGCGATTGGAGTGATCCATCAAGCTCCTGGTTCTCTCGCTCCTTAGCCTGGATCTTGGCCTTGGCCTTGGCCTGTAGGTGCATAGCTTGCACGCGGGAATCACGGCACGCATCACATTCCGCCATTTTGAGGTCGTTCGGATTCCCCACGTACATGCACAGGCGATCCGGGCATCTCGACTTGGGGTTGCTATCCACACAGGACGCCAACTTCTTGTTGTAACCCCATTTAACGTAGCAAGAGCTGCAGATGAAACACCACAGCTCACACATGATGTCGGCTTCGGGTTGACGTCGAAAAAAGTTTGAGACTCGTTTCTGACTCTTGGCTGGAAAGGGGGAGATGGCGTATATCGGCCGGGATGTACCTGATTTGAGTGAGAGGCAAACAGGGAACTGAAAACTTGGTAACTTAAAAGCGGCGATAGATGAAGGAGGAAGATCGTGGAGGAAGAACACATTGGCATTTCAAACTCAAAATGATGTTTTGCTACAGCAACTCTGATTCATATATCACTTGCCTCCTTGCGACCTATGAATCAGAAGTTGTTGCTCTTCAGCATAAACTCACGGCCAGAAGCAACATAGGGGCTGACGAGATCATGTGCCCAGACTTGACTCATGGGATGAAATACAATCACATTTCTGAGTTACTCAGATTGTAACACCCAAGTGTATGCCTTGAAAACCACCAAGAGACATTATATGGGAGCGGTCGTGGGACGAGTTCATAATGGGACTCAAGCCGAATGTAAAGACTGACCACATGTATTTAAAAACTAGGAAAACAGACTGAGTTGTAATGTTTAGATTGTCATGCATAGACACGAGCGGTTGGTATCCCGAATTGAAGACCACTATGTAACCCCCAACTGGACATTTCAACACACTCGGACATTGACTGAGGTAAGAACTTTTTGAGCAAGGTTGAGATTGAAAGTGGAGAAAAGAATACAAGGAAGAGGGGTGGGGAAAGGGGGAGGGGAAAAGAAAGCAAAAAAAAAAAAAAACCACAAAACAAACAAACGAACAATTGCGAATAGGCACGACTGGCCGAGACATGTTGACCAAGTGCTTGCTTGGAGGAAAAGAAAGAAAGGTTGGACTAGCACTTTATGAGTGAGAGAGGAGAATACTCTGGGTGTGTGTGCAGGAGGAATGCGAGCTTAAACTACACAGCCTTCATGATAGTGGAGCATGGGTCGATGCCACCGGCATCTACGACACCAAACACTACCTACAAAGCAAGTGTAGCTATTGTGAAGCCCGGGAGCAGCCGAAAGGATCCTCACATCATTTGATCCTGGGTCATACCGCCCATGACACTTCCGGTGTCGGTGTTGGCCCCGGAGCCTTGAGGATTCATGTAGCTAACGAAGCTCAGACCCAGGGGACGTCCGCCGTACTGATAGCCTTGGAACTTGTTGATCGCAGTCTCGGCTGTGTCAGCGGTGTCGAAGCGAACAACACCAGTGCCGCGGGATCTGCCGCTCGGCTCGTACTGAATCTCGGCCTGCTCAACCTTGCCGATGGTAGTGAACAGATCAACGAGATCATCGTTGCTCGTCGACCAGGGGAGCTGTAAAAGATGGAGGACGAGTCGCGGTTAGCGGTGAACTGGTGCATTGCGCCCGTATCAGGTTGTGGTGCTGATGGAAGACTATCCACACTGGAGAAAACTTACGTTTCGGACGTAGATAATTTCGCTTTTGTCAGAACCCGAAGTCGCAAAATCCGTGAAAGGGTTAGGGGCGGCAGGAGGGGCGTCGTACCCACCACCACCACCGCCACCTGCACCAGGCCCTCCAAATCCTCCCCGGGCGCCGCCACCGCCGTAACCGAAGCCGCCGCGACCGGCAAAGCCACCACGGGGCTGGAATCCACCTTGGAAGCCACCACGGCCGCCGGGGCCAAAAGCACCACGGCCTCCACCAAAACCGAAGTTTCCAGGACCACCAGATCCGGCAAAACGGTCCTCGCGGACTTCGATCATACGGCCTTGCCAGTCGTAACCATTGAACTGCTGGATGGCGTTACGCGCATCATCGGGGCTTTCGAACACCACTATTCCGGAACCCTTGGGACGGCCATCCGGGCCAATGTTAATGTCCGCTCGAATGACGGACCCGTTCCGGGCTTCAAATGGGGGATAGCATCTTGACATTAGTAAAATTTCTGGCACCGATGCGGCAGAATGTATGCACTAGGTTCGCGATGTGCATATCCACGAGAAAAAACGCGTTCTAGATTCTAGACGACCAAGTGAAAGCCAGCAGTTGCAGATCATATGTTGTTTTAGTACTTACCGACTTGGCGGAAAAGGTCCTTTAGGTCTTGCCATCCGGCATTGTAGGGAAGCTTGAAGATTATGAGGTCAACATTAGATTCAAGAAAGATGTTGTCACGCTAACTGAGCGGGACAATGGTGGCAATAGGGGACACTTACGTTCGAGATGTAGATTTGGCGACCGGCGGTAGAATTTCCGTACGAGGATCCGTAACCACCACCGTAGCCACCAGGAGCACCAGAGCCGGAAGCACCCCCAAACCCACCCCGATTACCCGAAGCAGAGTTGATGAAGCGAGGCTCTGCCTCACGGTCCTGACGGAGCAGAAGAAGAAAAGAAGGCAGTCAGTGATTGGATCAGTTGAGGCAAGAACTGGTTCAGTGGGACAACGTACTTCTCTCACATAAACCAGTCGTCCCATGAGGTTCTGGTTACTAAGAGTTTGGACAGCATGCTGAGCTTGATCTCTGGTCGCATATTCCACAATTCTAATATGAAACAGATTGTGATTAGCGATCCGAACATTCAAGCTTTAGGTGAGAAGGTTACGCATGGTAACGGGAGAGTGGGAAGAAGGTGAAAAAAAGGGAAGCAAAACTTACCCGCATCCCTACAAAATCCCAGCGGATAACACCCTAACCCGTCAATCCAACACGTCCGAAAAAACCATAAGAGAAAAGATAAAAGAGGGAGAGTTCAATGAAGCAGTATCATCAAAACGTAGAGAAAGAGACACAGGGATGGTCGGAACCATCCCCATCCTCAGTGAATCACAGCATGACAAAGCCCACCTTCGACATTCCGTTGGGAAGGAGCAAGACATCGGCAAAGATGACCTCGCCAGCTGTTGCGGCAAAAAGGAGCATGAAGTATGAAGTCAGCCAAACTGCCTGGTAATAAAAATGAGAATGGGGTTAGGCGGGGACCATGCCGTCGGCTATACCAACTGACCTTGCTTCATAAAATCCTTCAAGTGATGCCACTTAACATCATATGACAGGTTGCCAACGTAGACACGACGATCCTGCTGAGATGACTCCCGAATGTTTGACATCATTTGATCTCTAGTCGCCTGACGGTCGTCGTGGCCACGGTGCTGGGACTGAATGGGGTACACGGATCCGGGGGCAGCCCCGGTACCCGAGGCATTTGTCTGCTGCATGGGCGACCGGGCTCGACGGTATTCTTCTCTGCTATCGCGAGATCGGCTACGGGGAGAGAAAGACCGGCGTCTGCCGGGGCTGCGGGATCGACCTCGGCGAGGGGATCTCGATCTCTCACGCTGGCACAACCAGAAAGAGCAAGATTAGCTTCGACCAAAGTGTAGCCCTTGGATGCCACATGGTGCGGATATTGGCACATCTCCCGGATCACGGAGGGCAGCAAAAGCTAAGAAATAAGCCGGAAAACTGGCGCAGAAGATCATACAGACTTCACCAAGGGAGTACTCACAGGTCTATAGTTGTCTGAAGAATCGGCTGTGATAAGATTGCAGTTGGCATGTTAGTTGGGGGACTTTAAAAGCAGTCTCCTGTTATCAAAACAGGAACTTTTCATGGTATAGAGGAAGGAGTAGTATCTAGCCGAAAAAAATGGTGGGGATATCATGGGAAGGGATCAAGGGGAAATCGAGAGTAGGAGATATAAAGCGGCCTTTTCGAGCTGGGAGTGAGTGCCTATGTTGAGGGGAAAGGCAGCATATAGTTACTCCTCCGTGCAGTAAGCCTAGAGGGTATATAAGGCTTCAGAGCTAATTTACACCAAGAACACACATCTGTCTGTATTGAACAGGATATTCTAGGGAGCTCTCTCATGGCCATAGCTTATCATAAAGTCAAACATTGAATAGGAAGAGCTAGGCTTCTAGCTTAATTCATCTACCCACAGACCAAGAAGGGAGTCGAAGAAAAGTTCCTAGGGCTGACAAGGACTGATACCTAGTACTCAGAAGCCACGAATGCAATGGGTAGGGGGTAAAATAGGGGAGAGGAACAGACTATAACAGAATTAAAGAGCCGAAATCAAGGGAAAGTGTGCAAGAAAAAGGGTATAGAGAAAAGAATGATATAGGAGGTAAGGTGGAGGGGGCAGAGAGGAGCTAGATAAGGGAGAATGGATGATAATAAAAGAGAGGCTCGGAGGGAAGAATAATCGATACTCAAGAGCTCTAAGACAAGTTGGAAAAGGAGAGAGAGAAAGGAAGAAAAGGGAGAAGCCAAGAAGGCTCTTAACAGTGGAACACTTTATGCAGGACAGAAGAGAAGGTAAAGAGGAGGATTAAGGACTTGTTCCACAGGGCCAGATCTGCAGACCTAAGCCACATATGGGCCAACACTTGTGACCATGGGAGGATATAGAGTTTAGGGAGGGAGGATGAGGGGGATACTCCTGGAAGGACAAGGACAAGAGTACTACCAGGGTTTGAGTAACATGAGAGATATAGGGGAGTAAGGGCAGAAGAGAAGGGGAAGCAGCATAGAAGAGACCAAGAGATTATAAAGAAAGACATGAAAAATGACTTACCCATTTTTAATACAGCTCTTCGATACCAGCTCAACTAATGAAAGAGGAGATGAGAGGGAAAAGAGTTTGCCTATGGTGGTGGTACTTAGAAGAAGGATGGCACACTAGTTAATGGCTGAAGGCGCTTTTGTAATATCCTGAGAAAGATCAAAGTTAATTAGGAGAAATGTGTTTGTTACCAACACAGATAAAAAAAGATTAGGGCTTCAATATTGATGCTATAGGGCTTAAAAAACAAGGCGTGATGTGATATCAGGCAGGGGACTCCTAGACGGAACGTTAGGGAGAGAGGAAGAAAGAGGGAACTGAAGAAATATGAGATAGAGCATTAATAACATGCGTGAACGCTGTGTACATGTATACTAATACTCTCCTATATATGCTTTTGCAAAAGACAAACTATTGGCATTGAACATGAATCATCTCCTAAAGCTGGTGGTAAAGCTGGAGCAAATGCCACTGACACATGAAGCTATGAAGGGGACGGAGCACAGAGACTTCGGTTCTAGCTGCAGGAGAGCTTCTGGGGGGAGTACAACAGCGAGTGAACCAGCAAAGAAAACTTGGGGGGCCAGACGGGGAGACCAGTCAAAAAAACCTCTGGTTTGGGGCTATCGAACAGGGCCAGAGAGCCAATGGATTCACACAGGAGAATCGGGATATGTGAAAGACGGGTGCAACACTGCAGGCCATGAAAAAAGAATGCCACACACTTAAGGAGCTCAAAAAAGGGCGGAGAAGATACAGTGGGACAATGACGAGAGAGAGATGCAGTTGGGAAAGCGAGAACTTGCGCAAGAACGGTTGTGTGGGTTGACCATGGCCAAGATGAATGGCGGTGGCAGACCCGGACGGCCAAAGATGAAGACCTGTGGAACACGGCACCTATGGAGCGATTCATGTGTCTTGATCCGTCGAGTTATACGAGTGCAACCCACAACACCAGCCAAAGATCCAGAGCTGGTGTGAACCAGGGCCATATGGAGTGGCGTATGGACATGACAGGCTATACTTTGCCTGAATCCGGACGGCAGGCTTTATATTCGCTATGATGACGAGGTTGCACACCAAAACCAAGAAAAAAAAGAGAAAAGAGCATGCACCCCCTCCCATCCCCTCTCAAGAAGCACACCTTGGAGCTGAATAATTGGGATATAGAGACAGAGACCAACAGAGACACCCAGGCAGAAGAAGTGGGAACAATGAACTACGGTTCCGAGATGACGATGCATGCGCCTAGAACGGGGTTGAAGAGCGGGGACACTTGCTGTGCAACAGGACATGGAGGAGCGGACAGGTCAGAGGCGTGGTGAGGCTTCACCAGCGCTGAAAATACCATGTGTGTGTACGTGTGTGTGTGCATAACGAGAGACGCAGTGACAAAGGTGCCGGGAAGAAGTGGTAGAGAGGCATGGCTAAACCGGACAGCCAAGAAAAACGAGTAAGGGAGGGGGAACAGGCTGGCTGTATGGACTTCTCTTTCTCTGTATGCTGGGTGGATAAGCCCAATGGACATCACGTACATACACGTGCATATCACATCCTGGGCAGAGAGGTGCGGGTGAGAATAGAATGGGCGATGTACCGGTACATATGTGACCCATATCACGTATAGACAAACATCATGTAACCACATATGTAACGGTACCAAGTGTGAATTGTAACGTGTTGAAGTGCTGTGCATGCATTTGGGATCTGAGCCGAGACTGGCTCAAGAGGCTAGAGAGGAAGAGGACAGCCCAAAAAAGAGAGAAAAAGAAGAAAGGTAGAGATCCATAGATCCATCCAGTCCATCAATGCCAGCCAAACTGAGACAGCAAACTACCATCATACGACAAGAGCCACAAGCTCTCCGAATAGCGACAAAACAAGGCCACGGTGACGAAACCCGCTGCTTGGGACTTGGAACCGACCCAACGAAAAGAAAAGAAACGAGGGAACGCGCAGCTGTTATGTGCAGTAGAGAGACACCCTGAGAGACAGTCCAGGCTTAATGCTTCCTGCTGGACCAGCATAGGCTGTATCGGGCCGGGAAGACGAGGCCACCACCTGTAAAAATCCATCTAAGCTGGACCAGAAAACAATGGGCCAATGTGCAAACGACCCAATGGACAGATAGACAACAAGGCGTGTAAAAGAGGATCATGCGAATGGAGATGTTCAATCGCTGAGTGATGGTGGTGCACTGCACGTCATTATGGCCTGAATATGCGGGCTATTCTTCCCTCCCCTTTGCTTTCGGAGTGGGTAGACACATGACAAACGGAGAGAATGAGGGAGAACAAGCCAAGAGATGGACCGTAATATGCCGGTAAAGTGAACAGTAGAAAAAAGAAAAGAAGACAGGAGCACAGGAGCACAGGAAAGATATATCGGAGAGAGAGAAAGAGCCGCGGTGGCGGTGGTGGTGGCTTTTGATTGTTGCAGAAGAGACGAGGTCTGATATTGATTGATTTCCTCGCGTGGTGTGTGTGGGGAGAGAGACAGACCAGAAAAAAAAAAGAAACTTACAGGAAACACGGGTAACAGACGCCAAACTGGGCTGGATATATATAGGTACCGAGGTCGGTGCGGATGTGTGCTGTGGAACTTGAACGGACTCCTACTTTCTTGATCACAGACAACCTGGACAAACGAAGGCGAATCTTTCTTCAGCGTTTGTTTCCCCTTTTCTATCGAAGGGGCGTTTTGTGAGATTCGGATATCCGTGCTCAATGGCTGTTGCGAAACGAGGTGTAGCCTGGTTTGTACGTACGGATATGCAGACCTGATGCATGCACAAGTTTGGATGGGGGAGTATCACACACGACAAGGCCGACTCAAGCTGGAGGCGATGGAAACAAGACCTTTTCTGGTCGTCGTTCGAGAAAATGAGTAACAAAACTGACGGTGATTGAAGCTGTTGGAATTGAAGAGTTGGGGAGGGAGGAGAAAAAAAAAACAAGTGACAAGCTGGTTTGGAAACGCGCAAGTCGCGATTTTCACAGGACAGGTTGAATAAAAATGTACGGGTAGTTTGGGTCTGGCCAATAATGATACGGGAAATAGTGGATACTTATGTTCCCTTACTTAATCCACGTAGTACTACGGGACTGGCCCAGAGGCAGCTTTTGGAAGTGATCAAGATCAAGAGAGTTGGAACTTCGAACCTTTAAATGATGAATTGAATCTTGAAATTTATCATGGGGTTCCTAAATACTTTATGTCGTACGTATTTACTGATAAAAGCACTGTTCGTATAAGAGGTAATTCGTCTTGATCCCGGACCGTGGCATGCATGTGATGTGACCGCATACAACGTCTACCTCCGGGTTTTTTCAATTCGCGAACTTTTTTTTTCCTCCTACGAGAAGACCCTTGACGCTTGGCGAGACCACAACACTGTCATTTGACGGCTCTTAGTTTTTGAGTTTGCTCTTATCTGGATGAAATAAAACCCCCAACAACCACGGCATCTTCTTCCTCACTTTGGTTGAACCTCATACTCTGCTCTGTCTCTTCCTGATGTCGGCTCTCCGATCTAGCTCGTTCCGGAGGCTCGCCGGCCTGGGCGCCGGCCGGTGTCCTTCATCTACCTCCTCGGCATCCGTCCTAGCCCGCCCTCTCACCCGCACATACCACGCCTATGACCGCCCGGCCTTTACACCTGCCGAGGAGGCCTTCAACCCCAGCGAGAGAGCTATTCTTGCCGCTGCCTACGCTCATGTCCCTGAGCTTGGCTTCTCGCAGAAAGCCCTCGCCCACGGTGCCCGTGATGCCGGGTACCCCGAGATCAGCACTGCCGTGCTGCCTGATGGAGCCTTCGCTTTGATCCGGTGGCACCTGGCCACATCGCGAGAGGCTCTTGCGGGCCGTAAGGCTGAGTTGTTGGGCGAGAAGCCGGCTGAGACTCCGAGTGCTGTCCAAGCCAATGTTGAGACACTGACCTGGGAGCGGTTGCTGGCGAACCGTGATATCGTGGGCCACTGGCAAGAGGTCTGTTGACGTGATTCTTGTGACCGCCTTGGGTCTTTTTTTTTTCTCGCTCTGCTATTCAATTGACCTTATACTGACCACCTGTTCTCACGTGAAAAACCTTAGGCCTTGGCTATCATGGCCCAACCCTCATACGTTCCCCCCTCTCTCAAAGAACTCGCCAAGCTCGCCGACGAAATCCTGTTCCTTGCCGGAGACGCCTCCGTGGACCCGACCTGGTATACTAAGCGCGCGTCCCTGTCCATGACGTATGTTGCGTCCGAGCTGTTCATGACCACCGACAAGTCTCCAGACTTCATCGAGACATGGAACTTCCTCCAGCGCCGGCTGGAGCTGAGCCGGAGCGCCGGAGGATACATTGAGTCCGTTGGCCTGTGGGCTGGTTTCACTGGAAATGCCTTGATAAATATCCTGAGAAGCCGTGGGTTGAGAATCTGAGGCTAACTTACTTTTCGTTTTATCATTTGTAAATTACTACTGATGGTGTGTACTACGCCCATGACCTTATATTGGGCTGTCTTTTGCGTGTGCTCTATGCTCTGGTCTTATAGCAAACTCGAATCTGTATATTAGTTTAGATTATATATAACCATCATCCCTTTGTTCCTGTATCTGTCTGAAGCAAACCATATTCAACGACATGGTAATTAGAGATATTGAGGGATGATATAGTACTACATTACTACACTACATATCACCAGGAGAGAATCGGAGTTTTACGGACG
The DNA here is from genome assembly GCA_001510575.1 of Knoxdaviesia capensis. Lineage (NCBI taxonomy): Eukaryota > Fungi > Ascomycota > Sordariomycetes > Microascales > Gondwanamycetaceae > Knoxdaviesia > Knoxdaviesia capensis. The sequence continues at coordinate 1,578,261 of LNGK01000006.1, forward strand.
TCTTACATTCATGAAATAATCCCGGAAACAGAAAGAAAAAGAAGGGCTACCAGCAAAACCAAACCGAAACCACCAGTAAAACTCCTGAAAGCCAAACAACCCAAAAATTCCCCCCTGCTTCATCGAGCCATCCGTCCACAACAGGAGAAGCGCCTCACAGCGTCGTCGCTGCCGCCGCCGTCGTCGTCAGCGTTAGCTGGCGGGGATCCGTCAACCTGTATGGATTACAAAGATGTCGGTGTTAGTCACAGGAAAATCCATATTTTTTCTTGCTTTTTGTTTTATTTTTATATCTCGACGGAGAGGGAAGAGCAAACTTACCGAATGATCTTCACATCAGGGCCTAGAGCACTGCGGCCTTCAATGGCATTGGGGGTGATGAAGATGTACTGGCGCGAGACTGACTTGCGCGCGGCGCTGATCTGTTGAGTATGGAAAAGATATAATAACGTATTAGCGATCCGGACTAACGAGAGAAACGAGAAAGAAAGAAAGAAAGAAAGAAAGAAAGAAAGAAAGAAAGAAAGAAAGAAAGAAAGAAAAGAATGATCACGACGATGAAAACATACCAACATGTTCGTGCTGATGGCACGGTTGATATTGTCCATGAAGACATCAAACTCGTCGAGACACCGGATCGAAGAGCCCATCGACTCCCACACAGCGAGAAGCATGCAGATGGACGAGAACGACTTCTCACCACCAGAAAGCGTGTTTGTTTTACGCTTATTGGCGCGCTGTTGCGTGTCGTCCGGCTCGACATTCATCGACAGAGTCTTCAGGACATGGTCGATATCCATCTCACCACGGAACCCGCGTTCGCTTAGCAGATACGAAAAGTTAATCCGTGTTCGTGCCGACAAATGACGCTGGAACTTCTGCCAGCGATGGATGCGGAGGTCAAGAGCCGCTCTCATGTCCACCTGAGTTGCGAACAACTCCTCGTAAATCGCTTCGGCCTTTTGGAATGCGACCATCTCCTCCCCCTCCCGTGCGTAAAGCTCCTCAACCGTCATTCCCAAGCGGCTTTCCACCTGGTCTAGCTGGTTGGCAAGGGAGTTGTATTTAGCCATGATACTGGCGGAAGTCTCGTCTTCGGGAATTGGCGGACGGTTGGGCACATGCAGCTCGGCTTCTCTTAGAACTCTCCGGTATTCCGCCAGATTTACCGCCACCTCCTCCTCGGCGCGCGGAAGGTCCTGTCTGAGGGTATCAAGGCTGTGATGGGCATCGTTCTTATCGGACACGGCAATGTGGCGAGACCCCTGAAGCGCTGTCACGGTCTTTCTTGCCTTCTCAACCTTGATCTGGAGATCGACTTGCGCAGTTTTTTCGGCGGATAGCCGCAGCCGCAGCTTTTGCAGTGTTTCGTTTATCTCCTGCTTGGCCATGGCCATCTCTCCAAACTGGCGTCCGTAATACTCAATCTGCTTCTCTGTTTCTTGCAGGTTGGTGCTAAGAGTTTGGAGCTCAGAGTCACCGGTATCGAACATGTCCAGTTCTGTGATAGTGTCGTCATTCTCCACGCGGGCTAACCGAAGCTTCTTATTGATGGTGTCGATCTCGCGCTCAAGGTCACCGTGCTTCGTCTGGTGTTCCTGGGCTCTGCGGTTGTGATCCTCAATCGTCGTCAATATTTGGTCAAGCTCAACCTGCAACTCAGCTTGGGCCTCGCGTCTCTGAGCAATCTGCGCATCGGTATCTGACTTAAGACGCGGAGTACCAAAGTACTTTGAGATCGGGGTCGTGCTGATTCCAGTGTCCGAGGTTGAAAGCGCAAGACCTGAGCCACGATGTGCCGGATGGTCATGGAAACAGAGACAGAGGTGGGCCTTCTTAGGAGGCGCGCCCGTAAACATGATCTTCTCGGCCTCATCGCGGGTTTCGATGAGCAGACACTGCTCTATGGTATGGTTAAGGATCAATTGATCTCGGACAAGATGGCTGTCAAATTCGAGAACTCGAAGAATTGTGTCGAACTCGGCACTTGGCTCATTGCCCTCGAGGTTCAAGGGTAGGCCTGCCGACTTGAAGATCGGGACATTGTCAACGTTCGCATGAGTTATGAGCTTGTTAAGCCGATCCATATCCTCTTTTGAAGTCACAATAAAGCCCTGAGGGGTCGCTCCCAGGAACCGCTCAATGACGCCAGACCATTTCGGGCGTGTGAGACGCACATGATGGCCAATGGGGCCAACAGGCTTTTGAAGAAAGCCAGTGTCCTGGTCAATCAGTGCCATCAATCGCGGGAAGTTTTTGGGGTATGCATCCAGGGATGAGCCTTTGTTGTGCTGCAAGCGTTGGACCTCGCCCTCAAGTCGGTCAATCTCGGTTTTCTTTGCGTCGGCCGATCTCTGGGCACGGGCTTTCTCTGCCTTTGCGGCTTCCAGTCCCTGGATCTCCTGGGGACGAGCCGATTTGGCCTTCACAAGTTCCTGTTCCAGGGCTGCAATGCGATCCTGCACTGCGCGCAGCTCAGCCTGCTTCTGCAACTTAGCATCTCCAGTGGCTGCGATCAGGCGCTCCTCCTCGGCGGCAATTTTCTCTCTGAGGGTGGCAGCGGTATCCTTGGATGCCTGATGATTGCTCCGGACGGAGCGCTCTTCAAGGGTCAGTTGCTGAAATTTTTCTTGTTCTTTGCGCACAGCGTCCTTAGCACTGTCGACCTCTGTAGCATGGCCCTGCTGCTCAGCCTCCTGAACAGCGATCTGTTCAACCGCCCGCCGGAGCTGTTCGTCAGCGTAGGCCAAGACTTGGGCGGCATCCGCAACCTTCTGCTCGGCCTCGACAATGGCTTGCTTGACATTTTCAACCTTTTCTTCCGACTCGGCAAGTAAACCCTGGTAGTCAGCCACTTGGGACCAAATCATTTGATGGCGTAGGAGGCGACGGTGTTTGCGCATCTGGTCGTTTTTGCGAACAATTTCAGCGAGACGATGAGTTTCATTCTTGTCCCGCTCCATACGATCGACGTACTCCTTGTGTGTAACGAGTTTGGCGTCAACATTACACAGGACTTCGTCGATGAGGCGGTAATCGTTGTCGAGGGTTTCGAGTTGCACGCCCTGGACGAAGAATTTGTACTTGGGTCCAGGGCCGCTCGAATTCAGAAATTGGCGGGCCTGGTCCTGCGAAAGGACATTCAAGGGGTTGTCCATCTGCAGGCAATAATGCTCAATGACCTCGTCAACATCTTTCCGCTTGGTGGAAACAATACGGTTATTTGAGCTTTTGAGTCTGAATCCGCTGGTGCCGGACTGGCTGAAGTGGCGCTCGATAATGATGGATGGGCCAAAAGTATCGGCTTTGAACGCGCCTTCTCCCTGGTTTTTGAGCTTGACCACCACAGTGGCATTTTCACGGCCTTGTTTGATGAGCGTCTTCAAGCTGCCTCCACGGTTAGTGGAACTGGCCTTCGCTCCAAGACAGATGGTGATGCTGGTTAACACAGCGCTCTTTCCACTGCCATTTTCGCCAACAATGAAGTTTATCATGGGACCAAGGTCGACATGCAGACGTTCGTGGCACATAAAGTTGATACAGGTGACAGACTCAATGATGCCGCTTTCCGCGGGCACATTGGGACCGGATCTCTGACGACGGTTGAGAATTTTCTGGGTGGCACGTAGGTCATCCTCTTCGATGTGACTGAGATGACTCCAATCACCATCACGCATGATCTCATATTGGGTTCGGGGGGTGGATTGGGTGTTGGCCGGATTGGTGAGTTGGGTATAGTACTGGATGTCGGGCTCGTTGACACGGGAGGATCGATTATGGCGTGACGTGCTGTCGACATTGGACACTCTTGCTCGCTTCCGCTATAGACAGGTAGACATAACTGTTGGTTAGATAGACGATCCCTCTTGTCATGACTCTGGTAGTCTGGTAGTTCCGTTCTAACAGCCACTACGCAGAATATAGAAACCCACACAAAAAAAAGGAAGAAGAGAAAAAGAAAGCAGCGATGTGACTCTTTCATTTCTCCCTCAGGTGTCTCTTTCTATTTTCTATAATCCATTTTCTCCTTTTGCCATGGGAGCAAGAGGGGTGGATGACCTGCACGTGGAGGGGTCAAGAGAGAGGCACACCGAAGAGATGGCAGTAAAGGAAATTGGGGAGTCGTGAACATACCGATGATTCAGGAAGAGCCAAAGCAGATGAGTTGGGATTATCATCGTCGTCTTCAGACACACCATCTTCAACAACCCGCCGCCCTCGAACTCGCTTGGGCGGTGCCATTCTGGTTGGCTGTTTGGATGGAGGAAAAACAAATTTGGAAAAGGGAAAGAAAGTTCACGATTTGGAAATCAGACTAGGGCGAAGGAAATACCAAATAGAAGGCTCCAGCAATCACCGACAAAAATAAAAGGTAAATATTCAGAAATGTCCCAGATATTAGATGTTATTGTATATGTTATCTCGTTACTTATAAATATCAAGTCACGGGGGTTTTTCTGTAAAGGGGGTTGCTTCTTTGGGCATTTCTGGGAAGAGCTTGGTCGATAGCATTCACGATCCTGATTCTGTGAGTAGGTAGTTTACGCGTTTGCTATTTTTTTATACCATTAGACGTGTAGCTCAATCTAAGCGGGCCCATCCATTTGGGCCAGTCGACTTAGGAGGTACATTCCAATCCCTGGATTTGGTGAACTTACTCATACAAAGTCATGAGTACCCACACTTATCCGTTATCTGAGATAAGATATGGATTTTGGGGGTGGATTTTATTTTAATTTTTAATATCTTTGGTGGTGGTACTATGAGCAATGTGCAGATGCCACCTCGTAAAAATCCCAGACCACCCAGTAATTATCATCACCGGACCGGAGATGTACCCAACACCCCAAACTCCCTCAATTGCATCTATTTGAACTGAGATGGACCCAATCAGAGGCGAAGGCCCTACACTGCCAGATAACTCTACAGAGTACCAGATCTTCCTCCTGGACGGAGAAACTAACCCCAGAAAGCAAATCTCAAAGCTGGAGACTATCAGAAAGGATGCGCTGAACCTCTGCACAAAATTGACCGGGGGATATATATGGCAAAAGGGCGAATTTAGTCTTGAGGTGAAGAATGATGGCAAAGGTGAGATATCATTCTATATCTTCTTCCTGAGGATAATTGGCATAGGGGCTAATGCATGTTATGTTTCAAGGTCTGATCTATCTTAGAGGGCTTACCGAGTACGGCGATTCCGTTGAAGATGAATGGTTGTTAGTGTACATCCTGAGGCAATTGACGGCTTTATACCCTGACGTATGGGTTCATATTCATGATAGTGATGGGGAGTTCCTCCTCATAGAGGGTGCCCAAGCCGCCCCGCGCTGGCTCGGCCCCAACACCGACGAAAACCGCGTATGGATTCACTCGGAGAAGCTATACTTGCTCAAACCAAAACCGGCGGATGTTTCGTTGCCCCTCACTCTCCCCGAAGCTGTTGCCGTCCTGTCATCAAACTCTCCAGAGACTTTGTTCCACTCCGATTCCCTCCAAGATGAAGCCTTCTTTCGATTAAGGAACTACCCGGACCAAATCAATACCGCCATGCACCGTTCGCTTGTCACAATCCCGCGAAAGCTTGCGTTTGTTCTCAACGTACAGCCTAAGCTAATCGCTCCCGCCGTTGAGGCGTTTTACCTGCGAGACCCCATTTCTCTCCGTAAGGTGTTTGCGTCCCAACAGTTGATTTTCAGCCCCGACGATCTTGTCACCGTTAGTGTGCAGTTTACCCGTGTCCTGTTTGCCCAGCTGTGGTCGCAAAGATTCGAGACACCTGTTTTGTGGCAGAAGGTCCGCAACTCCAAAAACCTAAAATCCACAACTGCCACTTCTACAAGCAAGGGTAACAAAGAGGAGCTGGACGCTCGCCTTGATATCGGCATAAAGCTTGCTACGGGATTCGAGATCCTGGCTCAGGACGCCAATTCTTCCGATGACCGTCTGGCCCGCGAACTTGCTATTCACTTGGAGGATCTCGAGGAGGACGGCGGAGACGCCGCCTTACCAACAGACAACGACATTCAAAAATGGGACAAGGTCAATACACAGGATGACGACAGCTGGCTGGACATTGATTTCACCGAGTTTGAGCGGGAACTGCAGCAACAAGGTAGTCGGCGTGGTGGGGGCCGCTCAAACGGCCAAAGTTCGCGCGCCTCAGCGTCCGGATTTGGAGATGCTCATGCCCATGAAAGCTTGCGCAAGATCGTGCAGCGGTTTGACACCTTTATCAACGATGAAACTGCGGGCATCGATGGTGCCGAGGTTGACGATTCCGATGCAGATGCTACGGACAGTGAGAGTGATGGCGAAAACACGACTAACGACAACAACGACCCTGGCCATCAGCCAGTTCCGACGAGTGACACACCGAAAGGGGACACCCCTTCAAAATCACCACCAGCGGTGCCACTCGCCATCAACAATGAAGAATATATCCTGATGATGCAGGATTTCATGCGCTCTATGCGAGGGGAAATTAGTCTCGATCAGTTCGAACGGAACTACGCCTCAAGCCCACCAGTCACTGTCCATCCTTCCACAGCCTCACTGCCAGAACCAATCACCCAAAGACATACCGAAGACTACGAAGAAGATACGATCGAAGCGGAGAAGCTCATGCGAGAGTTTGAAGCCGAACTCACCGAACTCGGGGCTCTTCGCCCAGGTGAGCCGGCGCTGTCTGCATCCGCTGCAAAACACGTGCTACTAAGCCACAAGGGCAAAGAGAAAGAGGCACCGCAAAAGGATGACGATGATGCCGACAGCGATGATAACGAAGATTATGATCCCGACATGGAAGCCGAGTTCCAGCTGACGAAGAATATGCTGGAGAGTTTTAAGGGTCAAGCCGGTCTCTCCGGCCCGGCTGGAAACATGCTGGCCATGCTTGGCTTCCAACTTCCCCGAGATGAAGGAGACGAAGACGATGAAAATGAAAGAGGTCATACGAAAGGAGATCGAGTCACAGAAGGCTAACCAGAAGAAGGAAAAGTGAGGACACATCATGAAAAATAAGTTTTTGTATGTGATGAATACCTTGGGGAGTGACAAAAGCCCCCTCAAAGATCACATATATTCCCCCTATCCTTGCAATGTCCTCATCTGCGTGGTCCGAAATTTTCGTCAAGTTCTATACCTCCCAAGAGCAGCTCTATAAATGCAAGATAACGAGAAAATGAGATGATGCCACATACACCAGTGCATGATTCATGCCCATAAAACGTTGGAAAAGAAAAGAAAATGCCACTTTTCGGGCCTAGTTAAGATCATGGAAAATGTGAGGGAAAAAAAAAAGCACCTTGAAACACCGGCCAAAAAAAGTTGAACCAAAGAAGAAAAAAAGAAAAAGGGGAAAAAAAAAGACCAGGCCCAATATACTCCAATTATCCATCAGGAGAGGCCCTTTTTCCAAGTTTCTCAAACCACAGCTGTGTCCCTCTGTTGGGTATCGTTACTATCATTGATTTGTTTGCGTTTCGTCTTCGTAAATGGGGTCCTCTTCAGTGACAAGGCCACCGGGCGTCTCTCCATCGTACACGGGCTTTGGTCTCTTGGCTGGTGACAGGTCGCCAGAGGGCCGACGGTGACCATCAACAATGTCAATGGATTCGAGGAGGGTGAGTGCCCGGTTCAATTTCCGTCGCGCCTGTAGCTCCCGACGGCTGCTGTCCTTTTGCGGACGATAGAACTCGCGAACTATCTGGATCATCGCATGGTAGCTTTCGTACAAGAGGAGACGGATCTTTGCGAGGTCAGGATCGTCGACATATATTGAAGAAGAAGAGGCGGGCGGGAGTGAAGAGTGAGGTGGGGGTGTGAGTTCGGGTTCTGCTGAAGTCGACGCTGTTGATGTAGCGGAAAAGATGGCCAGACTTAGACTGAGGGGGCTCTCGAATCCTCGAAGTAGATCTGGCGAGGGATTTTCGCTAAAAACAGAGGCAAAGAGAGGATCACCGAAGATGCAGTTTCCCCAGTCACGCAGGCCTGTGACGGTGATGGAGGAAGAGTTTGTTGTCGGTCCCTTTGGCGGTACTGGGACATCAACCGGAGAATTTTTCACATCAGTGGGAGCTGATGACGGCTTTGATGAAGACGGCAATAGATCAGTCGATCCGGAATCAGACGTCTCGCCAGGAGGACCGATGGGAGTCATTATAGGCACCCGAACAGCAAGAGTATTTGTGTCCACACCAGCGTCAATAGCCACCAAGGACGGCCTGGTCACGGGGGCCAGTGCGTATGCAAAGTGTGCTAGGTGGTAGCGGATGGTTGTGTATGGCAGTGTAACTGCCTTGTCTTCACCGTCTCGCAATACAGCCTCCATCATGGCAAAGAAGGCCTCTGTCCACGACCGGGCTCCACAACACGTCGGAATAGCAGGGCCCTTTTGAGCCTTGTCCGCATACACTCTTCGTTTGTTAGGCTTGCTGTCGAATGGCCTTGAACATCGCGACCGAGACTGCCGTGTGGGACAAGAGTTGCAGAAAACACCATCTAGCTGACCAAAATGACCATTTGGAGACTGGATCTGAGATAGTTTCTTGATAAAAGCCCCAACTTGATAGTCGACGCTGTTTCTTTCGGGCTTGGTCAGCGGGGAGGCCAGGGTCGATATTGTCACACCTTCGGTTGGGCGCACGATAGTGTGATCGATATCAGGAATTGGCCCTGATTCGGACTGGAGCAGCAGCACGGGGAACATGGAGATGAGTGAAGGATCAAGTAGACTCGAGGGAGACGAGGGAGAGGGAGCAGTGACGCTTATTTCTGCAGAATTCGAAGGCGAGTGGGCGGGCGAGGGGGGTGACTGCTTTTTTGTCGACGAGGTCTCCGAATGGCTTGATGTTGGCCGGCCGGCAGCTGGAGGAGAGTTCCACGACGGTTCACCCGCAACCGGGTCTGAGCGAAGGGGCGACGGAGACTTGGACACATCCTCAAGCGGATCACACGATGGGCTATTGGGCTCTTCGGGGCTGGTCTGAGCCTCTTTCAAGTCTGCTGTAGTGATTGAGTGAGAATGCTCCGCAATCCATTGGAGCAGAGTAGCTTCGACCTTGATACAGCCACGCTCGCAACGCAAGAGCTTTGCCATTGGCGGCGGAGGGAGTGAAAGCACTACAGATGAGCCATCGGAAAGCTTTGCTTCAAGGAACCTCCGCATGTTGGGGGACAAAGGAAGGGCACGAAATGAGTCCACAGTGCAATGAGACATAGCTTGAGATATGCTCGATCGTAGTTCTGCCTCTAGTGATGAGACACGCATTGATGATACTTTCGGAGCCAGCCAGGCACACGGAATTCGAACAACATGGATTGGAGAGGTGGAACTACAAGATTCAGGGGGAGGAACGTAGTGGTTGGAAATAGCAGTGATGATAGTAGTGGTGGTGGCGTGAGAGGCGCTCTGTGTGCCCCAGATAAATGCGAATATGAACATGTGGGCGTTTGAGCGGAGACAGCCAGCGTGAAGCTGAAGCAGATGGGGAGAGAACAGTTGTTCGGACGGCGGAGCCGGAGTTGGTGGCTGGTGGTCTGGAGTTGGAATATGTGGTGTTGTTACTGTGAACTGGCTTAGCTGCTGGGAATTTCCAGGGTTGAAATAGAGGCTGGGCTGTGTGCTATTGGGCGTCCTTTTCTTCTTTTCTAGAAGACCGTTTGTGTGTTGTCACAATATATGAGCATCGTCTCAGCTTTCTCTTCCGTTCAGCGAATTAGCGGCAGTTTGGTAGGTGGATTATCAAGTGTTGACAGAGACAGTGAGGGTATGACGAGAAGAAAACGACCAAAGAAACACGAGAGAAGTCCGGAATTGGAGGAGGCTCAGCTGTGTGGAACTTGGGAATCAAAGAACAAAGAATATGAGTCCAGCTGCTGCGTTAAGGTCCCACGAGGTCTGAAAGGGGCAGTTTTAACTTGGAACCGAAAAAAAAAGAAGCAAAAAACAGAGAGAAAAACAGAGGTCACCGTGCCTGGCTGACGGAATCGGAATGATGGCTTGACAGGTAGTAAAGAAGCCCCGGATTGATTCAGTGAAAAGAGTGTATCGCCCAGTGAACCCAGGGGAGAGACGACAGAGAGAGAGAGAGAGAGAGAGAAGGAGCCAGAGCAAACACGGCCACTAGGTAATGAAGGAAAACGACTGCCGGGTGACACGGAGGGTTGAACAAGGTTAGAGAGAATCCTGTAAGCGAGATAGGCGAGGCCGGAGGTGAGGTTGAAAAGACGACGAATTGAGACGAGACGAGACGACAACGAAGACAAATCTGAACTGGCGAGATGATCACTTAGATTTTGGAACGACGGGGTGATAGAGGGACGGAGAAGCCATGAAAACACGACGTTAGGTGCCTGGACGAGATTAACCGCATAGGTGGTTGAGTTGGCACAAGGCGGTGTCGCACCAGCCAGTACTGTAGAGGAGACGTGGTCCTTTATATACAGAAGAGACGAAGACGAGAGAGGACGAGGGAGGAGAAGGAACAGGAGAGACACACCACGGATTTGACCGCGCCGTGCATGTAGAGTTGGGAGTCTGGATGGGCCATACAGGTGGGAAGAGGGAGTCGGTAAGAGCAGCCGTATTTGTCAGAAGCGAGCAAGGCGGGAGAGAAACACTAGGGACAGGCTCTGGGGAGGGGACTTGACGTCGAAGTGGATTAACACGTAGCCGACGAAGACTTTTTGGAAAACAAGCGACAAGAGATGAGGGTGTGGGTGGATTCTTGGCCGTTGCTCACTAACATATCATGCATAGACGAGCAGTGGCCGGGCCGGGTCAGATAGATATGAGAAGGGGAGGGAGTCGTAAGAGAAAGGAAAGAGAGAGAGAGTAAAAAAGGGAACCTATAATGACACGTCGAAGGGCATTTTTGCGGGTGGTGACGAAAGGAAGCGAGGACCGGGTCGGGAGAGATCAACAGGGCTATGTGGATGGAAGAGGCCGGAAGATGTTAGATGGTGATAATCCGATGAAGATCATGGACACGCGGGCACGAGTTTTTCATGGGGTGTATCGTAATTCGTAATTCGTACAGAACAGGAGAGAGAGAGAGAGAGAGAGAGAGAGAGAGAGAATTGAAGTCACGAGAAGGGGGCGACTCAGATGCCGACCGACCGAGTATTTTCGGATGACATTAGGTGAATAAGCCAAAAAAAACAAAAGGATTGACGAAGCGAGAATAGAAGAGGAAAGATGGTGACAATCTTGGGAGCAGGTAGTTGAGTTGGGGAGTTTGGGGGGGTGAGTGTGGAAAGAGGAAAGATCGATGAGGGGAGGGTGTGTGTATTCCACGATATCTTCTATTTGGGGGCGTTTGAGGGGGGTTGCCGGATACCAAATATAGGCACAGAATCTGTCAAAATAAGGGCCCCGGAAATCGCCCAGGTACTCGTACTATGTCAGCAATTAGGTACAAACACCAGCTCAATTGTGAGGAGGAAGCCACTTATAGTATGGACTTCATTCCAGGCTCGGGATAGGGAAGTTGGGTGTTGGTTGCACCTGCCGGTGCTTTCGCCAGCTCAGAAGCTAGCGAAGGAAGAACTGAACTAAATCGAACTACGAATCCAGCTCACGTCTTGCCCGTAAATGATGCGTGCATGAGACCTAGATGCGTGGAATGGAAGGAGGAATAGATGAAAAAAGACATGACATGTTCAGAATAGAACAGAACAGAACAGAAAAAGGGAAAGGGAAAGACACCAACAGTCTAGATCACGAGCTCGCCAAACCCTGGAGACCACCTTCCCCATTCATTTCCAGTGATTGGAGGTAAGATGTTTAACTAAGAAAGGAGTCAGAAAAGAATGAGACCGAAAGAGCGACCTGAGGCTCATAAATGTCGTGATATAAATGATATATCTCAGAACTGGGAAGACAGGCAAACGGCCTGGCTGCAAGTTTACCGAGAGGCCCCATACGTTCTATGGCCACTAACAAGATTAGGCGAAGTCAACCACAACAAAACAGGGAATAGCTCTAGTACGTGTGAACATAACCGGCAATGCTGGGGGAATGTCTTTTATATACCACTTGTGCATGACGGTGGAGGACACGATATCCTGTACGATAAGTATGCGGGGCCTTTATAAACCTTAACAAAGAGAGAGGGAAAACTGTACTCAATGGCAACTTTGCAATGTCGGTAAACCGTCGCTTCTGAGTGGTGGGCGAGAAATAGAAGCGAGTCCAGACTAGCTGTAATGGAACGGCTACGTGTAAGCTAAAATGTGAGCGAGGGAAAGGGGACCCAAGCAGACACTGAACAAGCAACGGCAGGCAGTGGTATGTCAAGCGACATAGCTAACAAACCAAACGATTCCAGTAACTAAGCGAAGGGAGGAAGGAGCATGCCAACGTATTTACACTTAAAGCCCGCCTCCCTCATTCCTTCATAATGGCATTGGTTTGGGGAGGGGGGGGGGTTTAGGTTAACTTCAAAGCACAAACTAGCTGAAGAGCTGAAATGAACACTTAACCCTAGCAAGATCTACTCTAGGTACATGTTCGGGCCTTGGGGGATTAAGCGAGAAGAAAGACTTACTCACCGCTATCTAGAAGGCGGATGGATATCCTTATACTACCGATGTTTTATGTCCATGTACCTACCTACCTAGGCTTGTAATAGTCCTATTCTATGTATGATGTGTCCTGACTTATATCGGAACAACTCCCAGACTACCTACGGAGTACGTACTGAACCTATACGTGAAGAGAGTTGCATGGAGGCGGGAATATACAGCCAAATAGGGCGTCTCGACTGATCTGGAAGAAGGGGCTGAAAATGAGCAGTGTGTGCACATGCGGACTATATGATACATTGCTAGGTTCGGTAGGGCTTGGACACATACAGTACAGTACAAACGGTTGGCCACGGAGTAGTTTTGCTTGCCCGGGGACGGCTCGTGATCACGCACACATACACACACACACACCTCGCTTCGCAGCCCACCAAATCCTGCAAGTCCTCTTGTTTGTGCCAAAAGCCGACACGGCCGAGAAGACAGAGAGACAGACGACTTTACAGTCCTTTGGCTATTCCCAAACAAAGTTAGATCCCAGAGCCCAGTAAGTAATATGGGCAGGGAGATAAAAGCTCTTCGCTCCGGAAATATTACTCGCTCACCCTTGATTCGTTCGTGTTTCGCGAATCCTCGATTCCAGGGCCAAACTACAGTACATACTGAACACTACCTACTGGAATATCAGCCATAAGAAGAAGAAAAAGAAACCTGGGGGTCGGTCTTTCGTGTAAGTTGACACCAGACGAAAAGAAAAATACATTCACGAAAAAAAGAGAACGAGCAATTTGGAGCATCCAGAAAGCATGGACAAGAAGAGCTTTAACTTACCCGGCTCTTGCTACAGAATCAGGCTTGGATTGAGGATCCACCAGTCCGTTCCGGGCTTAGTCTCTCGCTTACCCTTATGTGCCGAATTTTTGTTTTTTTATTCTGGTTCCAATTATTTCTTCTGGGAGGCCCAGGGCTCAGGGGTGTGTGTGTGTCACTGTGGATTCATCAGGCCTTGGGAGACAAAAACTTGGGGTTATAAAACATGTGTTAATTGCAACCTGTAAGTTTGAACTATCGAGCCTGACGGGAATTAAGCCGAGAGACTGAACCATTTTTGCAAGTATCACTGCTTCCGTAAACAGGATGGATGGTAGGATACAGCTGTGTGGGTTTGCTGGAGCTGTCTTGCTGGGTACGGGTAGTTCGTCCTCCAGCAACGGTATAAGCCTAAATAACCCTAAGATATGACGTGTCCCTCGACCATGCGTGACAACAAGCTTTGGATCGGCCTCGTTTGCTCATGTGTCCTCTGCTCAAAAGAATATTATTATCCCCCCTTTTCTCACCAAGCGACTACAGCATCTCGATGTCCTGGCCCTACTCACTCTTTCATCGGCTCACATTCGTTCGTTGTCAGGCGGCAAATCCGGGCTGGAAGTATCACGCAACCTTAGCCTGGAACAAATCTGTTGGTAAGAAAGAACAGACACGGAACAAGATTCTGCTATCCCTGTATCGTCGGTCTGCCCACATAAACAAGAAGGGCCGGCCTACCCGTCCAGCGACACTTGCACACATCCAGTATAGTATGTGCATTCACACAGAGCAGCAAACGGGCGGACCAAGGCCTTGCTTGCATCAGGCCAAATAGAGAAACAGGGTCCGCTACCTTAAAAGGGCCAATAAGACACCAAAAGAAATCTGGGACCTCAGATCTGGTTCTCCTCCCCCTCTCTCAGTCGTATAATAATATACTGTCATAAAGTTAGCAGTTTTCCCTATGGAACTTTTCGATGTATCCGTCGATGCACGTTGCAACAGGAAGCGAGATGGAGGGGCGCAGGGAGATACGTGATTGGCCGACCACAAGCGAGAGAGAGTGCGAGTGAAACCGAATAAATGAGCACGCACACAAGTCAGAAAGCCGCATTGCTGTGAAGTTTAGTACTGAACATACATACAGATATATCAAGTACTATACAGCATAACAGATAGGTACTGTACATATGTACATGTGTGTAAAGGACATACTACCGAATCTCCATCACCTCGTGCTTTGATCCTCCCTCCCCCAGGAACGTATACATATATGTATAAATATAGGTATGCTCGGGATACTGGTTCACCTAAAAGTTCTCCGTTATCAAAACCTGGCCCGGAAAACAACATCTCCCTCCTCTCGGGGCTGCTTATGCACTTATTTACCACCTCTACGGAGTATACGGAGTAAAGCACGATTACCGTACGTACTACATACAGTACTGGCATACGACAACATACACATCACATACAACACCCCTATCACATATACACACATATAACTAAGGATTCAGTCACGGAAATCCCACTTCGTTAGATGTACTGTCCACTACATAGTGGTAGACCCCTTCCAGCCCGAAATTCCGCCCCCGGCAACCTCATCCCCGGCAATCAGTGTTCTTTTTCTTTTCTTTTCAGTTGTCCGCGCCCCGCCGTCCCTTTTTCCGTCTCTCCGAACATCTGAGCATCTGTCCCTTGTCATAACCCTACTGTACATACTATATGAACCCAAAGGATGTACTGTACACTATACGTAAACCATACCAATCGCCAGCACCCTACCACCTTTATGATGTTTCGGCGATACTTATCGGTGTTTAAAATGGCCTCCCTAAGTGTGTTCGTTAAAGGGGGACTTGCATCACGGCCTTGTCATCACCAGCCGGGCTTCCATCTTCAAGGGCAAGAAAAGGAGTAAGACTGAGCTGGTATGTACTATAGATTCAACCCCCTATATGAGGGCGAACTCCCTCCCCTACCTACACGATTTCTTTTTTGAGGGAATGACATATTTTTTCTCCTCCCATTGTGTGATACTTCCAATAGAGCCTAAATATCGAAAACTCAACAAAAGCAAAAAGGTCCTGGCGTCAGATCTGGGGAAAGGGCGGGCGGAAAACATTTAGTGGGTGAGAGCAACACTGGAAACGGAGTCAGCTTCGGCGCTTCTTCGTAATTTCATGGTATTATATCTATCAGGCAACCCACACCACAAAGCCCGCGAGAGATGAAAACCCTTCCCACCGAATCTCAGAAGTCATATGAACGGAAAGGAAGGGGAGAAAAGAAAAGGCACGGAACACCGGTCCAGTGGAGACTCAGCGTTCCATTTTCTCGCTTGATCTTCAAGGCAACTGACAGGGGAGACCGAGAGTGAGGAGCAGGACATGCCTATTGTTGCTTTCATACCATACAATACCCACGTACAGTACAATAGTGTCGTAGCTTGACTTTCTCCTCTGATCTTAGCTAGCTGGTTTCCCTTCTTCTTAATAAGTATAAACCATTCGCCTGAACCAATGCAACACTCAGTCGGCAATATCGTTTGTCCTTGGGCCGAGGATGAGCAGGATCTTTCTGTGGTTACACGTCTTATTCTGGAAAATTGTAACGAGGAGGGCCGAAATCTTGATGGAGCCACCCCACCGTGAACTCTAAACATGCACGTATCTCAAAGTCCTCGCTCCGAGTCGAGTTGCATGTACTGTACAATTCATGCAATGGGACTGCATGCAGGATACTAAGAAAATCCTAACGCCCAGACTGTGAACTTGCCTGTTTGGGTATTTATCTCGCTGCCTGTCTTTGAACGGCTCTCTGTTTCTCTTCTATCGGTATACATGCAGCACACACGACAGACATGCACGCAGGCATCAA
The DNA here is from genome assembly GCA_001510575.1 of Knoxdaviesia capensis. NCBI lineage: Eukaryota > Fungi > Ascomycota > Sordariomycetes > Microascales > Gondwanamycetaceae > Knoxdaviesia > Knoxdaviesia capensis. The sequence continues at coordinate 1,594,479 of LNGK01000006.1, forward strand.
TCCCTTCCATGTTGAGACGCGCATCTGCAAATGTCAAGCACTGGAGAACTCCCACTCAGATCAGTCTACCACGATACCAGGGCACATATCTAGCATGCGTAAGGACTGTAGTGTACTTAGTGCAGTATCAAGTACAGTATATACCACTACGAGTCACGACTACAGTAGTATATATATAACTACTGTAGTGTATGTATCGTATTTCGTCTCTCCCTCGGTCTTGTTCCCACAGAGGAACAACGCCAACCTATCGGACGTCGATACCTGTTGACAAGGGGAAGACGACCCCGGAGAGAACAAAGCCACTCCCGCCCGTAAGGTTGTGTTATAACGGACCTATAAGCAAGGGCCAGACGACCAGAATAAAATCCTAGAACATGCTGCCCACATTAAATTTCCAAAGGGTTCCGTCTCTCGTCAAAATTGTCGAAATAAGGCTTAGCGTTGCTGCATCCCTACTCGTCTTTCCCACGTAACCGCTGTTTCGTTTTCTGTGGGTAGGAAAGAACATATTTATTTTTATATTCTTTTCCTTTTGGTTCAACTTGTTTTTTTCTTGTTTTTTTTCTTTCTAGGTAATTGGATCACACAAGAAGAAGAGAGAAAGCAACACACAGCACACACAAAGGACCCCCAAGGGAATTGGAATCTTCTACTCAGTAAGCAACTTTCCATAAGTAAGTTCCTCTTGGCCGCTTTGTACAGTAGTATACGCGAATTTCAAGCTTTGGGGTCCTTTTGACGAGGAGATGGGCATTACAACTCGGCGTTGTTTCGGTCAGGAGGCCTTTTTTGGGCCCAGTCTCTCCTGATCCTGCTGAATCCCGCTGCTGAATCCCCAATCCGGGCTTGTCAATATACCGTCGCCGAAGTCGCCGACCTCTCCCGGCGACTGCCCCGTAGGATTTGGTTGCCCGGCACTGGACCTCATAATTGTCCCCGTCCTGCTCCCATCTCTAATAAATGTGCTATGCAGAGAGAGACATTTACATATGTGCATTCCTGAACTCTGCTTGCTCCAACAGCATCCAGCTCGCACTGCTTCCCCTTCCGCGGTTCCCCAACATCATGCTGTGACCCTCAACCTCCTCCGTGCCTGTCCCAGCCATGCAGCTGCGAGGTCAATGCTGAGTTGCGTGTTAGTAGGTGAGAAGATGCCCATAACTTGCAGGAAGTAAATGTGGCGGACATGGTCCAAGCTCAGCCCATTCCCAGCATGACGAGGAGAAGGAATGGCGCGGTCCACGAGGTTTTGGCTTCTGCATTGAATCTTTTCAACTCCTACCTTCGAAACGCCGGGCTGAAGATATCAAATCACAGGAGTCAGTCCGGTCTACGTTAGAGGATGTTTTTAGTCACTATTCCCTATCAAGGTAAAAAGGAGTCTGACACTGATGAAACGACAGCAGCGCCTCGCCAGGAAGACGGCAACACATGAGCCTACAGTCTGGTCACCGGTGTTTCTTGAAATTTAATGCTAGCTGGCCTTGCTGTCAATGCAGGAAGCGTGTGTATCACCAGATCACCAGTGGCTGCATGGTTTTTCATGCCCAATTCCCTAATCATCACGCGGACTGAACGAAGCACGTAACTCACGTATATTTGGCCTAATTCAGACTAGGTATAACAAGCGGTGCATACAACTTGTTTTCCCTCTCTCTCCAAAGTCAATGCTTCTTAAACTCACTGCCATTACGCAAGAGTGACGCAGAAACTCTGTGTACCTCCCCATCATGCATCTTGCAGCCGCTTCTCCGGTGCCGAGGCTGCGTCCAGAGCCACTTTATATAGCTCGTTCAGGTTGAACTTCTTGAGTTCGTTGTAACGAACGCCGTCCACGACCGAAATGCCACACACGTTCTAGTTCAGACAAAGGTAACACTTAGTACGTCATGTATCTCCCCTCAGCCGCCGAACAAAAGAAGAAGAGCTCGTGAACCCCGGGGCTCCTAAAGCGGGAGGTTGTACTGACCTTGAAAACTTCGACGAGAATCGTCCGGTCGGGCTTATCTAGGCTGACGTGGTGGTCTTTCGATACCTCGTTGGCAACCATCTTGATGATCTCACTCGAGCTGAGAGTGTTATGGTTCCGCTTGGTCAGGCGGATGGCATACTAGAAAGCGAAAAGAAAAGGGCATTGCAAATGTTAGTTGGAAAGTCGGTCGGAGAGAACAGCGGCCGTGGGCCTGACATACCGATGCAAGGTCCGCCGGAGTGGGTTCCACCAACGCTACTCGCTCGGGCTGCCCGGTGGGTTTCTCGGTCGCACTTTCCCCTCCTTCCGAGGGCTTATCCTTTCCCGAGACCTCAGCCGCGCTCTCCGCCGCCGGCTTGAGCGCAAACTTCCCCTCCAGAGTCTCCCGCGCCAGCGCCACAATCGACGGAATGGTGGCCTTGCCCGTCGAAATGACCGGCGACAACCGGTTGACGTGGCGAGACTTGCGTTCCTTGGGCCCGGAGCACTTCAACGCGTCCGCGCAGATCTCCTGCGTCAGCTCCACCGGGTCGACCGGCGCCAGTGTCCGGATGAAGAACACACACTCGATCCCGGTACGGATCGCCACGAACGCCCGGCCAGACACGCTGGGCTTCTTCTTGCTGTTCCCTTTCATGCCGGCCAGCTCCCGCTGGATCGACGCCTCGATATCTTCCTCCTCGTCGTCATCCTCGCCGGTCGGGCCAGTCGATGCCTCATCGACTGGCGGCTTGATCCCATACAGCTTCTCTCCATACTATTATGCAGCTTCAGTGGTTAGTGACAACCCCCCCAAATATGCAAGCGTAGCTAGGTCATTAATCGGGGGCGGCTTTACCTCCTCAAATAGTCGGATCATCTCAACAATGGCCTTTTTCTCCAGGCCCCGCTGGCAGGTCACCCAGATTCCCGCATCCCCAACTTCGATGAGGTTGCCCTCGTCAACAAGCTTTGTTCTCTTGACTTGTTGGTTGGTTGTCTGCCATTTTCCACCGCTGCCCTAGATGTTTATGATACGCAATTAGCATTTGAAGCTTAGCTTTCCCGCATCCTATACTCCGGCAGGAGCTTGTCGAGCACACGGCCAGGAGTCGGACGCCGAAGGTCTCTAGAAATCTCAATATCACCAACCTTATTTCTCTTTCGGAGGTTTCCGGCGGCATCTCCACCACCCTTTCTCTTGCCGCCTTGTTCACCCATTGTCAAGAAACCAAAGCTTAAATCCCGAAGACTTTGAACGGTAACGGTAAAAGGATGGTGAGATTTCGTGGGTATGGACGGGATTGGGTAATCAGGACTCAGTCCAACCAATTTGATGGTAATTAGGAGACTGGTAGAATTAAGAGAGAAAAATAAAAATAGGGATGGGAAATGAGCTAAGGGTGGCCTGTCAGAAAAGAAGCTCGAGTACAATCCTGAAATGTTGAAACCAAGCAATTATTTAATCAATCGGTGGGCGAAAATTAATTTCTGAAAATGAAATCACGAATCAGATCGAAACCCTAAGCAACCCCAGCTCAACTGCAAACGCTTCATTCACATACGACGAACACTTTGCTCATGCATTTTTGAATTGACGTACATTTTTTATTCTTTCATACAACCTCCAATCTATAGTTCCATTATTCCCTTAATCCGTCATTGAAAAAAGACGCCGAAAAGTATCGCGTGAAAAACTCCAAAAGCCAAGCAGACTTGACAATACAAAGCGGCAAACAAAAAGTATTAACTCCATCCTAACTCAGTCACTAATGCTCGTTAAATTGGTTTACGCGAGCTTGGCATTGTTCTTTGCGCTGGCCTCGGCGGTCTTCACCATGGCGGCCGGAGCGTCCATCTTGGGCATGTACACCTCGACGAACTGGAGACCCGGGAATGTGTTGAAATCCTCGTTCGTGAGAAGAGCCTCGAGCTCATCCTTGGTCTTGGCCTCCAGCTTCTTGGTGGTCTTGTCGGAGCCTCCGAACACGGTGACGAGATCCTTGTACTTCCAGTACGGGATGTCGTTGTACTCGGCTTCCATTCCGTGGATGAACCGCTCAATGGTGTAGCCGTCGTTGCAAATAACGAAGATTGTCACCTTCAAGTGGTGGCGAATCATGGTGGCAAGCTCCTGGGCGGTCAGCTGGAACGAGCCATCACCAACGAACAGGATTGTGCGGCGGCCATCAGCCAGATCCTTGGCTGCCAAAGCGGCACCCTGGCAAGCTCCGACCGACCAACCGATACTTCCCCACAGGACCTGAGAAAGGGCGGTGACGCCAGCGGGGAATGCAGTCTCCCAGATACCAAAGTTGGCGGTACCGGTCTCGGTGACCACGATATCATTCTCACGCAGGAATGTGCTGACTCTGGTCCACAGGTAGGAGTGAGTGATGACCTCCGGAGGGAAGACCTCGCCAGTGACAGCGACGGGCATGGGCGGAGCCACGGGCCGCTCAATGGGGATGACCGACAAGCGCGACATGTCGATACGCTCGGTGATCTTTCTCAGGACACCCTTCATGCGCACTCCAGGGTATTGCGAGTAGCGCACGACGCAGTTGTCGCTGTGGAAGTCGATGGTCTGGAGTTGGGATGTGCGGTAAGAGAATCCGGCGGTGTTGAAGTCACTCTGTTGATTGAGACAGTTAGTATCTGTCTGTGGCGCACGAGGTTTGGTGATGATTAAGTATTAATTGCTTACCTTCATGGCACCGACGGTCAGGATCAAATCCGACGACTCGACGATGTTCTTCACGTCGTCGTGAGAGCCGCTACCGGCATAGACACCGCCAAAGTTGGCGTGGGTCTCGTTGACGGCACCCTTACCCATGGGGGTGACAAAGATGGGAATGCCGGTCTTTTCGATGAAGTTGTGCACCTCGGGCAGAACACGGTGACGGATGGCGCAGGCATCGACCAGCATGATGGGAGACTTGGCCTCGTGGATGTACTTGAGGCAGACGTCGACGACGTAGTCCTCGCGGGCCTCCTCGTTGACGGGGTCTTCGAGATCAATGGGCACCTTGAGACGCTCACCCTCGACCTTCTTCTGGGCCATATCTGTGGGGAGCATGATATAGACGGGACGGCTCTTGACGACACACTCGCGGATGGCGTGGTCAATCTGCTGGGCGATCTCGGCGGGGTTCTGGAGATTCTCGACGCAGCACGACACCTTAGCGTTCATGTCGGCGAACACGTTGAAGTCGTCGGTGGTGGAGCCGTACGAGGTGCCGTTGGAGCCGTTTCCAAGGGTGTGGTGGAGCAGAAGGTGGCTCTTCTGCGAGACGGTGGATGGGGATCCGACAATGTGGATGACCGGAACGTGCTCGGAGAAGGCTCCAGCCATACCGTTGATGGCGGAGAGCTCGCCGACACCGAAAGTGGTGACAATGGCCGAGACACCGGCCACACGAGCGTAGCCATCGGCAGCGTAGGCTAGATAACAGATGGTGGCGAGAACGAATCAGCGTGCTGCAGCTATGGTATACATATACGTATGTGCGCATATAAACAAGCGGTTACGTCTACTTACCGGCGTTCAGCTCGTTGACATTTCCAACCCACTTCAGATCACACTCGGAAATGTAATCCAGGGCAACCAAGTTGTAGTCACCGGGCAGGCCATGGACGGACTTGATGCCGATCTGGCGAATACGGGTGAAGAGGTAGCGTGAGACGTCGACCGGGTCCTTGTACGGAGTATCAGTCATGGTGGATAGCAAATGGGGGAGAGATTAGATAGAGGGTGGGAGTAGCTCGGTGGTAATTATTGAGGGGTAATTAATGAGGCTGTATTGGTGATACAGCTTTAGTGATGTAGTTAAGGGGGGGAAGATGAAATATTAGTGAGGAGATGAGGAGATTGATGAAAAGACGAGGGGAAGAGAAGATGTTGGTGTATTATGATGATGATGAATGATATAGAAGGAGGAAGGAGATATAAAGTTGGGAGAGAAGGAAGGCTCGAGGGAAGAGAGCAGAGACAAGTTATATATGTATTCCAGCCAGCAACATGAAAGCTTTATTCTACCTTAGAGGAGGGACTAGTTGGGAGAGGTATTTACTACCAGACCTTCTTTCTGACGTTTGGAAGAGGGGCCGTTCCTAGCTTCCTCTCCAACAGCTTCCCAGCTTTCCAACACACCATCAACACAAACAAGACCGAATCCAGCCGAGCCGGGATATCTCACCCACCAAATCGTTACGGACGAGCAAGCTGCCACAACCAGTATCAAAGCTTTTGCTGTGCACCACCACAATATGACGACATCATGCGAGCCTCTAGCTTGGAAGCTGTTTCATTCCCGACGGTCCAGAACTGGTGGGATTCCGGTGGCCTTCCCGGACACATAGGCTGTAAGGAAGGATAATAATAATTACAACCCACCAGATAACAAAGCCCAATGCTCGTGTTAGGAAGAGACACGACACGACACGATGCATAGTGAGGCAGTCCACTGATCCTTGTTCGAAAGCATCTGCTCGGCGAACTCCTTGGTGAGTGTACGATGTATGCGCCAAGCTGTTTAACTGGGCCACTGGAACATGTTCAGCTTCCAGTTAGAGGTGCACTGTTAGCCAGGCCTTATTGGTTCCAGATACACGAAAAGCAAGTCAGATCGGAAGGGAAACAGCGGCCCAGGGATGCTGGGTATCGCCGCATTCGGCGGGCCTTTTTTTTTTTTGTTTTTTTTTATTAATATATATAGAAATATATATATTTTTAAAACTGGAACCTCCAACCACAGTTCCCACTTTCTGCATCAATCATCCCACCTCGAACATCCCATTTGAAGTTCGTACGAGCAAGCACGATTCCTGAAGCCCTGCTCTCTCACTCTTCCGAATTGCCCGAGTTCTGGACGCTTCGTCACTGCGTCTGCGCCCCGGAAAAACAGGAGCGCTGAACCGGCACCAGCAGGTTTGAACAGTCTAGAAGGTTGCTGTTACTTGTCAATTGTCGGTGTTCTCTTTTAATATCATATTTTCTTTTCTTTTTTTTTTTTATCTCGCTTTTCTTTTTTAGTCTTAATCTATTTCTTTCAACTAAGAAACCCGTTCGTGTCCAGTAGTTATCATCCTTTCAAATGGATTCTGTGGATACATCTTGCTGTTTTACCTAAAGCCGCATGGGGTTTTTTTTCTTTCTTTTTTTACTGATCTGGCGACGAAACCATCTGTATTGGGACCTTTTTACCCTGACAGGAGAATCCGTGCCACCTGGACTTCTCTTTCGTGTCCTGATTATCTCTGTATCGTAAGTCGTCGTTGCTGTGGTCGTTGTTCGTTAGTGGGGGCCAGTCCTTGCCTTTTTCTTGTTTTTCTTCCACTGTCGGACCACTGTTCGGATCTGCTCACTTTTATAGACAGTTGGCGTGAACAGTCTCGTATCTTTCCCTAGATAGCCGCCGGATCTACTGTGCCTGTTGCTCTGTCCACTTTTTCTTGTCTTGTTATTATCATTTTGAGCCTCCATGTAGCGGGCTTGGCTGTTTTTTCACTTCATTCCATCAGCTGTCCTCCATCGCCGATAACCAGCTTTCTGGCGAGATATTCGCCTCTGGTATTCCCAGATGGGAATAGTATCGTGGGATGACAAGTGGTTGGCGGAATTGTCTTTCAGAACAACCCTCCTTCGAACCTCTGTGTTTGATGCGCACCTTGGAATCGCGCGAGTGTCCCGCGTTCCCCGAGAGTCCTTGCTTGGGTTATTCGATTTTCCCAAGTCTTCTTCGCAACAACCATGGTTTTTTTTTTGTCTTCTCAGTTTCTCCCTCCTCCAGCCAGCACATCTTCATCAGTATCCGGGAACAACTTCTGAGGGGAGAAGTGTGATGGAATCATTACCACGCACAGTCGAAGTCTATTTCAGAGGGGAGAGCTCTCCCAGTTTGGGCCGTGCAAAAGGATGAATCGTCCGTATGCCAGCCAAGATCCTTCCCCGCTCCCCCATATTCCTTCCGGCCCATATCATACAAAAAGATAGCAAGATATATGCAGCAAGACAACACCAATCGTACAAAAATGAAAAGACAAAAACCCTGAACAGCACGCGACTATGCCTGACTTGCTCGGTCAAAACCAAAAAAAGAACAGAATGAAAAGCTAATACGGAAATCCTTTGAAGAAGGATCGCTCGGTCATTGTTGAAGGAAGTTCAATTCCGGCTGGACCGCTTCCCAGAGTTCTGAGCGTGGTCTGGATTCCAGAACAGGTCTGGGGAACACCAATTGGGAGTTCACCAACCCGATTAATATCGCAGCCACCTTCTCCGGATGCTCGGAGGGCAATATTGCCTCTCCTGGTTCCATGTATCACGGCAATCAATGGTATGCATCGTGATTATCAAATGCTTTGGCTCCTTCAATCGCATCTGCCATCCTTCCAACCCGTGCGCCAGCGTTCTTGCCACGTCGAGCAATCGAATATCGGCTTTCCCAGCTTCTGGTTGACGTTGTTGTGGGCATTGCAAAGCCACAGCCCAAACGTGTCACGGCTGCGCACGGCAGGCTCGTTGTTTACCAGGTAGGCCTGGAAGTCCTCGGCGCACACCCAGCACGGATATAGCTTGGAGAACAGCTTCACAAACGACAGCATGTCCGACTGCTGTCCGGGCGACGGCGTCTCGGGGTACGCAGCCGCCATGGAATGCAGGAGCGTCCACGAGCTACGGCCCAACACCTCGACGTCCGGTGGGCAGTCCGACAGGGGTTGAACGGGCACGGCGGACTTTTCGCCTGCCTTGACAGACGACTTTGTTTGTGCCGCCCACGACGCGAACGATGTGCAGGACCGGCATCTGATTGAATGATTGTGTGTTAGTACAAGCCTTCTCCAACTTAACAAATCACAGGCGTCGTTGTGATAGGAAGCAAAAGTCGGGAGCATTGTAGGGAAGTGAAACTCTATACGAAGCTTCTGTGCCAGGGACACCACACATACGGTTTGCCATCTTTCCCTAGCACAACGCCCTTGGGGAATTTTTTGGGCACATCTCCAGTCGTGGTTGACTGAGGCGTCGACGCAACATCCGGTTGCGCGTCGTCGTTTGATGTCATGATGCAGCTTTCCAAAGGGGTGGGAGGGAGCCAAGAAAGGAGACAGAAACGAAGAACAAACTCGGGCAAATGGGGGACTAAAGGAAATCAGACGTAAAGCCACAAAACTGTGAATAGTCCTAGACGAGTGGGATATGAAATCCAAATTTAAAAGCAAAGAAAACCTCCCGATAACGTTCTCCGAAGCAAAGCGGCGCGATGCGTAAAATCATCCGTTTTTCGGCGATTGGTAATATCCAGAGAGAAACAGCCACACAACCTGAGAGAAAAGGCGACAAGAGGCGTTGGAACGTTCTGGGTTCTGGTTCTGGTCCTGTTGCACGCTTATCGATAAGAGCTCCTGCGGAATTTTTGTAGGCTGAGACCGCCCTCGCATTGCAGAACTTTGCGCAGCGCACTTCAAACCCCACCAATGGCCGAAATTAACAATCTGCATTTATTATATGTCTCTTCTTCTTTCTTCTTCTGTCTCTATTACACTCATATCGCTCAGATCATTTGGAATATCTGCTAGTACCTAGTCTAGCTGGCCAGATCTGATTAATCGAGAGTCAAGCCGGACTGCATCAACTTCAACCCCCTCTCCACAACACCCCTCCATCTCCGTCTCGAAACCCGCAGAAATGTCAGGCCCACCCGGGCCAACATCAACAACAGCTCCCGCTGTTCCTGTATTCCTCCTTAAAACTGAATCATCGCCAACCGACGCCTACCGGGATCTCTTCACGGCAGATGGAGGTGAATGCAGGTCAAACCACGGTTTCGTCCCCCAGTTCATCCCGGTTCTACAGCACCAATTCAGCCATGACGGAATGGCCAAGGTGGCTGATCTGGTCCGGTCCGGCCAAATTGGGCACCGGCTTGGGTGTGACTACGGTGGACTGATCTTCACGTCACAGCGAAGTGTTGAAGCCTTTGCAAAGGTGGTTGCAGACCTAAGAGATGAAGAAGGTATGACTATTCTAAAGCCCAAAGCATATTGGCGATCGTGGCTATGACACCTTTTCTTTTTTCTCTTCTTGGGTTCTATAGTTTCTTCTCGTGTTGCCCTCTCTCTCTTCCACTTGCTTTTATTTCGCCGATCTCAATCGCTGCTGGTCAACCTGCCACTTCGGCCTTTCTTTTGGTATCGGCCGCTGATTGCCGCGCGGCGCTTTCGGCTGTCCTCCCCGAGAAAATCACGCCTTGCTCTCACGACTTCGTTTTGCTATCTTCACATGTTCCCAGCCCAGCTTCCTATTTTCGAATTTCACGTGAGAATGGAGTTAAACGGTTTTGACTTCGCCACCCCCAGAAAGACCAAAAGAGAGGCAAAGGTCCAAAAGAAAAGAAGCATGGCCATGCATGATAAGACAAGAAAAAGAAGGTCGGAATCATTGACAATCTATACCCCTCCTAGGCTCATGTCAAGGTATTTCGCAGCTTGATCAGGTCCCTACTTATAGTGTTGGGCCAGCTACCACAAGAGCGCTCAAGGCCATTAGTCTACGGACCCCGGCGCCAGTAACCACCGACGACGCCTACCCCGTGGCACCCGATTCCGCGGCGTCCGACCCCGCAGCTTCCGACCGCCATCTCCAGATATACGGAGACAGCACCGGCAATGGCGCGGCGTTGGCGAGTTTCATCCTGGACCACTACTCCGGCTGGTACCCGGACCGCCGCCGGCTCCCAGCGCTGCTATTTCTCGTCGGCGAACAGCGCCGTGACATCATCCCGAAGACACTGATGGACGACGCGTTACCAGACTCGCGCAGAATCAACGTGACCGAGTATGTCGTGTACGAGACGGGCGAAATGGAATCCTTCCCAGCCGACTTGAAACTCGCAGTCGACGCGTCTCTGTCACCACCAGCGACAGCTCCGGCCCCGACCACGCTATGGACCGTGGTCTTCTCGCCGTCCGGTTGCCAAGCCATGCTAAAAGAGTTCGGCTTGCTTCGGAGCCCAGCAGCTGACGACAGCAGCAGCAGCAGCAACAACAACAACAACAACAACAACAAAGAATCAGAGAGCGCCAGGAGGAACGGCACGAACATGTTTGTTGCCACTATTGGGCCCACCACTCGCGACTATCTCGTTGACAACTTCGGCTTCACTCCACATGTGTGCGCGACAAAGCCGACGCCCGCAGCGCTTCTCGAGGGGATCACGTCTTTTATGCAGCAGCAGGAGCTGTCTTCTTAATCGGAGTCCGAATTGCAGCCGATCCCCCCACGTCGGCGTCGTAGTTGTTGTCGTCGCCGGTGTCGTCGTCGTCTGCGCCCCTTCAAACATGATCTGGCAGGTCTCCCCTCGCCAGTCGGTGATTTTTCCAATCCGTCACCAGATCATGACAGCTTTTCCCGATTGGAGTCGTCACTCCCTTTTTCTCACACAAACAACGACCTGAAAGGGAACACGTGGCGTGCGTTGACGTCCGCGCCAAATTCGAAAGTGGTATGCATGAACAAAAGTGACAATTTTATGTAAAATAGCCATTCTTACATGCGCCATGCTCAAACAGGATATTTTTGGGGTTATATTTTTAGGGGAAACTTGCGGGATGGTAATGGAGCGAAGCACACTGATATGGCTTCATCTTGCCTTGGGGTGACAGATGACGTAGCCTAGCTCAAAAACCATAAGACGATGGTGATAGCACAGTATCAGTCGTGCCAGCCAAATTGCATGCACTTTTGCTAGTGCTAGATCTTTACAGCATGGCCACCTCGACGCTTCTAAACAGCTGGCAGCTGACTGGATGTTTGGCTGGCTCTCTCTCAATAACTTGTTTGGCTGGTGTTTTTTAGTGTACCATGCGTACAGAATAAAGCACGCCTGATTTCCTGATCTTGGCTGTTCTGGCTTCTGGAGCTCTGTGTTTCACAAAAAAGAGAAAAAATCTGGATTCTATTACTTCTAGCTCTGACATATATTTCCCATCCTGAAATTTATATATATTCCTGCCTCTTCATTTTCTGGCTTCTTTCTGTTTCGTTCATTTGTGCATCATCGATCCATCTTCACCTATCTTCTATCGCTATCACGGACTAGCTAGCATCCCGCCTTCATCAATTCGCCACACCGACTTCAACATCAATGTCTTACAAACCCTGAACGTCCTACAGTACTTGGTATATTTACTTGGTGGCACCTTCCCCCGTTCTTGGTCCGTGTTCTCGATTCTAACCTTTGAATATATCTCATGTGTGCAGATCTGTTTCCTCCTACGGCTTCTTCTTCTTCTTCCTTGCATACACCACATTGAAAAAGCTCGATATAAACTGTATCCAACGGTTTGGCGCTACGACCCGTTTCGTCAATAGGAAACCGCACGATACCACCCCCCTTCCTAAGCTCTCGACAACATAAAGTGAAGAGCGACCACACCCTTTTTCTTTCTTTCTTTTTTTTTCTCGCCAGAGTACCTTTGTCAACGGCAATGTGGACCGGATTGATGCGCCGCTTTTCGACCGAAAGCACCGTTGACGCCGACGACGACCCGTTCGTCAACTCCATCAGCACCAAATCATACTCGCTCCCGCAGCCAGGCTTCTTCGGCATGGACCGCGACGAGCACCGCCAGCCGCGCTCCATCTCGCGGCTGCGCCAGAACCAGCACTCGACCTCCGACTTCACGCCGCCCCCGCACGCCGCCGTCCCGCTCTTCCGCCCTCCGCCGCTTGAACCCGTCGTGCTGCGCGGCTTCAAATCCACCACCCCCCAGTCCAGCCGCCTCCTTACCACCGCCATTGCCGAGGAGATCCGCCTGATGGTGCCCGAGCGCTTAAAATTGGCTGAGGACTGGTCTCTCATCTACAGCCTCGAACAGAACGGCGCAAGTCTGGCCACGCTGTACCAGAAGGCCAGAGACTACGCAGGCCAACGAGTCGGCTTTGTCTTGGTTGTTAGAGACAGTGAAGGCGGGGTAAGTCAATGGAACATATCTCCAAACTCTCAACTCGTACCACTCTTTTGGGGTAATGTGTAACTCTAACAAGCTTCTTTTCTTTGGTCCAGACCTTCGGCGGCTACCTCTCCGAATACCCCCACCCGTCACCATCATACTTCGGCACCGGCGAGTGCTTCCTCTGGCGAGCATCACTACTAGCCTCGCTGCCTCCGCCTCCCTCCGCCGACACCACCCACCTTACCCGCTCGGCCACCATCGCCTCTCCCATCCGCTCGACCTTCTCCTCTCCCAACGACTCGCCCGCAATATCCTCGTCCTCGCTCTCCGCCGTGTCAATCGACGCCGCCACCGACTTCATCCGCTTCAAGGCCTTCCCCTACAGCGGCGAGAACGACTACTGTATCAACTGTGAGGCCGGCTTCATCAGTCTCGGCGCCGGCAGCGGCCACTACGGACTGTGGCTGGACAACAACCTCGACAAGGGCCACAGCTCAACCTGTGCCACTTTCGGCAACGAGCCGTTGAGTGACGAGGGCGAGAAGTTCGATATCATCGGTGTTGAGTTATGGGTAGTTGGGCAGTCCTTGTGCTAACCACCGACTGGCTTTCCCCTTGTTTTCTCACTCGCTTGTTTCCTTGACGGGTCCTTCCTATTTCTCTTTGTTTTTTTCTTACCTTTCTATACCAGTGACGAAGAATCACACCACCCCGCCCGCTCCTCGGTCGGTCACGGATGAGGGATGAACAAAATGGCACATAACATTTATATATCCCCTAACAAAAAAAGGGCTTGTTAGGACGGATGTCCGAGAACGGGGTTTTGTTTTTTTTTTCTTGTTGAAACCTTTTCTCTCATGTCCCCTCCCGTCAACTTTGTGTCTATCCTCTCCGCTCTTACGGGGGTCGACTTAGGTAGTTCTCTATGTATCTCTCTTCCGCCAAGACGATTCAAGTCTTACTGGTGTTGAATAAGAAGAGTTCAGAAGAGTTAGGCGTCTATTACGTTTTTGATGATCATCATACTATATAACTTCTCCCCGAAACAATTTCCTCGTATATATGTATACATACTCTTCCTCGTCATTCATGCCCGAAGCAGCCCGAAGCCCTCCAACACAGATCCTCTCCACTCCACTCTTCACAACAGACAACCATTGATTTGACGTTCACATGTCCTCTGAGCGTGAATACAGTATAAAAATCGCATGCCATGTATATATATACGCTCAGGAGCCCTTTCCCCGGTACACGAACGAGCAAGAGAGAAAAAAGAAAGATAGCACACCACATGAGATCTGAACAAACACAACAAAAAAGAGAAGAACAGAAGAGCATGCGGAGGATGGTTTATTGAACGAGGTAGGTAGTCATCATCGTCGTTCCAAAGACATGGGGCATTTTTGAGGGGCTTCATTTTTTTATGTCCTTCTCCCTCTTTCCAAAGCACATAACAAGAGAGAGAAAGAGAAGGGGAAAGACTTTGGTATTTTTGAGACCACACGTTGGTCTCGGATTCGCAGGATGTTTTGAGAGTGGGAAAATACTGCTAAGAACTTTGATGGAGGGGAAAACAAGAGCAAACAGGAGAGGGAGTTTGGCGGAGAAACACAAAACAAAATAAAACACGATATCATTCCTTCTCTTCCTCTAATATCACCGGCTAAGACCCAAAAGCACGATCGAGCCAAGTCTGTCTGTGTGTGGAGGAGACCCAGGGTTCTACCGCATGATCTCCTGGTAGATGAGCTGCTTTAGTTGCTCTTTGCTCAGGTTGTCCTTGTGCTTGTCGAAATCGAAGAACTCCTCGGGAATCGGAGGAGCGGTCGGCTCATCATCGGGATCATGGTACGGCTCCAAATACGGGTGCTTGAGGGCCTCCTCAACGGTGATACGCTTCACCGGGTTGAAGGCCAGCAGCTTCTCCAGGAGGTCCAGGGCCAGATCGGAGGTCTTAGGGAACAACGTGCGGAATGGCACCTTCTTCTTGAAGGGGAGAGAGCGGATGTATTCCCGGGCACGGCGGGACTTGATACCGTAGTAGTCCTCCATGGTGGGAGTACCGAGGACGTCCAGGATCAGGGTGAGCTGGTGGTGGTCTAGATTGTTTAGGCAAACGGCATGTTAGACAAGCTCATCTCCGGGATTCCATCTGTAAGAGCATCAAGCTCTCCCCCTCCCGCCCTCTCAAACTACTGGCAGACGCCAGGTCGGAAGATTGGGCCGCATTCATCTGTTGTCAAATACAAGCCCGACCAGAGGCCCATATAATGGCCATCTGAAGCGCGCGGGCAGGAAAATAGAGGAGACAGGAAAAAAAATATCTATGATTGGGAGAGGTGGAAAACTTACAATCCTTTCCAGGGAACAGCGGCTTGCCACTCAGCATTTCAGCGAGAATGCAGCCGACCGACCACACATCAATGGCCTTGGTGTACTCCTTGAAGGTGAGCATGATTTCCGGGGCGCGGTACCATCGCGTGGCGACGTATTCGGTCATGAAGCCCGAGTTATCCTCCTGGGAAGCAGCGGATCTGGCGAGGCCAAAGTCGCAGACCTTGAGGTCGCAGTTCGCGTTCAGGAGAAGGTTGGAGGGTTTCAGATCTCGGTGGAGGACGTTTGCGGAGTGCATGGCCTTGAGGGCACGCAGAGTCTGGTAGATGAAGTATTGGCAGTGGTCGTCGGAGAGGTCTTGTGTTCGGATGACACGGTGCATGTCGGTCTCCATCAGCTCCTAGAGTGGAAGGGCAAGATTTCAGGGGTTAGTGTCTGTAGAATTTTATACGTTTTGCCGAGATCAAGAAGCCAGAAACGGCGGCCAACTGGATAAGCCGGAAAAGTACTAACCTGGATCAGGTACACCTCGTTGAACGACTCGTAGCTCCGCGGCTTCTGGATATCCAAAATGGAGATGATGTTCTCATGGTTGAAGTAACGCAGCAGCTTCATTTCTCTCAAGGTTCGCAGGCAGAACATGGAGTGATCGAAAGGCGTGATCTTCTTGATGGCCACCTTTTGGCCGGAAGGCTTGTGAATAGCAGAGCTGGAGGGGAAGAGAGGATCCAGAGTCAGTTTAAATGCGACGCTAGAGCTTGGAATTGGCCTTTTCAAGTCCTGCATCAAGGGCGGGGTTTGAAGACGGTGTAGCTGTGAGGCTTGTGGAGATGGGAGCTTCTCGCCAGACTTCTCCTCTTGCCAATTCGCCCACAGCTGCACACACAAACGTCCCCAAATTCGGGAATACAGCCGGGAAAATTACATACCAGACAACTCCATAAGCTCCTTCTCCAACGACATCCTGAATGTCATACTGCTCGCTGACATTGAAGGAGATCTTGCGAGATCCCGCAGGATTGGGCGCTGCCCGAGACATAGTATGTAAAAGGGAGGGGGAAGAGAGAAAGAAGAGGGAAAAGATGACGGGATCAAGATCGACGAGAATCACCGTTAAGTCGAAAACAAATAACGATTTTGTTGCCAGAACCGTGAACAGTCAACTGTCCACACAAGAAGAGAAGCAAAAGAAACACACGATGATGATGATGATTGATTGACGCGAAAACACACGAGGGAGAGGAAGGAAAAAGAAAAAACAGAAGTTGAAACGAAGAAGTGGGAATAATATTTAGGAGGTGTGGGAAAGAAGAAGAAGATGTGTCTGTAGCGGAGGAAAGGTAGGGGAGTGAGAGAGAGGAAGGAGAAAAGAGGAGGGAAGAAGAGGGAAGAGGCGGGGTTATGTGCGGTGATTCAAGATATAAAATATACCAGGTAATTAAGATCACAGGATAGTGGATTGGGGGGGGGTTCGTTTGAGTTTAGTAGTACTTTGTAGCGTCGTAGTTGTAGAGAGTATTGGTGAAGCTCAGGTCGTTTTAGGGAGGGGGTCTCGGTGTTTCTGGGGGGGGTGTGTCGAAGGCCCGAGAGTTCGTTGCTCTCTCCTATTTGCTGTTCGGGGCCTATAGGGCCTGTTTAGCACTAGGAGGTCCCTCAGAGTAGCATATAGCCACTATAAGACTTGCATCGATAGATTCTGTGATGCTCCGATATAGGTCGTGCTACCCAATTGACCCCTTTTCTCTGTTCCAGATAGCTATAGCTAGGCTGTCCACACTTTACAGGTGAAGTATACAAAGTCACTTAATCCGACCTGGAACAGGCTAGGCGGGGGTGAAGAGCTGGTTGAAACTCTCTCTCATTCTGTCTGTTTTCTCCCACCCCCCCTCAGGCCCTGGTCCCTTGTTTTCTGCTTTGACTTGTACCTTAACCAGCACATTATAGTGTGGCCAATACTTCTAAGCTATTTCTTAGACAGCTAACTCCGTACTAAAATGTCTTAGGGGCAGGTACCAATGAAGAAAAAGCTTAAGACCCTAAAACGGGTGTGATGTTATAAATATAGAAGGGGGGATAGAGCTAACAAGTACGGCCTCCCTATGTGCATATATCACGTTGCTTATACTATACACTGCATCTTGATGATGCTCTCTCTTTCTTGCGATTTGCTTCTCAGTTGACGATCTTGATATCTTCACATAAGACTGTAGCCACACTATCACCTCTCTCTCTCCATTTTTTGCCCTTGAAGATACACTGGCCGGTCCCTCTCCGTCCTAGTTTCATCGCTTCTCCGGTACCCAGTCAACAACACGCACTGGAGCCATTACCAGACCACAAGTATCAGCCAGCACAGATCCCCGAGTCTAGGCCCATGTCGATGTTACAAGCAAAACCACACCCACCAAATACGGGAATGTGAGAGGCTCCAGCCACCTGAATCGGCACATTGGGTGGGTCTCTCTCTCTCGCTCACTTACGATGTACAATTGATATATGACACAGACGTGGCGGCGGTGATGCCGTTGATGATTTTTCGATGCTCCCGGATCGTGCTGCACAGCATCCCGTGATATGTAGTGGTTGCAGCTTCCAGACTGAACTTCCCGTTGTGCACAAGAGAAGATGATCAAGTGTAGCGTCCCGGCCAGATCAGATGTGTGTATACAGTACACTCAACTCTGTGGGGCCGTTTGCCCTATTCTTCCTGACACCCACCTGTGATTCACCTGCAGCTTCCCAGTGTCACTCGTCGTTTTCTGAGAACTAAGCGAGAGAGAGAGAGAGAGAGAGAGAGAGAGATATCACAATCGACCAGATGAACAGTACGGTTCGTGTTCAAGTAAACAGGCAACTCATACTGTACACTCACACATAGACACACGGCGTAGGGAGCCCACGACTATACTTCCCCCCCTCCCCTGTGAACGCCGCGCGCTGTTTGAGGTCCTGGCCGTCTGAACTACCTCCCGACGCATTTTCTCCAGAAATCAATCCTACGCGAGTGACGATCCCCGTAGCCGGTGAGGGAAGATAGATGCGCATACGCCGTCTATCCTGCAGGGAGCCCCAGATCCGAGAAACGACATTCGACGGAAGGTATTCATTCCCCTTCTCCTGGACCTTCCATTGCAAACGAGTTTCTCAGGGACGGAGAAAAAAAATGCTTCTAGAAAACTGAATATCCCGTCTCTGACGGGTGACTTACCCGCGTTAGGGGGGGGTTGGAAGGGATGGGAATGGATCGAGCCGAGAGCCCCTTGGAACGAGACTTCAGACGACGTCTTGCGTACATAGGTGCTCATGTATTTATGGGTACCACTACTCTACACATAAGCCAGTAGAGAGTATAGCACTCAGAGCTTTGGCGGAAGACAAGAGAGATAAGCCCCCAAGAAAACGCCACTGGTCGCGCCGTCTTCTGTGTCAAATTGTCACTTGCCTCTCTCTCTCTCTCAGCCTTGTGCTGTTCCCTTTCCTTAAACCTATTTCTCTTGTTGTTTTAGCTCCCTTCTCCAGTGAAGATCACAAGGTTTCCACGGGAGAGAGAAAGAGAGAGTGGCTACAGAGTACGAGCCCGTTTATAATGTCGAGACTGTCCCGCAGGTGTCCGTCGGCACATGCATGTCGGCACTCTAAGTCAGGACAGTATGCACTTAAACCCCGTTTAGACTCAACAAAAGACAAGCGCTTGAAAGCAACATACCGGCACTCTCTGTATACAGTGAGGCCAGACACAAATATCACACTGCCGACCCAACCAACCAGCCGCCTGCAAGGAACAGACCTACCTACCTACCTGGCATGGGCGGCGGGCCGGTGGAGGGACGCAGCATGATGTCGCAGGTTGTGGAACTTGGGGTAACGCGGACTGGGGACTTGCCGACAGCCAGGACCAAAAACACCGACCAATGGTGGTGGTCAGTGGGTTATTCACGGCTTCTCTTGGTACGCGGCACAAGCTACAGGATCTCCACGCGTCTCTTGAGGAAGTTCACATTCACGGTTGGCTGCATGTTGTGGCTGTTCATATGTCAGGCATGGACAAACGGTGTGATTGCTTCATCTGTGGTCGGCCGCCTGCCGTCTGAAGCATCACGTCTATCTGCTCTGGAACAAGCGAACCAACACCTAGGCGCCGTCAACAGTCGTACAGGTGTCAGCACACAGCCAGTGAGGTTCTTACCAGCGAGGGTTTCACATAGCCCTTGAAAACCTTAAAATTTCGTCGACAAATGAGTGTGCCTCTTTTCGAAACACACACTCGATCGTGCTGAGGTTGAGTCATAGCAGAGACCAACCCTAACCCTACAAATCCACCACCATCACATCCAAGGTGCATGAACAAAACTCTATCACAATCCCAACGTCTTGTCACCCCTCTTCAAAGACACCGCCAAGAGCCCACACCACCAGCCTCGCCATCTACTCTCCAACATCCAAGCCGTACCAATCGGACATCGGAGCTCGCTCCATCCACTCCTGCGATTGGGGGTGGGTGACCACCGGTCATCACTCGACAGACGACACTCTACTGTACATACGACACCCGCCTCACGTTCCGTGCCTGCGTCTCTCTTCCCAACAAGATAAGGAACACTGACGAAAAAAGAAAAAGGTTTCATGGGCCACCGAACTCCGACATGAGACGAAAAGGCACAGAGAAAGAAAAAACTATTAGGCCCGTCTTTTTCTTTCTTCCTTTTTTTCTTCCTTTTTTTCTTTTCTTTTCACGTCACGCACTACTTCCGCGCACCTTGTCACAAATATCCCGAGCGAGGCCGGCGGCTAAGCCTGCACGCGATTGGCCGCGCAAAGCTGCAACGCTGGATGTCTCTGACGCTAGAAACGCAAATTGAAGACGCACATCTGTATCTCGACACAGGGCTGGCACATGTCTCTTTTTCTTGTTGGACCAGACTCCGTTATCGATGGCGATTATGCACACCCACCAGCTAGGCTGGCTATAAATATCCTTTTTCAGTAGCGTGCAATCGCATGTTGCTCCCACAATCGGTGGGTGCTGCCCTCTCTCTCTCGTCCTCTCATCGTCCTCATCTGCAGCGTGTCAAACCAATCCTTGCCTCGTCCGGTCCATGTTTCATCGACTCTCTTCCCATGGACTGTAGCACCGACGAGTACTGCTATGCCTACACCAAATCAACACGCATACTGTACACTCGCCCCCGGTCCGTTTCATCGTTTCGCATTTCACTCTCCACACACCCTCTTGCTTAAAACAGACTGCACACATCGCGTGTGAGTCGTGGGTCTCCGGCGCGGCCACATTGCCTTCCGCGCATGACACCTGTCCACTGAGGTGCAATGTTGTATGTAAGTAAGTGAAGAAGCTCGCGGTACAGAGCAAAGATAACACCATGAACGAAGGGAAAACAGCCGCTCGTCTATTTTAAAAGAAGCAAGGCAAATGACACCCGTACTGCCTTCAAATGTAAAACAGCATCGCGAATCCTTCCTCACCATCACCAGCACCACACATCCATCGAACCAACCCAACCGGACATTGCCTGGCAACTCGCGCAACGTTGAATTTTGCCGCTCAACTAATTCCCACCCCGTTTCCAACACACACAAAGAGAAAACATGATGCTCTGTGTAATCTTCCGCCCGAAACTCTCCCTGGAATCTATAAACAGCAACACACCAGAGCTGTCGTTTTGGATAGAGGGAGAGGGAGGAGGGGGAAGGGTATAGCTGGGCTGGTTCCTGGCTATGAAGATCTGGCCCGCGCGTGAGAGGCCTCTCGGAAGACAGTTCAGGAAAAAGAAAGGAAGACTCAAGGAACTCGCTGTTATCTGTTCAGAGCCATCACTATATCAACTCAAGTGAGTGTACACGAAAGGCAAATCCACACTTCTCCGTTTCTTCGCTGGACAGATCACAAACCAGAAGACCGCGATAGTCACATCGTTGAACGACAAGAAAAAGAAAGGAGAACAAGAAAATTTTGAGGGTGTTTAAGATCCTAGGTACAAAAATGAAATAGATGTAACGAAAAACCTCTGTCATAAACCTCCCTCTCCAGCATGGATAACAAAAAAAGACAGTCACAGGAAAACGGCAAACAGGAAGAAGCAAAACGAAACGACAAGATAGATATACTGAAATCACTTGAATTCACCGTGGCTGGTTCTAAAGACACCCTCCTCACTTTTCATTTCCCTTCCTATACGGACGAGAAAACAACAAAAAGATCTTTGGCTCCTAGCTGAGGCAAATAATTTACTGGACAACCTAAGCAGGCAGACAAGAAGCGAAAACAAGCAAGAGGAGTTAGCCCGGCCGTTCATTCAACCCAGGAGGAGAACTCGGACGATTTAGGTACTGACCTTCTCACGGATCATGCCAATCCACTGGGCCGCACTGACGCCCTGGTCCGCCCGATCCTCCACCAACAGCGTCTGCGCCCAGATCTTCAGGCTCGGCTCGCCGTCCTCGCGCACAATGTACAAGTGCGGCACCGTGATGCTGCCGACGCCCTTGGCTCGGTGGTCGCGGCTCTTCTGGATCACCGCCCGCACCCGCTCGTTGAAGTCATTGTCCAGCTCGGGGAGCGTGGCCTTGCCGATGCGGAGCTGCGTGCGGTCCTCCACGCCAAACACGTCCATCAGCAGCTGCGGCACTGCGTCACGGCCCACCCACAGGAACTGCGTCTGGCCGTCGTCGATCAGGTACAGCCCGTACGGCACAATACGCTCCGACGACAGGTTCACCGGCGGCGGGAGCACGATCTGGCTAGTCTCGGGGTCCGGCACGCCAGCAGAGTCCGGCATATCGTGCAGCGAGTACATCTTGGGGTAGATGTACTGTATTAGCAACGGCAGCGGCAGCGTCGACAGCAGGCACAGTGCCGCCGACCGCAGATCCGACGGAATCTGCGCCGACTTGCGCAGACCCACGTGCTTGATCAGCCCCAGGAACAGCATCGGCAGCGCCCGCAGGTTGGCAGGGAGCTGGAGACCACCACCCATGCTGCCGCCGCTGAGCTCCTTGCGGAAGGTCTGCATTATCTCAATGAGCTTGCTCTGCAGCGCATCGCGGGCCGCATCCAGACCACTGCTCAGGCTTCGCTCGACAGCCTTGTGGCTGAAATATGTGGCAATGGCGCTCTGGTCGGCAGACGCGTACACATCGGCCAGGTTGCTCGTAGTGGGGAGTGCCAGGGTGATGACGCGGATACGCCTTTCGCCGTTGCAGGTGGTGTGCAGTACGGCGGCCTGCAGGCAGATGACGTCCTTGATAATGTTGTCGTCAATGGCAACTTCGACAACGTAGCACTGATCACGGGGGAATGCCGGGAACGCGCATAGGTCGGAGCTGCGACTAAAGAAGTTTCCGTAGAACATATTCATCCGGACACCAGTCGATGATCGTACACGGAGAACGGCCTCGAGGCCGATTTCTGACGACAGGTGGTCGCTGAACTCGCTGGCAAACTTGATGGCATCCTCCGGCCGACCGGCGTTCCATCCCGGGTAGAACCAGGTTTGGCCACCAGTGTAGCGGGGAAGGTTGCTGAGCGACGCCACATCTTGGTACTGAGAAGAAAACAAGAACATGTCAATGGAGACTTGACTCTTAGAACACTCCACGGCAAAGCTCTTGTAAAAGCTGCTTCCTGTCTGCAACAGGCCAGACTCTTTCGCAGTACCCAGCAACTTCTTGTCCTCGCGGACCTCCAGCTTTCCGGCGCCAATGTTGGGTAGGGACGCCGTCAAAACCACAATCTTGCCGCCCAGGGCGGAAATCAGCTTATGACCAGCCTTGAGGGCCGATCCCATGCACGATCCGTTGCTCTGGTTGTTCTGGAACATCTGGGGAAGCTTGGAAAGGAAGCCCTCGATGCTCTGACGGCTGGCCGAGAGGGTAGCTAGTAGGTCGTAGGGGACGGGCATGAATGGATCATCGAGGTCGCTAACCACCAGCATGTTCACATCGGCATCCTCGCCATCCTTGGGGATTGAGAAGTAGTGCAGGCCGGAATCGACGGCCATGAAGCCAATGCGAGTGCGGCGATCGGCGTTGGGTATCCGGTCCAGGCTGTCCAGGATGGTGCGGGCACTGGTGGCCAGGAGACCACAAGAAACGGCGGCATAGCTGACGTCGAACAAGAACAAGTACACCAGGGGCTGCGGGGGGCGAACCATATACTCCTGCGGGGCGACGAACTCAACAACGGAGTGGTTAAGTTCGGCACGCTCCCAGCGGTCGAGACTCTGCTGGGCGGCAGCGTCCCAGTCAAAGGCCTGGGGCACGTTGTTGGATAAGCTGCACATGTTGCACTTCCACCGGTGGCCGTGGTCCATGAAGGTGACGAACGGGTTGATGTAGGTCCGGCACCGGCGACATCTGGATATACACTGGTCGGTGACCACAGGGATCGAATCATCGCTGTCATGGAGGGATCCGTAGGGCTGAATGATGAGAGCAAAGGGAAGCTTGGACTTCTTAAGGAGACTGCCGGTGGTAGGGACAGCGTTGAGGGTTGATCGAGTATAGCGCGGGGGGCAGTTGGCAGTGGGAGCGGGGGTCACGCTTGTCTATTAGAGGGGGGAAAGGGAAGCAAGGATGCCAGTCAGTAACTTTTTTCTCTCTTCTTCATCCGAGTCAAGTGTGAAGGGGTAATATCTAGCTAGGTCTTACATTGGGCGGGAGAATGATCGGAGGCGGCGGCAGGTCTAACTCGGCAGCATTGAAGGGTTGAGAGATGAGATCGCTGGGATATAGCTGGTTGAGAGGCGTGGGGCGGACCTGCTGTTGAGGCAGGCCGCCGGCGGGAGCTGCACCGCCCATCTGCATCTGGGCCATTCCGCTGGTGATACCGGCCAGGCCAGGAGCGGGAGCTCCAGCACCGGGGGCCGGGGCGCTGGAATAGTACTGATCGGGAGCTTGGTAGCCGCCAACCCCGGGAGCAGGCTGGACGACGCCGGGCTGAGCTCCGTACTGGGACGGGTATCCGGCAGACATGGGTTGTGCGTCCGACTGGGGATAGGCGCCATAGGCCGGGACCTGGGCCTGGGGAGCGCCGTAGGGAGACGGTTGAGCGGCAGGAACCTGGCCGGCACCGGCGACGTTGGTGCCGGTGCCGAAGTCGAAGGCCTCGGTGGCATAGCCGCGCTTCTTTTTCTTTCCGTGCTCGGCGTGTTGGGCTCCAGGCACCGAACCATCAGGAGCCGGCTGTGAAGGATCGGGTTGGCCGTATTGGCCGTAGCCGTCGATGGGAGCTGACATGACAGTGAAAGATGGATTGAGAAGCGGTCGAAGCTGGGGATTCAGATGATGCAATGACAACCGGGGTTGGGTTATCTTGAGTCAGAAGCTGGAGAAAGAGCTTGCAGCAGCTATGGAATGCAAAAGGCGGTGATGATGATGGCTATGGGAGGGCCGTGCTTGCTAAGGGATGCTGGGGGGGGGGGTGACTAAACACCGAGGCTATTCGAGTTAAAATATGCCTGGAGAAGAGGACACAGGTAGATAGACAGCTGAGAATAACGAAGGCGTGGGGGGAGATGGAGTTGAGCTATGGTTGGTTAGTTGTTTATCCGCAGGAATATATGAATAGACCGGCAGTGAGCAGCAACATACATATAGACTGCGAGATACCAGGTCAGGCAAATACAAGGAATCAAGGAGCCAGGCACAAAGAAGCAACAAGGCTATTAAGAAGTTCCCCCCAAAACAGGCCAATCTCAAGCAAGATGTGGACAGGTTTGGACAGGATGGAGGTGGATGGAAGGGAAAAGAAGGCACGAGAAGATACGGCCTCCCTCTTTTGAAAATGACGGGATGGGGGAAGAGAAAATTGGATGTGAGAGAGACACAAGAGACAGACAATAGAGAGAGAGGGAGGGAGAGTGAGTGGGCGAGAGAAAGATACACAGACACACACACATACACACACACACACAAAAGTGAACAAGGTGTGGTTATCAAAATCCATCAAACTGGACAGGTGGTTGGAATTTCGTCAGGCCCCGCGAAAAAGCAGGGATAAAGCTCGGGTAAACGCAGCTGGCTGTGTGGGGTTTGAATATCTGGAAATCATCTGCATTTTGGTGCATCAGGAAGGAGCGAAGCAAGAGGCAGCCAGATAGTAGTGTGTCAGAGTCGGAAGCTGCTGATAGTGGCGTTTTGGTTGAGCGGCGCCACACCGTCAAGTACAGGATACATATACGGGGTAGGTAGGAAGTACTTAGGTACAGGCAAGCCAGTGTACTGTACACATGTACAACATGTACTTCGTGGCTGCGAAAAGGCATGCGGAAAGCGGGAATGTGCGCACTTGAGTCTACGAGTACATACCGCAAGTCGACGAGTTACAGCGGCAGGACTGGACACACATTACACACGTAAGTGTGTGTGCGAAGCGGGGTCGTCACCAGCCACATATATGCGGGAGTCTGCATTTCATTTCATGCATGTGTTCGTCTGCTCAAATGATTTCTTTTTCTTTTTCACTGCTGTGGTGGTGGACTGGTGGTCGGTCCCTTGCGCAGTTCAACCCCCTAAAAACCAAACTGATGACCCTCAGACTCGTGGCAATATATTGATTGCCCTGGAACATCTGGGGGGAAACCACCCACGGCAACACTACTGTACATGTACTAAGGCTGGAGCTACTACGCCTAGCTTCTTTACACGAAAAAGGGGACTTTCTCCTTTCAGCTCAGCCACACTTGGTGTGGCTATTCTGGGAATGGAGAGAACACGTAATATATCAGGTATCCGGTTTCCCACAGCCCCCCTAAAACAGCCCTGGAGCATTCCTCAGCACTTCTATTTCCACGCTGAATACAGGGGACCGCCTCCACTAAACAGCCCCCCACCCCCCCCCGAACCGGTTCTGAGATTCGGGCCCGAGTACTAGCAAATTGATTTGGCAGATGCCGACTGACCGACTCCCGCCGATATTATCGCATGCATGGCCATATGTTGCATTAATGTGTATGCACCGGCAGCAAGCAAAGCAAAAAACACGCAGGAATTCGTATAGGCAAGGAGGCCTCGACGGCCTGCAAAAGAGGCCGAATTTCCGGCTATGGAATCCGGGGGAGGATGCCAACGCGTGCGCAGGTTTTGCTCAAAATGACAGGATCAAACCATACGAGCTTTGATATGCTAATCCAAGTCAGAGAGAATGTGCCTGCCCGCCAGATAATTTAAATTCTTATTTTCCCGTCTCACGTCGCACCCTTTTCTGTCAGTCCAGAAAGCTGGCAAACAGAACATATGACAAGCTGAAACTCATGCCCTCGCTTTTTCCCTTTCGGCTTCTTATATATATCCTGTCTTTTCCCTTTGTCGTTTAGATTTCTCTTCTCTCATTTCCCGCTATAATTTCAGCTAGAAGACGAAGACCCTCTTAAAAAAACACCACCCAAATAAATTCTTATCAAGACTCCTCTCACCACCACCAACCTCTTCGGCTGCCTCTCTGCTTCTTCTCTCTTCTTCCCCCTTTTTCTTCCTCCTCCCGTATCTTGCGACTCCAGCGCTCAACAGTCTCTCCAGTGTTCTTCCCTTCCGTCTTGTGATATTCCCGCTCCGGCCCGTTCTCTCGGACACGGCTCTCGACCTTTCTTCTCCGCGACTCTCACTGCCGTCGCCGTATTTCGTCCCGCGCATAGCCCTTCTCTCGCCGTTCTTCTCCGATAGTCTTCTGTCTTTCTTTTTCTTCTTGCTCTAATTCCCTCCTGGTCCCTGCCACCCACCCTACCAAAGCGGGAAAGACAATCAATTTTTTTTTATAAAAAAAACTCCCCGTCCACGATTTCCAAAAGAACAAGGTCCAGCTCCTGATCGCATCCAGTACCACCTTTCCAACACTTCGTTCCTGATCCACCCTTGTTGTTCCCATATCCGATCCCTCCAAATCGCCTCGCCCTCCATCTCGATCCTTCGCTGGTGCTTGTAAAGCCTTCTGTGGGCACCTCTGCTTCAATTTTTCCTTTCCTCTCTATTTTCATCCCCCCTACTGGAGTTCAGAATTATGGCTTGGGGCAAGCAGTCAAGAGCAAGGTTAGTGAGCCATCGTTTTTATTTCACATGCCGGTGAATCTTTTTCTATTTTATTTGCCCCCGGAAGAAAAGAAAAAAAAAGGTCCCTTGGTTGAGACCCCCCTCCTTTGCCTCTTCCTTATCGCATGCCCCTTATCTATCGACTGCAAGTCTGCAACTGTGGCGCTACTCCCAGGATTCAGCTCCTCATGCTTGTCCTCGGACTTTTGAGACAAGCTTGAAGATCTGAGTCTTGAGGAACAAAAAAAAACAAAAGAAAAAAGAAGAGAGCACATGGATTCTTGAGAAGTATCTTGGAAGACCTCAGTGGAGTGGAGGAGGACTTGGGGTTCGGTTAAAAAAACATTCTCAACGCCCAGGTTCATGCCCGCATGTTACCCTATAAAGCCCCCAATGTTGCTGCATCAGGCACAAGACCTTGTCTCACCCCGATTCCATATGTTTCCACGTCTCCGTATATAAACTCTCTGTAATCCTGTACCCACCACTAACATTCGCCTCACAGCCAACTGGTTCCTCTATTCATCCTCGCCCTCGTGGTTGGTGCTGTAGGATGGGTTCTGTACCAGATCTATCTGACCTCGGAAGAGGTGCAGAAGGCTGCCACCAAGAAGATGGAGAAGAAGCACGTCCGTATCACCAAAGGCGGTGTCCGTGTCGGCGTGAAGGACGTTGGCAAGGAGAAACAGGTCGACAAGACCCAGAAGTGGGTGGTCAAGGCCTGGAACTTGAGTGGGAACTCTCTGGATAAGTACGTTTCTTCCATGGCGCCCCCTATGCTGTGTGCTGGTCCTCCGTACTGACTTCTCTATCATCACAGGCCGAAGAAGAATTAGTAATAGATACCCCCTCAAAGAGATATCAAATCCGACCTTCTGCTCAGCCAGCCTGAGGCCCTCAGGACTGACGAACTCAGCTGGACCATGATTGTAGCATGGGCCTTCTTTTCGGAAACTAGACGCAGTACGAGGCCGGATTCCTTCGGTTTTTCTCTCTTCTCTGCGTGCTTTTCTTTTTCTCTTTTTTATACCCGCGCCCCATTTCTAGCACACGATAATCATATTTTGTGAGTTTGAAAGGGGGAATATATATCTTACGGACATGGCGTGTGTAAGTGCGTTCGGAAAGCGGCACGGTTATTCTTCCTCTCTGATGAAATGATAATGAAAAAAAAAAGTTCTTAACTTTGCCATGCGTGTGTGAGATTGTGAGTGTTTGTGAATGGCTGGTCATGTACGGGAACATCGATACGAAACCGGTGGAATTCTTTTCTCTGTATCTAGATGAGCGAGCAATGAGTGAAAGAAGCCGAAAAGAAAAATAGAAGATCTAACCAGTGCCTGTTCCCAAAGTTTCAGTGCACCAGGATGAAGAAATCCAGAGAGAGAGAGAGAGAGAAAAGAAAAAGAATGGAGAGCACACGATGTTCCCAACACCTCCTCATGACAACGAAGAAAAAAAGACAAGAACTATGACCAGAACCAATAAAGCCAGATACTCCTTCCCCCCAGGCACTTTTAACCAGACGCAAGAAAAGAAATCAGAACAGGAAGAAAACAAAAAAGAGAAAAAGCTATGATCGGAAAAAACAAAACAAAAAGGTGATAGAGCCACATAGATAGATACTCCTCTTGTCTCGTCTATCTCCTGGTTTCTCGGTGTGCTCTGTAACTGCGTATGTCTCCATGTCCGGACTCGTAACTAAACTATCCCTCTCGCGCACGAAGCCAAACCACCACATCTATGGCACCAAAAAATAAATAAAGAAAAGACAAGTCCTGGAACGCAACGAGTCCAGACTACTTGCTTCACGCCCCCTCAAAAAGCGACGCCACAGCATCCAGCCCGGGCGGCGACACGCCCCGCTGAATCTGCCCGGCCGCGGCCCCGTCCGCCGCACCCCGCGGCAAGAATGACGGCCCGCCCTCGGGCGCCTTCATGAACTCCTGCGCCATCTTCGACCGCCCATTCGCCTTGCGCCGCCCCGTCGCCGCCGCCGACCCAAACGGATCGACCGACGCCGGCAGCCGCCCCATCTCCGCCACGCTGACGCCCTTCAGATCCTTCAGCATGTCCAGCACAATCGACCGCTGCATGCGCCCGTGCACATCCGGCCGCGCCATGAACTCGCCCAGCTTGCCCAGCTCCGCCTGCGAGATGCCCGGCAGCGACAGCATCACCGCCGCCGGCGTCTCCGTCACCGGCCCAAAGTACACGATGATCGACGCAATCAGCACCGCCAGCTCCTTCTGCAGGTCGACAAAGTACGCGTCGTTGAACGACGTCAGGCACGCCTTGAGCACCTCCGACGACATGTACTCGCAGATCCCCTGCACCACGTCCGCCGGCATCAGCTGCGCGTCGGCTGCCTGCTGCTCGTCCAAGGTCCGTGTCTTGATATTTCCGCGGTTGGGGTGATTCTGCCGGATCTCGGGAATCACCGTCTTGAGAACCCGAAGCACGTAGCTACAGCATCGAGTGTCCTTCATGCGGATAGCGTGGGTACAGAAAACCAGAAGCGGCTCGACGATCTGCTGTTGAACCAAACAGAATCGGCGAAGCGTAGTGGCGCCCGGGGTTGTGGAGGTGGCTATCACATGGTTAGCACTTTGAGTCACTAGTTCTGGACGCAAAACTTTGGCATTTCTACCGGAGTTTTGAGACTTACCCCGCTTGGTGGGATCCAGGAAATCTGCGATCATAACGACAGCTGTATACGTGACCTGGCGAAGAATGCTCTCCGCCTTCATTTCCTCCGTTAGTTCGTCGCTCGCCGCATTCACCGTCTGCCGATCAGCCAGCTTAGCCCACTCGGAGCTGATTTTGGCATCCATCTGCCGGAAGCACGATTCAAGTAGCGGCGGCAAGAAATGCTGCCACGACACCGGCGGGCAGTCATCCACGAGGTAGCGGACAAGGTTCAGGAGGTTGACTTGCTGGTGGGCAGACAGGTAGATCGAGTCGGTGAACAGCGCGTTGGACAACGGCTGCGGCAGGTCGGCAAAGCCGTAAAACTGCATTTCTAGGCGACTTAGGCAGTAGATGGTCGCGTAGCACGTCTCGCGAGCAAACCGGACCGTACCGCGGATCGTCGAGCAAAGACCCTCTAGGGTTCCTTTCTTGTCCATAACCCGTGTGTAGAAGTCGTCTTTGCTACCTTCCGAGATGCCTGCCTGCCAGAATCTATCGCTCAAGACCCGGTTAACCACCGGCTGCATATCGGTAGGCAGACCGGCCCAGTTTGCGGGGTTGTGGGACGCATGAGCATGACTTAGGAGTTGAAGCAGATACGGGAGAATCGACGGCAGGCTCTGCTTCCAGAGGGCCAAGGTTGCATCGAATGCCTTGGAATCCTTCTCAACCTTTTCCACTGAGAATGCGAGGAAAGACTTAGTAGCCCGAAGAGGTAGCAGCTTGAGCCGGTCTTCCAACTCCTGCTGGATGGCCAGTCCTTCCGCATCCAAGGCATAGTCTCCCCATTCCCGGACTTCATGAACCCGTCGGGTTGCTAGGTACCGCTGCGCCTTGTCCAGCGCCATTAGTTCGCAGAATCCTTGGTATGAGGATATTGCGTTGATTAGTTGGGCGTCTTGCCACTGCGCAGTGACGGGGTCGATGAAGGACTTGAGCTTTTCCAGCTTCGCGGGCAAGTCTAGTCGGGTAGTTCGGTGAATAATGATAAACAGGAAGCTTCGGTAGGCAACCGAGCGCTTCTCGTCCAGAGTTCCGGACGCTAAGATCTCGTCGACTCGGTTGGCAATGTTGTCGTAAACATCAAGAAGATGGTCGGGGACTTTGGCAGCCAACCGTTGCAGTTCCAACATGCTTTCCGACTGCAGGTCCTTGATGGACTCGTTGTACGCACGGTAATCCGGTTGGGCCGCGGGCCAGGTCATTAGAATGTGCTCGAGAACCTTCAGCATGAACGTGCCGTTTCTATCCAAGGCAGTTGTCGAGAAGGCAACAAGGAGTTGCAGAACCCTCTTGCGAATTTGAGGATCCTATCCATGAGAGGAAAGTGGTTAGAAGGGCGTGTGAATACCGGGGAACCAAATCTATCTTACCTCGAAGCTCATATCCAGTAGTTTCAAACCCCAAGACTCGAGATAGTTCTCCAAGCCCTCTCTCTATACGTTAAATCGTTGATTAGTATAACCGAGTTTACACACACACACACACACACATATATATATATATATATCCCTCTCCCGGGTTACACGTGTGCTTACTGTTTCGCGGGCGATATGACCAGGGGCGTCAGCGCGCAGGGATCGCGCCTTGATATAGCCTTTCAAAGCAGCCTCAATAACGGTAAAGTGGGTGTCTACACGTAGAACAGGCATGGAGGTTTTGGAATAGTTTTGGACTGTGACGTAGAAAGAGATGACACGGTGGTGTTAGTGAGGTACTGAAACTGTAGTGAGCCGAGACACCGCTGCTGAACAGCAAAGGTGCAACTTACCGGTGGGCTGAGGATCAGTGTCATAGAGGTGTTGCAGAACCTCCTCTGTCGACCGAAGAATATGCTCGAAGGCTTCCGACAGCTTGCGCTGGACGATTGCCTCGATGACCTGGGCACTATATCTCCGGTAGTTTCCGAGAAATGCGTGCCGCTCGGGGATGCTCTCGGTGTCTTCAACGAGGAAGAGGTAGGTAGGGTCCTCGCAATCGTCGGGGAGACTCTCGTAACGCAGTTGCCGCGCACTACATATTTGCAGCAACGAGCCGACGATTTCAGGGGTATTAACGGCATTAGGACCGATTATGCGATTATTAAGGAGACGGGTCCATGAAACAAGAACGGGAATAGAAACGACCAGGCTCGGGCTCTGGACCACCTGGAGAAGAAGACGTAGGAATCCGTCGATGTCGGCGCTCTGCGGGACGGTGGCGAAACGAGAGTCGAGATAGTTTCCGAGGCACGATAGCATCTATTGGTCGATTGACGTGATGTTAGAAGACGGGACGATATACATAGCTGTGTGAAGGGGCGCAAAATGTCTCCGGTGGCCACGAGGAGACTCCGGGCATCGGCCATAGAATGTGCAAGCAAGTCAAGGCATACCTCTGAGAACTTTTTGGCAAACTGGTACTTGTCGGGGTCGATATCGTCGGCGGTCACGGCCGACCACTCGGAGAGTCTGCGGCAAAGATCGACCATGGTGCTCTCGAACATGGGCACGACCAATGACTGAAAGTCGGCGTCGA
Source organism: Knoxdaviesia capensis (assembly GCA_001510575.1). Lineage (NCBI taxonomy): Eukaryota > Fungi > Ascomycota > Sordariomycetes > Microascales > Gondwanamycetaceae > Knoxdaviesia > Knoxdaviesia capensis. Next base: position 1,626,973 of record LNGK01000006.1, read on the forward strand.
GGAGATTGCTTCGGCAATACAAGGCGTGGAGCGCGTCGAGGGCAGCCTAAAAGAAGGAAAGCAGGCCAAAAGTTAGAATTACACGAAAGCCGCTGAAACCAGACTGAGTGTGTGGGTGCACCAGGAAAGCAGGCGAAGAAGGGTAGGGGCAAACAGACTAGACTAACCTTTTGGACGGCAACCTGCGGTGAAGCCAGACAGTTACACAAAGCCTGAATAGCCCCCGAGGCGGAAATGGCGATGGGAATGGCCCACGGCACCATGGAAGCAATAACAGCCAGAGCTCTCACAGCACACGAGCGCACTTCGGCGTTCGTCTGCAGATCAGCGTTTAGGCACTGGTTCAAAAGCTCGCTGGTGCGCACCAGCCACCCCTCGTCACCGAACCGCACCTCGGGGCCCTGCTGGCGGTTGGGGAACGATTGCGACAGGACGGCGGCCGGGGTGAAAATTTCAACGCACGCCTTGCTGAGCACGGTGTCGCGAACAGCCACCACCGGGTCGTCGCCGTTGAAGATCTCCTCCGAAAGGGACTCCAGGATGTACAGTACAAGCTCTTTGTGGGCCAGAGAGTCGCTGCCCTGCCACAGCTTGACCATCATTTCGTCCATATTCATCCACGTATCAGCCCACGTCCGTTTCGCCAGATCAACCCACACCTGGGCGGTCTTGTTCCGCAGAAACAGCGGATCATCGATCGAGAGTGCCTGGCACAGCTGCAAGACCCAGTCCTGCACGGCGGCAGCCTGGTCGGGGTTGTAGGAGGTCCATTTGTGGGCAATGGCAAACTGGAGGGTCGAGAGAGCGTAGTGGCGCACAACCACCGGCTGCGACTTGTCGGAGGCAAGCAGAAAGCCCTGGTACGGGGCTTCGTCCGAGTTCTTGACCTGCTCGAGGAAGGCTTGGGCATTCTGACGCGAGTCGTTCGTCGAGTACGGATCGTGTACGACCTTCAGCGCCTCGTGGATCCGGGGGAGGAAGTTATCAGTGCCAGCGTTGGCCGACCCGTTGACAGTGGGGGCCGCCATTGCGGCTGGAGATCGTATTGGCAGTCTCCCAAGAATACACGACAATAGGCGATTGAAGCAGTAAGGGACCAGAGGATGGGTGGCGATGATAACGTAAACAAGGAACGAGAAATTGATAGATAGGAAAGCAAAATAGGAGAGATGAAGAATAGACTAATCGAGGAAGAAACACACAAAAGGAAAAAAAAAAGGGGGGGGGGATCTTTTTATGAAGAAGGGAGCTGGATGGATGGAGTTGGATGTGTGAGATTTTCGGAAAAGGAAGGGACAAAAAAAACCCGGTAATAGGAAGAAGAAAAGCACAGTCATAGGAATATATCGTGTCGGTCTAAATAGGCGCCGCATGTTCACCTTTGGCAGGCAACGGCTTAATAAGGGGGACCCTTTGGCAGCTGAGAGACCTACAGTTGGGCGCGCTGGGGTGTCCCCGTTACAGCACGTCGACGCCTGGGGCAAAACCTCGGGCGTCGTACTTTTAGGGGTGTTCAACTTTTCTACTGGCGGGCGGATTTATTGCTGAACCAGCCTGCTGATAAAGAGAGACATCTCCGAGTACAGATGACACGAGAGGAACCACGTTTTTACGGAAAAGAAAAAAGATGTGACGAAGTCTTGGTGTAGCAGGAGATTTACATGTACACAGGTCTGGCACAGCAAATGAAAATTTTGTCTGGGTGTGTCTGAGAAATGAGGCTGTAGCAGCCTGGTTTTGCTGGGCTGGCTTAAATCAGGTCTGATGCTCCCCGCCTCCAAGCGTCGAACCTCACCGCTACGCCTGGGTTAAACCCTAGGTGCGGGGTTTGGTACGGGTGCTGTCCTCCCGGTTTCTCGGCTCGACTAAAACTCGGCATTCCACGAACACAAGAGCTTGTCGTAAAAGCTGGTGGAAAACACTCGGCGTTTTTGCCGGTTGCCCCGTTTACCGTCTCCGGCGTTTGTCCCCGCCACGGCGGCAGGCGACATGTCCGAGCCGTAGTTCATGGATTTGTGCTCCTCAAACCGCGTGAGCACCGCTATCTTCCAGTCGCTTCCATCGCGAACATCTCCCGTCACCTGCAACACAAATGCGCCAGCGTGCATGCAGGATGCCAGAATCACGAAGCGACACGTGTCGGCGTTTCCGGCGCGGTTCGCATCCAGCACCTTCAACCGCCACACACCGCCACCAGCATTGAATTCGGCGAGCAGGCGGCACTGCTTCATGCCGTAGGTCTCGTGCGGATACCCAATTGCAAAGATGCGGAACGTGTCGTCGTAGCTCCCTGTGGCCACCACCATGGACGAATCTGCGAGCCGCACGTTTAGCGGGAGAATGGACGTGATTCCTGCGCCGTGTTGGTTCTTCACCGAGATGGTCGGGAATGGGTACCGTATCGATATGCTATTGGTGGTGTCTGTGGCCATGGCACAGCACGTGTACCGCAGAACGGCGTCGTCTCCCCCGGAAAACATCACAAACGTGTCTTCGTCGTCTTCCGCCCCAGACCAGCGCTCCACCGGGGTCATTGCCACAAACCACGCCTCCAGCGAGTTTGCCACCGGAACTTCGTGTGTCTCCGCGATTTGGAAGGTTTCCAGGTCTATGCGCGCCAACCTTACCGACCCTGACGAAGTGGTGATGGCCAACACATTCTCTTTCGTTGCGTGCCAGGCACAGAGAAGAAACAGCGTCTCCTCGTTCTGGTCTTCAAAGGTGCTGGTGCCTAGAAGCTGGAGATGCTCCTCAGGTCTCGGTGACGACACAACCAGTCGGTGAATGGCTAGAATCCCTGTACTGGATACCGAAGCGAGGATGTCCCCCCTGTCTGTGCCGGGGTGGAAATGGAGGTCGAAGACTGCCCATGGCTGGGGGAATGCGGCCAGCAGTGTTCTGCACTGGGTGCCAGACTGTCAGTTCATGACCAGTATGTGAAACTGTATGAAAGTGTATCTCACGTAGATGTATCTTCCGATCCGGCGCTGAACACTAGGATGCTGCCTCGCCGTTCTTGTGTTTGTTTCGCCGACGGCTCGGCGCTTTGGTCCTCCTGCTCCGTGTCGTCTTCATCAACCGTCGACTCTTGCGGTCTCTCCAGTTGATAAGTTCCCACCACAAAATATGTCGGGTAGGCTGGGCTGAACTCGATACAGCTTGGAGGGAGTTCGAGAATCTGTGATTCCACCGAAGATACGGAGACTTCGGCCATGGCTGGATCTTCGGGTGTTGGTGTGATGAAGGGAAAGAATTTTATGGTGGGGTTAGGAACCGGATTGTCTTAAACGCCCAAGCTACAGGCAGGTGCCAGCTAAAGTTGTCAGGGGAGCTAGAAGGCTTGGATGGCCCACTCACCACGGCCGACCTCGCTATCCGCGCATGTTCCCGGGGAGAGCGTGCGCTATAAGTAAAATTCCGTCTCTCGCTCGCCCGGATCACAACGTGGCATAGCTTGTACGCGGCTGGCATCGAAGCTGGAGTCACGGAGATGCATCAGTACTACTGTTTGATATAGCCCGAGCTTCCACAATTGAAACGGGTGTTCCTGATTCTCTTCCAGAAACTCTACTCATATATTTTATTCATTAGGCTAACCTTCGTGTACATACTGTAAGTACCTATACTACTGCTCCCTCCCATGCGGTTGATTGATTCCAGGACTGAGTTTGCACATACTATGCTTTCTTTTATCTTTTTGCTTTTTAAGAACGTGGCTTTCACTTCCTTTTTCCTCCTGTTATTCTAGGCAGCTATCATCCCTCCTTCCTCCTGCCTTACCTCTGCTGTGACCTCTTATCTATCACTCACAATCACAGTAGTATCACGTCAAGACACTGTCGAAGGCTCTTTTTTTCTTTTTTTACTGGTTCCGGAGGCTACCCCCGACCCTTGCTTCTGATCCAGGATATGATTTTAAGGCTTATCCTATGTCACATAAAGATCCCCTTGAACCCCCAGCTTTTCTCATGATCAGACTTTAAAAGCGTTGCCCTGCCTCTATCTCCTAAAAACACCAGGTATTCGACTTTTGGTCTCAACTAAAATGGAGTGAAGCTTTTCCCTGATCAAAACTTGACATATGCACAACCCATCATGTCTCAACTGGAGGATGACGAATCGGACTTTTATGGTAATTTATCTCCAGCGATTCGGACGGAGGAACGGCCGGAATTGAGGACTCGGAGCTGATAAGTAAAACACCGTGATTTCTAGGCGACGACGACGAAATCAGCGTACTAGAGTCGCGCGTCCAGTCGTTCAACGTGAATCGATGGCACGTCGACCGCGCCGCGATCCCACCGAGCCCGCTCAAAATCTATTTGACCGCGCCGCCGCCAGCACCCGCAGCTGCAGGCCTCTGCAACCCGTTTGAAGGCATAGACTACGGCCGGCAGCTCTCCGAATCGGCTGCCGCGTTTGTCCAGCGCCTCACCCCGTCCAGGCAGGTTCCCACCCCGGACATACCGTGTTTGTACGCGTGCAACCCGCACGTGGTCCGCATTCACCGGTCGCTGTGGGGCAGCCAGAAAATTCTGGGTAGCGAGAATGAAGGCCCGGAGGTTGAGGATTCACGGGTGGCCGTGGCTGTCGACGGTGGCATTGAGCGTCTGGACATTCTGGAAGATTTTCTCAACGGCATCAACAACTTCGTCATGCCCCCGGCTCAGCGCAGACATGAGACCGAAGAAGCGATTCAGGAGGCTACCGAAGATATCTTGAGGCTGGCCCACGGATGCCATGTCCGGACTGGAAAGGTGGGTGGCCTGCTATGCTCACACGTACTCCCTCATTTGGCCCGTCTACTAACAGTCGTGGTGTATCTTGTTGTCTGTCAGTGGCTGCTAGTTGTCTCTCCACAAGACGTCAACAAGACCTGGGAAGCAGTTGTCAACGCCACCATTCACAACGGTCTCGGCGTCTCCGCCAAGGTCGACCTTCCGAGGGGACTCCGGGAAAAACATCTAATAAGCGTTTATACATACGACTTTATGGACTTCCAAAATGTCCACGATGTCTTGTGGAAACTTCGGGGCGTGACCTCTCTCGCCAATACTAAACTCTACTACAAGCCCAGTATGTTTCAACTGTCAACCCCAGGATGTAACCGCGTCGCAAGTTACTAACATATGTTGCTGCTGCCCATAGCCATCTTTACGTTTCTTGGAATTTCCTACGGCAATAAACTTGGCATTCGGGCGTCTCTATATTCGGACTCGGATTTCCGATGAGTACACCCCCATCCCAACTGCAGAATCTGCCAGATAATCGAGTACGGAGTAAGGGCTTGAAGGGGGGATGGCAAAAATGAGAAGTGGTAATTTTTTCTTTTTTTCCGTCTGGTGTTAAGGAGTTAGCCATGTATTCACAGGTTTAAATATCCATCCTTGACTTTTCCATCTAGAAGTCACGTCAATGCCAGTATATGAATTTGATGTCTATCGTACAAGTCGGAAACTGCGGGGGCAGTAGTTCCACGATTTCATATGAGAGAGAAAGGTAAGTCTGAAGAAAACTGTTAAAACAGAAACTCAAAACTCCATGTCGTTTTTTTTTTCAGATCATAAAATCAAAATCAGAAGAAAAAAAGCCCAAATCGCCACCGGAGGCATGCAATATCCGCATGCTTCCATGATGGCTATGCTCCTTTTTTAGGTGTTGGTTTTCATATGTCCTGTGCCTCTGCTTGCTGATAGCCAAGTAATCGCTAAATAAAAAAGAAAAGAACAAGAAAACAGACTCTGCAAGCCCGGAAACGACAATAGCATCCGCACCTAAAGAGCCGTGCCATCCGGTAAAGCCTCGAGATTGACCGTCTCGGTCGCTAGCTCCTCCGCCGATTTCAACAGCAGCACGAGCCGGAAAGCACTGCTCCCGTTGAGGTAGTAATGGTGCAGTTTCTTCGACCGCAGGAACCCCAGCCGCTCATACAGCTTCATAGCCGGGATGTTTGACTCCTCCGTCTCGAGCACGATCTCGTCGGCATTCTTCTCGGTCATGGCGGCGATGGCGCTCTGCACCAGCGCGGTCGCAATTCCCTGGCCGCGGTAGTGGCTTTCCACCGCCAGCATGGCTATGTACCCGCGCCTGGTTGGTTCAGACCTTGCGGCGTGGACTTCCAGCTTGCAGATTATGACGCCTATCAAGGAGGAGTCATCGGGGTGTATGGCCTGTAACAAGTTGCGTTAGGTCTTGCAGAGAACCCCGGGTAAGGCATGCATCGAAGAGCTTACCATAAAGCAGAGGTTCGGCCATTGGCAGAGGAAGTAGCGGTACACATATATGCTATACGGCTCACTCAGGTCCTTTGATATCAGAGACCGAATGGCGGGCAGATACTGAGACTCAAACGAGTGGGTGTACTGAACATATTTCAGGTCGACAACTGGGGCTGCTGGCTTTACTGCCGCCATTCTGTCAAGCGGGGAGAGATTGGTGGCGACGGGAGAGAAGAGACCGCAAAGGATAAAAATGAATGAAGAGTACGCGGGGGAGAAGAAGAGAGAATCGGGGGAGGGGAGATATGAGGCTTCTCAAGGAGCAAAGTCCCGGCAGGCTCTCAGCGACTTGGGGTGGGAGATGCGGTCGGCAACTGTCAAAGCTGCACATGAATGGACTGATCCGATTAAGCGCAATCCAGATCAGTTGACACACCCACACAAACAGCCCCAACACGCATAGACGGAAAACGGCCCAGCGAGAAACAAGCGATAGCCACCAGCCCTATTTTTGAGTTGTGTCCCGAAAGCTGGCAGTGTACATCGACTCCAGTGGTCATTGGCCGGTGAAGTGAATAGAAGCCGTCGAAGGTTTTCTGGTCCGATCTGGAGATTCGCCGTGCGTGGAGATTTTTAAATAGAGCTGGGTATATATAAGAATGCAAAAGGGTCCGATTGCTGGACAACAGTTTACACCATTGCTGGAACCATCTGTGCGGTGCTTCATGCATGGAGAGGAAAGGCTGGCAGATGCAGATAATCAATCCTACCCCACTACAAGAATCGAGTGGGGAGAGGCAGATCTAAACCCTACCCCTAAGATCTTACGTCACCGAGCATATCGCCCAAGTTCATCGTGGGAAACAGTTCGGACGAGGCATTCCGGGCATAGCTGGCAGCGCCGAGACAATGTTAGGGCACTATTCAAACGAATATACAGCCTCGCAACGGACTTTTTCTTCACTACGTGAAAAGACCGAAATCGCCGTGTCCTCTCGTACCTGCACCGAAAAACCAGACCTCAACTCCAGTCAGCGCTCGTATAGTGGTGGTGAGGCCTGGAATCATCTCGCACTTTAATTGTCCGACCACCAACCGGTTGGCTTTGGGTCTCCACTAAACAACCGTCCCTGGAATTTCATTGGGGCATGACCAGCCCTGTAGCTTCGTCAAGGCAGCATAGCTTCTTATAGCTGAGGTCGCTTGCTCCTTCACTAGGGAGGACCCGCTTCTTGAGGATCCCTGATATCCGCCGGCCACGAACCCAGGTTTTCTTCCAGGATTTTTTTTTCTCTTCCCCTTCCATCCTGCTTTCTTCACATGCCACATTAGACCCCGTCACTTTTTCACATCTACCCCCCTATCTCACTCTTCTTCCCTACAAACCTCTCCATTCCCTTCATACCTAGAACTTCCTCTCTCCTAATATTAGTCCAATATCACCTGTCTCTTCCGTTTCCTGGCTTCATTTGCATCTATTATCCGACTGGCAAACGCTCTGATCCCTACCTGCCTGGCGTCTCTTCCACACTCTCTAGATAAACTTCTTCTGCCTTTACATACAAATGTCTTCTCAATTATAACACTCCTGACTTGTACCTGTGGCTCGACCTAAAAAAATCCTCTTCTCGATCTCACCTGGTTCCCTCGAATACTCTCACTTCGCCTTCTACGCTCCCCACGCGACCAGCTTTCACAATGTCTCCAAACCTGCGGAGGCGTGCCCCAGGGCAAAAAACCACAGAATCTGAACCGACGTCTCAAGTGTCTCTCGAAGAGCTAAGCACAGATTCACCAGTCTCCCAAGACCCCGATGAGAAAGCCACCCCGAAATCTGTGGCACTTGTGGTCAAGGAACCATCCAAGACCCGGAAACGCCGGATTACGTTTATATTCTTTCTCGGTTGCCTTTTCGGAATAGTCGCGACCGGATTCTTCGCAAAATCCAATGATCTGATTGATTTCCCCGATATTGGCGATCTGAGCATGGATAGCATTTTCGACGTTCTGCCTGCCGGCTTGATCAAGGACGCCACCGAACTTATCGTAAGCTGCTAGGAGCCCGCAACTGTTTTAGAGAGGCTTCCCTTTCTTGCTGACCACCAACCATTCTTCTTGTTTTGTGCTTATAGAATGGCGAAAAAGCCGTCATGGATAGCTCTGACTCGTTCGCGGTCGGCTTGAAGGCCGCTTCAGAAGGATTGACTGCGAAACACCCTATCGTAATGATTCCTGGAGTCATTTCGACCGGCCTCGAGTCCTGGGGAACCAGCGACATTTCCCGCCCGTACTTTCGCAAGCGTCTTTGGGGTAGTTGGACTATGATGCGAGCCCTGGTATTGGACAAGGAAATCTGGAAGAAGCACATTATGCTCGACAAGGTCACTGGTCTCGACCCGCCCGATATCAAGTTGCGCGCTGCCCAAGGCTTCGATGCCACCGACTTTTTCGTGACCGGATACTGGATCTGGAACAAGATCTTTGAGAACCTCGCCTCCATTGGCTACGACCCCACGAACTCGTATACCGCAGCCTATGATTGGCGCCTGTCATACCCCAATCTAGAGGTCAGGGACCAGTACTTCTCCCGCCTGCAGGCCCACGTCGAGATGTCTGTCAAGTCTTCCGGTAAAAAGGCCATTTTGGCCTCCCACAGCATGGGCAGTCAGGTTTTGTTTTACTTCTTCCATTGGGTCGCGTCCAAACAGGGCGGAAACGGCGGTGACGATTGGGTTGAGCGCAACATCGAGTCCTGGATCAACATTAGTGGTTGCATGCTTGGCGCTGTCAAAGATGTCACAGCGCTGATCTCAGGCGAGATGCGCGACACCGCCCAATTGAACGCCTTTGCCGTCTACGGCCTGGAAAAGTTCCTCAGCAAGTCGGAACGCGCGGAGATCTTTCGAGCCATGCCTGGCATATCGTCAATGCTTCCAATTGGCGGAAACACCATCTGGGGAGACCTGGATGGTGCTCCAGATGACGTCACCGGTCAGAACCACACCTTTGGATCGTTTGTCAACTTCAGGACCGCCCTGAATGACTCTTCGCTCAACCGGAATCTGACGGTCAACGAATCGCTCGAGTTTCTGTTCGAGACTGCGGACCCTTGGTACACCAAGCAGATCAAGGATACGTACTCGCGCGGCGTGGCACACACGAAAGCTGAAGTTGACGCCAACGAATTCGACCCCAAGAAGTGGATCAACCCGCTGGAGTCGCGGCTGCCGCTGGCGCCGAGCCTCAAGATCTTCTGCTTCTACGGCTTCGGCAAACCCACCGAGCGCGCCTACTTCTACAAATCCCCCGACTACCCGAATGCGACCAATATCAATATCACAATGGACACGGGACTGATCGAGGGCGAGGCCGACCACGGTGTGGTCATGGGCGAAGGCGACGGAACCGTGAACCTGATCAGCACCGGCTACATGTGCAATCGCGGCTGGAAAATCCCCCGGTACAACCCGGCCGGCGCCAAAGTTACCGTGGTGGAGATGCCGCATGAGCCGGACCGCTTCAACCCGCGTGGCGGACCCAACACCGCTGACCACGTGGACATTCTGGGCCGGCAAACCCTCAACGAGCTGATTCTTCAGGTTGCCGCTGGCCGCGGGGATGATATCCAGGACTCCGTTGTCAGCAATATTCACGAGTATGCTGGCCGTGTCAAGATCCAGGATGACTGAAGAAGTTGCGTTATGGTGCACGTAGATATATCTGTGGCCTATCCGGTCTGTACGGGGGCACATGTTGGTTTTTATGTCTATTAGTCTCGGCAGGTGCGGGACACCCACACGCTGTTTATGATTTTCTTTTTATCTTCATTTTTTGCGGTCAATTCTCTTTTCTTCTCTTCAGGGACTCGCCATAGAAACACGGCTCTCGGCGTTTATTCTTCTCTTCCTCTTTTTTCTCTCTTTTCTTTTTTCGCCCTCTTGAATCGTTGATGATGGACCGGAAGGCACGGCGTAATGCGGCGAGGGGGGGAGGGTTTTTTTGGGTTTAACCTGGAGTGCATTTATTACGGTTTATGATAGCTGATAGCAAGTATGAATATTGTTGAACTTCGCCTCTCAAGCAACTAATCCATTTCCTTGCGAATTTACTGAGCTTCCACGCAAAGTTTGGTTGAGTATGACGCTGGTCTTGATCCGCGACATCAGCTATACTATGCGCAGCTGTTGCCAGCTGGCCATATAAAAATAGCACACAACCAACCCCCCCCACACACTTGGCCACCTTCCCATCACATTCTCCGATAAAAACGGAAGATCGGTTTGAGCACATGGGACGGATTATACGATTCATGGAATACACATCTTCTCGGTCATATACATACACACGACCTGCTGTTTTAGCGATATTTGCGCAACCCTGTTGTTTATTAATTGTCTCTCCTTCCCTGTATTCCTTCTCTCTTCCGCTATCGGCTCTTCTTCCTGATCACACCCCCCGTTTCCTCGCTCGCCATCGCATGCTTTTTCTGTGAAATCCAACGTCCGTCCCTCACCAAAAACGAAAAACGTCCCCCTCCACGACCCCAATCTTGGGCGCGCGCCTCGTCTGCATGGTGTACCGGCGGTGATGCAGGCTAGAACTAGCCTATCGTAGCGGTGACTAGGCAATCGTTACCATAATAGAGGAGATGATGGCGAATGTTGAGAACGAGGACCAGTTCTGGCAGGGTATGTGATGGGTTGTCTCTTCCGGGTGGCCGAGGGTCGTTTCCACCAGACTCGAATACTTTCCACGCTCTCGGTGTTCCTTTCTGTCCATCTGATACAGCTTGAGTTTCTTGGGCATTTCTAACATTTTCTTCCTGCATAACGAAACAGTCCTGGACTCGTGTCTGGCTGCGAAATGCCCAACCCACGATCTAATCGATGACGCATTACGACAATGGCTGGGCCTGGTGTGCAATGTCAAAGAGGGAATTCTACAGTCTGACGACGACATTGCCGCATGCGTGCACAAACTCCTCGAAAGCCGCATCTTCGCCGAAGCCCAGGGCTATGTGCGCACGCAAATGATATACAGCTTCCTGCAGGAAGACGACTCCGAACCCCTCTACCTTATATGCATCTTCCTCCTCCTTGACGGGCGCACGAACGAGCTGACCTTCCGGCAGATGATCGCGGAGGCGTGCTTCCCGCGGCTGCTGGAACTCATCTACAACAACAAAGACTCCAATGCCCGGCTTCACCGGATCTTGCTGGAGCTCCTCTACGAGATGTCGCGCATGGAGCGGTTACGACTTGACGATTTGATGCGTGTGGACGACAAATTTGTGGCCCATTTGTTAGAGGTCATTCAGGGTGTTTCAGATGATTCGGGAGATTATCCTACAATCCGAGTGTTGGTAAGAGAGAGCTTTTCTGGCGGTGGACACACGACCCCATCTCGCGGCTGATGTTTAGCCGGGCGGAATGAGTAGCAAGAACTTTCTAACACATTTTCGGTCCTTTGCCTTCCTCTAGTTGGTCCTCAATGAGCAGTACATGCTGTCATCCACAGCTGCCGAGTCGCCTATTGAACCCGCACCACCCTCGCAACTAACCAATCGAGTGATCAAGCTTCTGAGCTTGAATGGATCGTCTTACCGCAATTTCGGAGAGAATATCATTCTCATGCTGAACCGCGAGACAGAGACGGCGCATCAGCTTCTGATTCTAAAGGCCCTGTATCTGCTGTTTACCAATCGGTCAACATACGAATACTTCTACACCAACGATCTGAAGGTTCTTGTTGACATCATCCTGCGCAATCTGATGGACCTTCCCGATGAAAAGATCACCCTAAGACACACCTATCTGCGGGTGTTATACCCGCTCCTCGCACACACGCAACTGAACCACTGCCCCCATTACAAGCGCGAAGAGATCATGAAGGTGCTGCATGTTCTGAGCCGAACCGGGAGCGTGCATTTTGCGCCGGCGGACGAGACAACGCTGCGGCTCATCGACAGAGTGTCCAACGTTGAATGGATCAGCGACGCCGCGGTCCACTCGGGCTGCGAGATGATCAAGTCTCTGTTGGGGATCAGCCTCTCGGACTCGCAAACGTCAAGCACGATCAGCGTTGGAGATATTGCCACCGTCAAGGAGAAGCCGGGGGTCAAGACTCCCAGCAAGAAGCCGGACGCGTCGGTCGGAGCGCTGACGTCTCTTTCGCCGGGTGCTCCTGTTCCGGGACACACGACGCCGACCTCGGCACCCGGTACACCCCACACGAGGGCTAAGAGGCCTCTGCCAGAAGTGCCGAAGCACCGGCACGGCATTCCGTACGCCCATGGCACGGCGGCAGTGCACATATCTGGGCAGAAGAAGAAGATACCCCCGAAGGTGCCGCCTCCGCGGCGGCGGCGCATGAAGGCTGTGGATGGTGCGGACTCGGAAGACACGCCGACGGCGTAATCAATCGGTCTTTTTCTTTCCTTGTTGCTATTGAACTTTTGGAGTATGCGTGCAGACCTGAAATGAGGAAACGACTGTTGGACGGCTGGTCTTTCATCTACCAAGCTCCTGACATTTTTGCCGTTCTCTCTGACTACTTTTTTCTGGGGGTATTCGTCTCGTTTTTCCCTTCTTTCTGATTTTTTTTTCTCTTCTTTGATTTATGGGAACATGAACTGCGTCATATCTTTTTTCTGTCTTTTAGAGGAGGAAGTGGGGGAAAGGTATGGTGGGAAGGGGACGGCGGGTGTTTCGTCGAAGTACCGACGTCGATCATGGAACTAAGAAGCAAGGCGTTGTGTGGCTAATTTGAGCATGGGAAGATTTTTTGTTCTCTCATATTTGTTTCTTTCAAGTCATTTCCTTTCCCCATTGAAAGACGAAATTTTGAAAGTATGGCGCTATACCTACATCTTGGACACTCTTCTGTCGTTATAGCAGTAGCCCCCAAGCGTGATATCTTGGTTCTCGGTGTCTCTTCGGGACAGGTAGTCAGTGGGTTGGTGAGGAAAGAGAAGCCGCTCATTCCAGCGGGAAACCCTTGGTAGCATGCCAGCTATCTCAAAAAACGCACCCAGTTGGGAATTCCATCCGCTGAGAAGTGGCATGTGAGGACTTCATGAAGTGTCCAACAACACCGAGAGAGCAAGAGGACGAAGAAGCCAAGCGCTAAAAGCCTGAAGCCACCGGTAAGGCCAAGAACCACTTAGCCTTGCTCAGGACGAACGTGATGATGATGCTGGTCTTTTCCCTCAAGCTCCGGGAACAGGAAAAAAAAAGCCGGAGCTGGCTTTCATGATGATGATAGCTCTTTTTGATAACCAAGGGATTCACTGCTTAGCCCTTTTTTGCCTAGGTGTGTGCTACTTTGTTACTTGCGAAAATAGCCTAGCCACTGGTCGGCCACACCAAAAAAAGAGGGTTCAGCTTCACCCCATTTCAGGGTTACGTCATTGTGTGTTAGACTGTATGTTGATGGTGGGATGAGATGGGAAGCTCTTCCATGATAGTTGGAACGAGTATGTAATGCAGTTGTACACCACATGAATCTGTGTTCTGTATTTCCCCAAAAAAGTATTGTATAGACAGAGCGACAGTAAAGTGCTCTAACACGAGACATCTCGTGCGTGTCGTTATTCTCGCAGTCCCAAAAGTCCCCCGTCTGACCGAGATCAATCCGGCCCGCTTGCCGGAGTCCGGAGAAGATTCGCATCGGCTGAGCTGGCACGCTGTTGGGTTTTTAGTGCGCTGTAGCGGGCGATGGCGCGCTTGTAGCGCAGCGAAAGCTTCGGCGCTACAGTGGGCCAACCGCCAGTTTTCAGCGCTGCATTTCCCCTCATAGCGCGTGGAGGAGCTTGTAGGTGACGTTGTGGCGTGTTAGTGCGGTACAGCTGATTACGCGAGAATGCAGCTGTACCTGCATGTACCGCGCTAACTGGCCCTGCACTCATCTCTGACCCAAAAGTGAAAACCCCCAGTTTTGTCCCGCCTGAGGCCCCTTCCTTCCTCTCTTTGCTGCTCTTTGCTGCTTCGCCAACATCAGACTTCGTCAACCCTCCACTTCACATGCAACTCAACTCCACATTCTTTCTCCCGACTTCTTCTTGTCCTGGAATTTGGCTGCTTCGTCATATAACAACCCATATCTTGGGTTCCCTCTTTTTTTGGTCTCTTTTTTTTCATTTCTTCCTCCTTCCTCGCGATTCTTCTTCTTGGCTCCTTCTGTGTGTTCATCTGATTATTTCAATCCTTCCCCCCACACCTCCGTGGTTTGTTTTGCTTCCTTTTTTTCTTCTTCTTCTGATACAAAGTGACAGATTTGTTTCTCATCCTGCCCCGCGTCCTTGTCTTCTCCCCTCTCCTCCCTTGATTCATAGCTAGCCGAGAGCCGCTATACAAGACATTCTAACCCCGGGACCTATCTGTTACTTTTTGCTTTGTTCTTCATAGACGCTCTCCAGAAACGCGAACTTGTCCGGATACCCACGTCGATCCCGAGTCCACCGTCGACGGCATTGCTTTTCTTCCAATTTATATACCCTCTCTTAGTTCAGGGAATCCTTATTTCCCTTGAGACCTACCTTCACGCAGACAACGTTGGTCGCATATCTTATACCGACGGGAACCCTTCCGCTTCTACCGACCAAACGAGCCACCGGGGAGTGAAGAAGCCGCCCATAGACTCACTCGCCAGTTCGTGGACCTCTGTTAGTGGTGTCCAGCTCCAAGTCGTCACCGTTGCCATCACCCTTCTCCAAACCATATCGCCCGTAACTATGGCGACGAAGGTGCCTATCGTCTCGCCAGTACCCCAGAACGTGCCCCAGGGCTATACAATACAAATGGACGCTGCACCGTCCCGGTCGTCGGGCTACTTTCCAGCCATGCCTCAAACGCTACAGCCCGATCTGTCCGTGAACCCAAACCAGCACCAAATGTCGCCACTATCCGACGCACAAGGCCCGTCGGCCGTGCACCACGGCCGGTTCAACGAAGAATGGGACGCAAGTCAGCGCGGCAGCTCAATTATTGAGTCGCAAGGAATTCCCGGTGCCGGCCTGCAACGGTCGTACTCGGTGAACTCCAGCATCGGGGCCGGAGACGACGTTGCTCCTCCCGTCCGCTCGAACACCTTGCGAAAGAAGGCTTCAGTGCGACGAAGTGCGAGTCTCAAACGTGTTGCCAGCAGGCGCAGTATGAATGCGGGCAGTGTTAGGAGTCTGGCCTTGCAGTCTACGTCGGACCCTGATGAGGCCCATAGCGTTTTTCACTGCCCCATTCCCACAAACGCCAATCCCACCGAAGCTCTCACTAGCCGATTTCAGGGTAGGTTGAGGTTTATATCTCCAGTTCAAAAACAAACACCTTCAAAATTGGCAAAAATCAACTAACCAATCGTCTTTTTTGTCTTCGCAGCCTGGAGAAAGGTTCTCAAGGACCTGATCGTGTACTTCAAAGAAATCCAAAATCACTATGAGACTCGCGCCAAGGCCGCCCAGAAACTTGCAAATGCCGCCTCCAATTTCCACTCACAACCGGGCTTCCTCAAATCCGGCGGCCTCGAAGATGCCATGCAGATAATCCGAAATTTCAACCGCCAATCCATCTCCGAGGCAGCCAAGGCCCGTGAAATCGAAGACGACGTCATCCTGGCCCTCACCGGCCTGCGCAGTGATCTCCAGCAGAAGATCAAGGAAATCAAGAACCTATCAGGTGATTTCAAGAACTCTGTGGAAAAGGAGATGGAAAATACCCGCAAGGCCGTGAATGCGCTCCAGGAAGTGCTTGGTCAGAGCGACCTCGACCCGGCGTCGACTACTGGCAAGCAGGATCCATATCTCTTGCGCTTGGCTGTTGACCGGCAGGTTGAACGCCAGATCGACGAGGAAAACTATCTCCACCAGGTAAATATCACCCTGTATCCTCGGTTCCGTAGTTCTTTCTCGTATGGGAGATTGTTCAGCTCCAGGCCATTTTCTAACCACTTGTTCCTTCTCGTTCTACAGGCACATTTGAACCTCGAGAAATCCGGTCGCGAGCTGGAGTCGATCGTTGTTGGCGAGGTGCAGAAAGCGTACAATGCGTACGCGGGAATCCTCAAGCGGGAGGCAGATGCCGCCTATGCCACAATTGACGAGCTCCGTAGCGGGCCGATCTCCATGCCCAAGGACCACGAATGGATGAGCTTCACCCGCAGCTCCGACCAGATCGTGGATGCCGACCTCCCAGTGCGACTGGCTGAGCAGATGCACTATCCTGGCCAGGACCACGTCTCGGCCCAGGAGATCCGCGCTGGACTGTTGGAGCGCAAGAGCAAATATCTCAAGAGCTACACCGCAGGATGGTTCGTTACTTCCCTTCCCTAACGTGGTGCGAGCCTGACCACAATTTACTAACATCTGATGTCGTGCTTCCTTGCGCAGGTATGTATTGTCTCCGACACATTTACACGAATTCAAGTCGGCAGACAAAGGCCAGGCTCCGGTTGTATCGCTATATCTGCCGGAGCAAAAGCTGGGGTCGCACTCGGTTGAGGGTGCATCGTCAAACAAGTTCATTCTCAAGGGTCGGCAAACCGGAACCATGCACCGTGGACATACGTGGGTGTTCCGGGCGGAAAGCTACGACACCATGCTAGCGTGGTACGAAGACATCAAGGCGCTTACGGAAAAGTCGCCGCAGGAGCGAAACGATTTTGTGCGTGGCCACGGACGCAGCAACAGCCGGGCATCCTACATGTCAGCCAGCAGCGATGGTGCTGAAGTTGAGGATGAGGACGACGAGGTCCCGTTTTCCGCCCCGTCAAACTTTGATATGAACGGCAGTGGACGCGTGGACTCTACGCGCCGGCCGAACACGGGTGGAAGATTCCCATCCGATATCCAGGTCAACGCTCAGCGCGGGCTGCAAGCTCTATCTACGTCAAGTGTTAGTTCCGGATCGCCAATCAACGATCGCCTCGATAGCCTTGCGCGGACCGGAGCGTATGTCGGCAGCAGCGGGTCGGTTAACGCGGCAGCCGGGCGCGACCGTGGCGAATACAATCAAAATGGAGCCAGCACCTATAACTCACAGAGGCGATACCCGGCCGTTGTAGGATATGGCAGCACGGCGCGAACGCCGCTGGAAATGGCCAAGTCGCACGCAGCCATGATCCAAACCGAGGCGCAGGCCGATGGAGTCAACCCGTACACCAATGAACCGATCTCGGCGTACGGCAACCAGACGGTGTCGTCGCAAGGCGATACGGCCGAGGATAGCAACACCACTGGCAGCCCGAACTACCTGCTTGCCGGCAACACACGCGCCGGGTCCCTCGCCAACGAGGTTCACGCGCCGGCCGGAGCGCCGTCGTCGCGGGTGTCACAAGACTATCCTGAAGAGCTAGGCCTTCCTCCTGCTGCAGTGGCGGCTTTGGCCACGGGGGCAGACTTGAAAAAGTCGCGGGTGGCGGTCCTGGCTGGCAACGGCAAGTCGGCCGAGTCTTCGTACGATAGAGTGCCGTCGATGAGCAGCGAGACGCACCTGCATATTCCCGGCGAGTTTCCCAAGACGCCTGGTGATTGATAGGCGCTGGCGATGTCGGCGAGGATTTTTGGTGGGCCAGCAAGTGTGATGGATTTATGTGGAATTTGGAATTTGATCATCGTATTTTTTTGTGTCAATGGGCGTTTCTGCTTTCCAATCAGCATCATCATCACCATTACATGTATGTATCTTTGCATCGGGAGAGTCCTGGAGGGTCGGCCTGCATAAGCTGAGTCCTTTGTTGTATGTTTCCAGTTTGAGTCTCCCTATTTTTTTCTCTCATACCCTGGTGTTAGCCAGAACATCGGCGTTAGGTTCTTGTATATTGAAGCTGTTTTTTTTTCTTTCAATTGTGTCCCATCTACCATGATGTTGGCGTCCTGTCTTTCAATATCGACCCAGGACGGCGGGTTGCGAGTGTGCATTATCGATGGTCTCGAAAGAACCCTTCCCCCCCACATGTTCGATCACTGGGTCAAGTGCATGGCAGGCGAGGACCGGGCGAAGGCGGTTGAGGAGATTGTTGGTTGAGGAGGCAGGTGTTAGAAGATGACGGTGTGTATGTGCGTGGAAAGACATGTAGATAAGACGGGGCCGGCGAAGTCCACGGTGAGTCCGTTGGGAAGCATCACGAAGGATGCAGCGCATCGGCAGACAGCTATCTGGCGTTGTCAGGGGCTGACAGGATCTAGTCGACAAGATAAAGAGAAGAGTGTAAGTGGAGGGTGGAGTGGGGCCCGGCAGGCCCGGCAGGCCCGGGCATACCAAACCGGGGTACTCCGTGCCGTCTAGCGAAGCGGAGATAACATGCATTGACCCGAGATAGTGAGAGCCATGTATGTACGAGAACATATATCGAACACCGAGATCGGAGAGACATGAGGAAGAAGAAGAAGAAGAAGAAGAAGAAGAAGAAGAAGAAGAAGAAGAAAAAAACATATTGATGTATTGGAAGCATGTGGGTAGTGGGTTCAGCCCACGGGAGGATGCGAAGCAGAGAAGGAACAGTCTCGAACGTCCCACCCCGGGATTCAGGCGCGTCCGGCCATGGACGCGGGAGGCCGCCGACGGGCCACTGCCACGCAGATGCAAGGAAGGATTGTTAGAACAAGCGAGGAACGGAAAGAACCAAAAGGGCAAGAATAGCTACGGTCCGAAGGAACCAAGAAGGAAGCAAAGGAAGGGAAAGGGGAAGTTGGAGAAAGAAACGGCCTCGCGTCGCGAAGGGGACAAGGCTTCGGGGTTCTAAATATGCAGGTGAAAGCGCGAGCGACAGCGGAACAAGACGACAATTTTTTTTCCTTTTTCTTTTTGCTTTCTACCGACCTGTAGTGGTTGGTTCCAGATCCTGATCAGCGCGGTATCGCAGTGGGCGTCTCTCCGGCCCGAAGAAGCAAGAACCTTGACTTCAGCGCAACGGTCATGCAAAGGTGAAAAAAAGCTCGGGCGGGACACCCACTTCTATTATTATCATTTTTCCTGGGCTGCGTACGGGTCGACCGCCATCGGCAGCCTCCGATGGACGCAATTGGGGGGTGTGGGGGTTGGTTTTCGTTTCCCCCTCCTCGCCTACCACTGCTCTCCCGCGCATCCAACACGCAACCGACGTCTTGTTTCCGGGGGTGGGAGGGGGGCCAAGGCTGACGGGAGTTTGATTTGGAAAAGGCTCTTCGCGACTGAGGATCCAGGGCCGGCCGACTTTGACCTGACTCTAAGATCGCCCAACGACCAATACCAGCGGCGGGATTTGCTTCTTGTTTGGCGAAGAGGCTGAAGCCTCAGTCGTCTTTCGATCGAAAAAAAAACTTTCTTTGATTATTGCCTTCTAGGAGGTCGATCCGATGCACGGACTGGACTCCATCCAGCGTGAAAGTCATCAGTATCACCAATTAACACATTCACCCAAGCAAGCCAGCCAGCCAGACGCGAGATGAGGCCGAGAGAGAGGGGGAAGTTCCCGTTCACAGCCTTCAGGAGTCCTCCTATCTTCGTTCGTGTGGGGGAAGATGGAGCACGGTGGCTAGTCTTTAAGTTCGCTTGCCCTATGTGGTTCTCCTGCCCACGGGATTACGACATCCCCGAGTGGGTTCTTTTCTCGAGTTGTGACGGGGGCAGGCCCAGGGCCACGCGGGACAAGATGCCGGCCGTCTGTTATTTTTGGCTCCCGACGTCTCTCAGCTGCGGCACACGTGTTTGTCCCACGACAGAAAGAAAACCACGCACCGGAACAGCCAGCGATGATCCCTCGACCTCGTGCGCCAGACTCACCCCCAGCCCAGGCCAACCACGTTCGTAGTCAACGCGGAGGAGAGAGACAACCCGTGTGTCGTCGTCCATGTGCGTATGCCGTGATATGAGAGACACCGCCATCAGCGGACACAGTTTCAGGCTCGTTCAGGCCCAATAAACGCCACCTCTTCGCTGTCTGTCTGTCTGTCTGTTGTGTATTGCCTTTCCCCCCTTCTCTTTTCCCCGTTGAAGAGCATCCCGGCACCTCCATTCATTCAATCTGGGCTGTCCTCGTGCCTGGTGCCCCTAGCCGATCTCCGCCTTCTCGTCCCACCCACAAAGTGCGTGCCAACGCCCAGCGTTACGAACAAGAATTCGAGTAGCCTCGTCCTCCCATGAGGCCGGCCCTCGGAAAAATACAGGTCCGCCCGGATATTTCCCCGGATGGCTGCGAAAGCCATGCTGAAAGGGGCTTGGGCTCGCACGACGTTACTTTGTTAACGTGCAGCATGATGAAAGGTTTTTTTATTTTGTCTTTTCTTTAACTTGCTCGTCTGCTGCAGGCCGGTCCGATCACCGGCACGACTCACTGCCATGTGTAGACGGACGGCGTCGACAAGAACCACCCCAGCAGCATACTGCGGCATCCGGCGGCATCGGATTCAAGCGTCTCCAGCTAGCCTCCAAGGGTAAAAGCAGCAAGCAGGTGGCATTCTAGAAATGGCGGCCTAAATACCAGCAAATACGAGAAAGTGAGACCCCGAGAATTTTCTGTTTGGTTTCCTCCCGGCCGGGCGATGCTTTTTTTCTTTTTTCTTCTTTGCATTGCTGGTGGTTTAGCCGTACGGAGACGGAACGGCCGCCACTGCCAATGGACACAGATCCAAGGCCGGCCCGGAGTGCCTGTTCTAGGACAAATCCGGTCATCTATACATTTGGTCAATTTCAACGTACGAGGAGCATTTCTGTGACGCCGGTTGCTGAACCAGCGCTGACCTCGGCCAATGGCTCATTTGGTGATTACACTCCATCGGAGATCCCCTCCACGGTTAGCATTCCTCGGGAACGTCGCTTGGCCTTGGTTGTTATAATTTTCGAGTCTTACAGAATGAAGGAGGCGAGATGATGTGGAATGCCACACTGGCTGAGAATGTGTGTGTACGTCGATCTCCGCCACACAGCACCAAATTAGCAGAACCACTGTTTGCCAAATCTGGGTCTCCTGAATAAGTGATGTCGAGAAGTTCTGTAATCCGGTCTATCAGATTACAACTGGATTACATACGATCTCAGTGTTCGAGAAGCCATATCGAATATCGTGGACTTGGTGGTCCTCCCTGAACTCGTGGCGCCTCCATTCAACACCAGACCGATCACAACCCTGACCCTAGCCAACAATCTCCCACCAACCGTCGTGCATTCCCGCCTTGTGATATCAGTTGATTATTTATTGCACCTTATCCGAGCCCACACTTACCCAAAGAGGAGTATGCATATCGTGCTGGCTAGGCCACTTCCGGTCCAGCTACCATCACATCCTAACTAATAGTACCGTGCCTAAGGAAGAACTGCCTGCAGTGCGCTATCCAAGCGAGCACACATCATCCCTGACCGGGGGTGTGTGGATGTGTGATAGAGGGTTTCCAACGCGGCTGTTGAAGGCTAACGAAATTAGATTTTTTTGTTCGTTTGGGCTCTTTTTGGATGTTCGACGTGCCTGTTGGAACTTGCTAAAACAGAGTGTGCATGGACCGTGGTCCTTGACGAGAGGGCATTCCCCCTTATCTGAGATTTGACACCAGGCGCGGGACGGAGAGTCAAAGTGAGAGGCAGATGGCGAGAGGGAGTGGTTTTCGAGTGTGTGAAAATATACCAAATGCCCAGGAGGAGACCAAGGCTGAACCCAAGAGGCTAGAGTTTACAGTAGTTAGTCTCCCCCCCTTTTGGATATCTCACACCAATGGGCAGACAGACATCAACGCGGTATTGGCTGCAGTCCAGCGTATCCTTTTTTGGCCTGATTTGGGTATCTTTGACGAGATATATTGAATCCCAAAGAGGATCGTGCTGGTCGCCGTCCGTCTTATCGTCGTGCCCTGTGCGAGAGCTGTACTGTACTGTACAGTACTTGTGGACAACGCTGGGGAGAAATGCCGAGGATGAGATATCAAACGACGGGCTCCCGAAAGAGACAGAAGATGCCTATAATTTAAGGACCAAGAGATGGGCATGCGACCCTGAGCTAGAAACAGCTTAGGCTGAGCTGGGCTGTTCTTGGGAGCCCTAGCCGTGAGATTCTGTTTCTCGTCCCTCTGTTTCCGAGCAGATCTGAGCCCATCTTGAGATTGAGTTAAGAAGCAAAGTGTGTATAGTACAGTATAGTACGAGTGTGTACTGTACATAGACTTGAAGAGAGTTGGCCACCGGGCCTTCTGTGATGATCGTGTTGGCCAGGAAATGTGGCAACAGAAAAGAAACACGCAGAACGAAACAACACCACGGAGAATGAAGAGATAACCAGGAATGGGGGAGTTTGCTCAACTAAAATAAATGTGAAATCGAACCCGCAAAAAAGAGTCCAATCGAACTAATCCCTGATGTGGTCTAGGGGGAAATCAATTTGGTGTAACTTCTTTCTCTTTGCATCCATTCCCACCAGTGGCAGTATTCCCGTGCCGCGATAAGCTTCGAAATCTGGTTCTGGGGAGGAGGAAGACACAGAGAAGAAAAAAATAAAAATAAAGACACACCGACTTTGGCGATAACTTAAATTCAGCAAAAATACCATGGCAAAGATGGAGACAGAACCACCGAATAAGCAAGAAAAGAGGTCAGGGCCTGAGGAAAACCTCCCCTCCGAAGCACTTTTGTATCGTACTCCAGTTTCATCAGATTTCGCCGCCGTACGTATTTTGTTGTTATTTCCTGTTCGTTGAGGGTCGATTACGGGGAACGGTGGATGTTGGTGGTGGCTCTTTTTTCCTTCTCTCCTTTTCTTTTTTAATTTTTTAATTGATTTAACTTTTTTCCTTTCGTGATACGATGATTCATTACATGTTCAGATTACGGGGGAGTAACATGGGGGGGCGGGGCGAGCGAGCAAGCCAGCCAGCAAGCCAGCCCAGCCCACTTGTTGTCAGAGAGAACAATCAGTGAGGTGTTTTTCTGCACAACCGACATCAAACAGCTGACAACTTTCTTACCGTGGTTGCGGCTGAGAAGCAGCCTATCCGGCCAATCAAGCCCGGGAGAAGGGGGGTGGCTGATATGCTGTTGCGACTCTTCATACGGTATAGGCAGAGAGAGGTGAAGAGTGAGACCCAGGCGGTCTTTTTTCTTCTTCTTCAACCAGCGTCCCCCAGCAGTGGACGAACTCATTGCACTTGCTGGTCGTAGAGGGTTATAACGAATCCTTCCTGGGGGCGGCGAAGGAAAGATGGAGTGAGGTGGGATTTGCACGGGAGGGGGCACATGCAGCCGGAATAATTTGGAACAGGACGGACAGGGTGCGTGCATTTTTATACGGGGGACTGACAAAAGGGAAAAGAAAGATAACACGCGCGGACCAGTGGTGCAGTAAGTAATAACATGAACTGCAAGTACCGTGAGGTCGAGTGTTACTACCCACCACCGCTATTCATCTCCGGGGCTTGATGGGTTGATCCCGGAAGATGAATGCCGCCCCGGCAGTCGGTGATAATTTTGTGAAGTGACGGAATGACGGTGATGGATGATGGCACTCTTTGCCCGTGGTCTCCTTCACATTCTCGACGGAGTCCTCTCTGTACAACGGTGCATACTGTTCACTGCAGTATAGTACTGAACATGCTGATACTCAACTTAATCCGTCTCCCCTTAGCCCAGCCTCAGACACTCATTCATTCGCCCTCTCCAAATTCCTTATCCGCGGCCGTTCACTGGTCCAAGGGCCAGCCGTTAGCAAGGGAAAAGGAACCATGAAAACCAAACAGCAAAAAAGCCCCCAAAGAGAAAAAGAACGGGGTCGCAACAGCCGAGCCAGCGGCCAACCCCGGTTCCTTTCTGGGTTTTCTCTCGTGCTTCCTTTTGGTCGGTGCAGCTTTCGGCAGCTCCGATCTAGCCCCTAGCGGGAGCCGGCGGACATATGTACCGTTCTTGTGTGATCCACATACAGAAAATACCCTGTGGGCCAACGGTTCACTACTGTAGCTTGCACAACTTATCTTCGAGCCCGGGTGTTTATTTAATATAGCGAACGTTATTCTAAGTGGGAAACTAGGAAAAGGAACGACTTATTCACACCCCTCCCCCCCGGAGTTCTGTTATCGGTGGCCAATTAGACGACGCCCTACCGTCCGGTTAACGTCGAGCGTTGAAGCTGTCTG
Organism: Knoxdaviesia capensis; assembly: GCA_001510575.1. NCBI lineage: Eukaryota > Fungi > Ascomycota > Sordariomycetes > Microascales > Gondwanamycetaceae > Knoxdaviesia > Knoxdaviesia capensis. The sequence goes on from LNGK01000006.1 coordinate 1,651,267, forward strand.
TATAAGACAAGGTCCACTCTCTCTCTCAGGCGTGTTATAGTGCTGGAAGGTATACCGTGTATATGAAATTGTGTGTATTTCTTTTTGGCCTCTCTTTCGCTGTCCTCCGTCTGACATATCTGGGACACTTGGCTTGGCCCTGGCCTCAGCTTCTTCGAGTGTGTTTCTGTTTCGGTATGAGGACACACACAGCAAGGGACAACAAAAAGGGAGACGGACAGACACGGAACGGCGAGATCCTGTCAGGAGACCCGATACAGCTGAAAACTTTTGGAGAATCCCGAATCCTGTACTGTAGTTGGAGATGATCGGTGCTCATACGATGCATAACAAGACAGGAAAGAGAGAGAGAGAGAGACCACCCCGTCCCGGCTGTTCGTTGCCGGGTGCTTCCCACTCTCCCCAACACCGCGTGTAACTGCTCCATGCTCTAGCACCCATTGCGAACCACTACTATCAAATGTGCATTCCATCTGGTCCTGCCAGATAGCCACGCACCCACGGCTGCGTTATCAGTACCGGTTTGGTCTGCCAAGCCAAGCGTTTAGCGAGAGGCCCTTGACCATCAGCCCTTTCAGTGCCCTTGGCTGTGTTGGTTGATACCTCGAACGGATCTCGTTTGTATTGGGATAAGGCCATCCGGCCACGCCTTGGTGCCCGCCCAGACGGCATCGTGCACCTGCGTACGTGTGAACGAGTGGTGACGGCTGACTGGTGGTGACTGTGCGAGAGAAGGGCGGGCGTGTGAGCCACTTATTTATTGGTGTTCTCTCTCCGCCAACCTGAACATGCAGGCATGCTTGCATGCATGCATGAGTTAGTTGGCCCAATCCAGAGGGACACGCAGGTTGTGTAGCTGTCACTGTCACTGTCACCTCCAGCTCTTAGAAGCGGTAACAGGCTCGGATGGTGGCCCTTGGGACTATGGATACTGTAGATAGACCGCCCAGACACCATCAATACTTCCTCATCCAACAACCGCTCATGCAGCGAGATGAAGGAGGGGTGTGAAGGACAGATAGTCAGTGTCCCGATAAAGGCGCTTCCGCCTCGAACCAGAGCAGAGCAACAATAAAAGCACAAGAAAAAGCAACGGTGGATGTGATATGTCAGACCGGTTGGGGTTATGTTTGCCCAGGAAATGAGAGAAAAAAGAGAAAAGAATACACCCGCCAGACCTGGTGTGTGCCATCTTGGTCGTGGCCCACATGCGAGCTCTTGACGTGTTGCTGCTGCAGCTGGGCATTTTCTCAGACCTCTGGTGTCTTGGCTCTGCTCACGCACCTCGAGCCTCTGCATCTTCTCCCCCACGTTTGCTGGTAGGCGGCATGCACGCAAGCTCCGGGACCTGGGGGAGGGAGGAGGGGAGGGGGCAGTCTTTTTTTCGTGACGGGCGTTGGCGGGCTTTCATGTCACCACGTTTCTGACGGTACAGGCAAGGAGGTGTGTTTCCCCATCTTCCCGCAAGATGGAGCATTGTGTGCGGCGTGCATGTGTCTAGAGGAAATTCCCCTGCGATTCCTGTCAACCATGGACAGGACAGGCTCGATGAATCGGCGGATATGTGACGCCCGCGATGCCCGGGAGTGGAGGGAGGATGAATGGTTGGGAACGGGCGGAGGCGGAGACCTATGAGAGCACAGCAAGATCGGATTGTCTCCCGCCCACCCACAGCCTGACTACTTGTGTAGAACATGGCATCTTGAGGGGATTGAAAATGTCGAATCCAGACAGGAAGAAAAGGTACCTGATGAAGGCAAAGCACACATGCCAGAGACACGAATCCAGGCCCAGCCTGCACGCACGCCACTGCATAACACCACGAACTGGATCTGCGTTGAACGCCATCGACGGACGTGTTACAAGAGAGAGCAAAAAAAAAAAAAAAGAAAAAGTTTCGAGAGGCAGAGAGCTTTGTGGATGTCCCGATCTGACAAAACACTTTCCTGGCCAACCGCCCTCCCCCTTCATCGACGAAATAATCTCACATCATTCTCGCCTATCACCAAGAACCAGCTCTCCCAAAAGCGCCAGCGAAATCGGCCCTCCAGACATCTCGGCCACTCGCTTCATCTGCCTCTCTCAAGGTCCTTTAGGAAATAACAATCTGGAGATAGTTCAGTTTTTTCTTTTTTCTTTTTCCAAGCGTCTATTGCATCCTGCATCTGCGCAAAGAAAAAGATCCCTACTGTACATCTCGTCAAGCCGTTTCGTGGGCATTCAGCCCCGAGAGCGCGAGGTGAAGCCTTTCCAAACGGGGAGTCACCGACGAATGGTGCATGATATGTACAGTACAGTAGTTATCTCCAAGTTACAGGAGCCCCCGCGCGGCCATCTCCCGCCCACCACCAGCCCACTGAAACGCGAGAAGAGCACGAAGGGGGCAGTACTGAACATTGCTGTAGCTGTACTGTAGTGGTGCCTAGGCACACCAGACACACTCAGCGCAGCAGATCCGGATTTCTCTGGGCCCGGGCCAACTTTTTTTCTGGGGCTGGACAAGGGTGGTGCAGGTGGAATCCGCCGAGATTTCTGTCTGTCGGCGTATTCCCTTCTTCTTCGCCTCTGCCGCGCCATCTCCACTTTTATGTATCGTCCGCACACACCCAATTACAGACGCTGCATACAGTATATCCCATTTCTGCGTGTGCGTTCAGTATGTGTTTGTGTTTGTATGTGTCCACCCCCGCGAGAGCCCGGTCCATCCGTTAACACTACCACCCATACTACCACCGCTGGATAGCACCTGGGCTTGAGTTTGGCTCCTGATGGGGAATGGCGGTGATTCCAGCCCCAACCCAACCCAAGAGTCTACCCACACGCCCCCCCCCTCGCTCGTCGGTGGTCTTCTCTATCTGAAGCTAAGAGATTATCGGTTGCTGAGTATTATCTCCCAAGCAAACCCAAAACGAAAAGAAAATAACGAAGCTGTCTCAAATTGGACTGATAATGCACCTGGGACGACCGCGCACACACACACACTACCACCACTCGGTCCACCTCTTGCTGTACTGGCCGTCCACTTCCGCTCCCTCCCACTCCCACTCCCCCCCCAATCCTCGCGTCTTTGGGGAATCCGCCGTGTCCAGTTCTTTCGCCTGCTGCTTGTTCTCTCAACCCTCTCGCCTCCTCGCCCTCGGCCTTCTAGCGCCTGTGTCGGGCTGGACCCCATCCATCCATCTTGGGAGACTAATATCCACAATTCTCGTAGTCTGCCGGCCGTATCTCCCACTATCTTGAAATCTCCAACATGGCTAGACCAGACCATGGTGGGATACCCAAGGTAACTCTACCTAGCTTGGGGGTAGCCCTGCAAAAAAAAGGTCTGGCGAGGATGCACTCACATGTAACTCTCAATGGGCAAGCAATTGCTTTATCGGAGCTTGCAGATGTGTGTGTCTGTCTGTGTGTCTCTCGCTCTATCTATCTTCTATCAGTTCCTTGATGCTGTCCCTCCTGTCACCCTAGTTCCTCTCCATTTCTCCTGGAGGATATAATACCCCCCAGTGTTCCCCCAAAGTTTCTCATCTTCCGTCCCTTTCTTCTGTGTCTCTCGCTCTGTGCTCTGTGCTCTGCTCGGCTGCTCTGATTCCTCTTCTGGCTTTGCCTGCTCGACGCCTCTTCTTGTTTCTCCTTTTTTCCCTTTCTTGCCCCTCCATTGACAAGACACTGTTCTTATCCTGTTGGGTATCTTTTCTCCTTTTTCTTTCTCTCCATCTGCTTCTTCGCCTTCGAAGAGCTGATCCTGCCTTCGCACTCCAAAGACCCTCGATCCTTGACACATCGAGTTGTTCAACCAACACAACAATTTGTCCTATCTGAGAGATTGACTAGAGGAAAGACTCCTACTACAAAAGAAGCATAAACGCTTTTTTTAAAGGGTAAGTCAAATTTGCACATCTCCTAGTTGCTGCTGACTTGAGAAGTTCCCACAAAGCGCATCTTATAAGTGCGGCACTGGCCCCGAAAACTCTATTTCTAAGAAGACTAACTCTGAGCGTTTCCTGTTGCACCATCTCAGATCTTATTCCTTATATTTAGAGTTGTTCTTTTTTTCAAGAGAAAAACCCCCCCCGAAAATAAACCACAATTCGATCAAGGACAGTCCAAAACGACCGCAACAATGGCTTGGGCTCACACCATCAACCAGAAGGTGGCCACGAGCCCGGTGGGCTACTGGTTCCGCCTGGAGGGTTCGGGACATGTAAGTTTGCGCATCAGTTTTTTTTCCCCTTCTATCTCCCCCTCTTCTCTCTTTTTCACCCCACCGGTTACTTGCATACATTTCCAGCTTGTTCCCGCCAGCAGCTTTTTCGTGCTTCAACAGCCAAAAAAAAAAAAAAAATACCACCGCCAATCTTTTCTCGGCTCCGTACTGACCATGGCCTTTAACTTGTCTTACAGCCTCTCGAGCGCAAGGGCTCCTTCTTCTTCACCGAGATCCGCGGTGGTCTGGCCACTTTCTTTGCCATGGCCTACATTATCGCCGTCAACGCCAGCATTGTCGCCGACTCCGGCGGCACTTGCGTCTGCCCCGCCACCGCCGATGATCCGCTCTGCCTTGACGACACCGATTACCTGATCTGCAAGGGCGAGGTCAAGCGCGATCTCGTTACCGCCACTGCCGCCATCTCTGCTCTCAGCACCTTCTGCATGGGACTGTTCGCTAACCTCCCGGTCGCTCTTGCCCCGGGAATGGGTGAGTTTCCCCCCCCGTTTCCTCTTCCGGCTCCTGCCTGGTTTGACTGCGCAGCTGCCGCACGCTCCTGCCTGTTTTGGAGCGGCTGCGCTTGCGCGTCTAAAACCGCGGCCTCTCTTTTCAACGACACGTCTTGACTGTCTTGACTAACACCCCTTCTTTTCTCCTCTCTCTTTTTTCCAGGTCTTAACGCTTATCTCGCTTACAACGTCGTCGGTTTCCACGGTAGCAAGGAGGTGCCTTATGAGGTTGCCATGACTGCCATCTTCATCGAGGGCTTCATCTTCTTCGGTCTCACCATCCTCGGAATGCGTCAGTGGCTCGCCCGTGCCATCCCGCGCTCGATCAAGCTGGCTACCGGTGTCGGTATCGGTCTGTTCCTGACGCTGATCGGCCTTACCTATGCTGAGGGTATCGGCTTGGTTGTTGGCGCCAGTGCCACTCCTCTCGAGCTTGCCGGTTGTATCCCCGGTCTGCGTGACGACACCGGTGCCTGCCCCAGCTACGGCAAGATGCGCAACCCCACCATGTGGATCGGTATCTTCTGCGGCGGTATCCTCACCACCATCCTCATGCTCTACCGCGTCAAGGGCGCCGTCATCTTCGGAATCATCCTCGTCAGTGCCATCTCGTGGCCCCGCGGCACCTCGGTCACCTACTTCCCGGACACTCCGGTCGGCGACGACGGCTTCGAATTCTTCAAGAAGGTTGTCGACTTCCACAAGATCTCGCGCATCCTCAACGTGCAGGAGTTCGGCGACATCTCCAAGTACGGCAACGCCTTCGGTCTTGCCCTGGTCACCTTCCTGTACGTCGACATTCTCGACTGCACGGGTACTCTGTACTCCATGGCCCGCTTCGCCAACATGATCGACCCCGTCACCCAGGATTTCGAGGGCTCGTCGGTGGCCTACATGGTCGACGCTCTCTGCATCTCGGTCGGTGCCATTCTCGGAACCCCGCCCGTCACCGCCTTCGTCGAGTCCGGTGCGGGTATCTCTGAAGGAGCCAAGACCGGAATTGCCTCGCTCGTGTCGGGTCTCTGCTTCTTCATCGCCATCTTCTTCGCGCCCATCTTCGCTTCCATCCCGCCGTGGGCTACCGGCTGCGTGCTCATCCTGGTCGGATCCATGATGGCCCGGGAGGTTGTTGAGATCAACTGGGAGTACATGGGAGACTCGATCCCGGCCTTCCTGACCCTGGCCATCATGCCCTTCACCTACTCGATCGCCGACGGTCTGATTGCCGGTATCTGCACCTACATTCTCATCAACACCGTCATCTGGCTGATCGAGCTTGCCAGCGGTGGCCGCATTGTGCCCCCCAACAAGGATAAGAAGGAACACTGGACCTGGAAGATTCCCGGCGGATTCTTCCCTCCCTGGACCGTCCGCCTGTTCCGCGGCAAGAAGGACTTCTGGCGCCGCGACTACCCGGCCGTCACCGAGGCCGCTCCCCCGACCGAGGTTGTCGTTGCCGAGGACAAGGCCGCCGACGACAAGGCCGCCAGCTCCGAGAACGCCTCCGACAAGGAGAAGAAGTAAATGGCTGTTTTTGGATATACACCCACTCACACACACCCTTTACAAAAATAATTCCCGAGAGGGGCCTTCTTCTTCTCTCACACTCCCACCATTCTCCATATCGATGATGACTCACAAAAAACCCTAAACTCTTGTTCAATTCTTCATGTGGTTGTTACGGGCGCGCGCGGGGGCTTGCTTCATGTTCTGGGATGTGCTTTTACTGGGGGGTGGTGCCCGTTTTTCCTTTTATATCTTTTTACTGTCTTCGATATCCTCTGGCTCTCTTTTTATTGCTATATAAATGTGTTTTGATTATAATCTTCTGTGTTTCTATCTTGACCCTGAAAACAACATGAACCTGGTTTCATTTAAACTCTGCTCTTTTGTACTTGTGCATTTTTGGGGGGAGATAAAGCGACGTTTCTATTTTGACTTGTATTGTAATGTGACGCGGGTCGGGTGACGTCTGAAGCGCTTGCCTGATGGGTTTGACTGTTTGTGAGCCGTTGGTTTCCTCCGTTGCTGAGGATCCGATCGACAGAGGAATTCCCTTCGTGATAAACGAATCCGGGAGATCATGACAGACCCTGCTGCGGAAACAATGTTCACTCTACCGAAGAGAAAGACACACACAGTCTACCAGACTAGGAACCTGACACTGGGGCCTTAGAGATCCAACGTGCCTACGATCCCGGATGGAAAACGCTCCGATGAGCAAGAAATTAGAAGATACACTATGAGGGAGAAAGGAGCATGGGAATAACATGCGTCCTGGACTCCTGGTTCAACTTGCCGAACACGCGCGCCACCCACACAAACCGTTGACCGTGGGCGTGGGCGCCCTTACGCCCAAACGCGCGTTACCGAAGTTTGAAGGAATGTGTCTTTGGAAGAGCCGAGACCGCAACTGCGCCCAAAAAAAGGTCGCAAAGGAGGCTTGGGTATGGCTGACCGGAGAAAAAAAAAGGAATAGTAAGACACTCTCTCGGTACCTGACAAAAGAGACAAGATTTATTATTATTTTAATTTTCCTCCTTGATGGCCATATTTCGACATGGAAGGGTTCTGCAGCGCCACACTGGACTTCACTCAACATGGCGATGCAGGGCTCCTGAAGGGTTTGGTTATGCGATAGCCAAGAAAAGGGTTGAGGGTTGGTTGCAAGGCGCACTGGGGGGGCTACGAGTGCGTGTTTGACGGTGACTCCTAAGGAAGAATCAACCAGCGCCCGCACGGATAGCTGTTAGAACAGGAAAGGAGGAGTGCATGCCACTTCGGAAGACACACCGTGTCTTCGGATGATGGATTGTCAACTAGTTGTGACCGACAGGAGGAAAAAGGAAATGAAGAGTGGGAAAAGGGGACGAAGGAGGATTATCTGTCGGATGGAATACGGATAGCTCGCTCTGTTGGCAGGATCGCGCGCTTAAAGCGAGCCCGGCGGACGGAGAATTTCGCTTCGCTGCGCCATTGTCCAGGCGTCTCTGGGCGGCTGCAGGGAAGAGCCGGCGGTAACGGCGGAGACAGCCATTGGAGGGGAGATTGCGACGCTGGGTGATGGAAAGCAACAGTCGAAATTACTGCTCTGCTATGTTCTGGGAATAGACGCTGGCTTCCTATACAGAACCGAAGACGGAGTAGATACAAGAGAGTAAATCCATCCGACTGAGATACTCCCCTTTTCTCAACCAACACCACCCAGCCAGGCAGAACGACCAGGGCCGACGGCAGACGCAAGTCAAACAGGAACCCTGGATTCAGGAACCATCGGGAACCTGCATGTTAGGCAGATGGATGCCGTCGATGCTGTGTGGTTGGATTTGGCACCGGACATCTGAATCGATCTCGACCAACCATGCTCCCGACAGCAAGACAAACCACCAAAAAGCGCCTCTTCCAAGCCTTCTTCGTGGCACAACCGTGATGGGAAAAGCAACTCCTATTGCCATGATTCGTATGAATCGACTCGAGCAGTGCGCGGTGTGCTGTGGCTCGCCACGAATCTCTGAGTGGCTCCCTCACCAGTTTTCCGCTCGCTGCTGGTGGAACATCCCCACTTGTTCCTAGCAGGTTTCCAACATGCCCCAGACCATGCCCAAAGCAGTTTAGTTCCAGGGCAGACTTTTTGTGGAATCGCATTCAGGAACGCGGGCTGGGTAGTATAACATTGTCTTCCACCCCGGCCGTAGAGAAATCCTTCGAAAAAAAAAAAGCCGGCCAGGGCTTGTTGGTTGGGCGAAATCAGTTGGACATGGAGATAAAGCAAGAATATATTCCTAGCTGGGGTTGTTTCAGGATTTGGAAGGAAAGTCCGCCTTGAAGACGCAAGATCCCCTTGGCGAACAGGAGGGTTCGGGGCTCGAATTCAGTCGATAACACGATGATTTGACATCTCGGAGCGTTGAGCTCGTTCGTGCTCCTCCTCTTCCCCCCCCTTTTCGGTATTGGGACTCCTTGTCTCTGAAGCAGCAGGGACACCGCGTCTTTTCATCCTCTTGGGCATTTCAAATCACACGGTCGCCGGCCGCGGGGGCACACACAAACGGCCACGACAGCTCTCACACAAACACAGCACCGCAGACGGCGTTTCGGATTTGGAGTGGGAGGAAACACGACAGAAAAGAGGAAAAAAAACGGCACAGCTCGGCGAACGAGAGCTCGCAGATGGCCTCTCAAGTCCTACACGAACATATTCGAGTGATACGGCGCACATCATCTTATCGGGCGCTGTTACATTTTCCCCCTCTGTTGCTCTGTTCCTCCAATATCGTTTGATACACTGGCTATTACTCTCTCTGAGACTTGGCCCCCCCTCCCCCCGGTTCTTTTTTGTCTCTTTACGTTGCATCCAATCCACCTGCAGTTCCTGCTTGTGGTGGGGCCTTTCTCCGTCGGTGTGTTTGGACAGTGCGGTCCTGGCCATTTCGGCTGCTTTCCTGGTGTCCGGGGTGTCCTTGTGCTACTCTATGTGATGCTGTGTGCGTTTGCCGTGTGTGTTTTCTGTATAGTTTGTGCTGTATGTGTGTACAGTATTTTGGGCAATCTAATACTCTTCAAATCCCATGAAGAACGCCAGAGGATGCAACACCATCCACTCTCCGTCGAGGCGGAGCTGGATACGATCGTTCACATTGATTAACCCAGCCGCGGCGATCACTGAGGCTGACTCTCGGGGACCAGCCAAGGAAAAAGAAGAGCAGAGAGAGACAGAAGCAGAACGATACCAGAGAGCGATCGATGGCTGATGATGGCCACAGACAAAGCGATCAATCAGAATGATTGCCAATCGACAATATTCTGGCCCGACGCTTCTACAAGGAGCCCACGAGGGAACGAGGGAACGAGGGGAAAAAAAGCAAAACCCCTCTCCTCTGTTCCAAACACAACACTAAGCCTAAGTGGTACGTACTACGTTTGCTGGGAGGCATTACGCATAAGAAAGCAGGGACTGGGGGGGGTTGTTAAACCGTGAAGCAGATATGGACACTGCAGACACGATAATCGAGAGGAAGAAGGTCCGCTTCTCGGTCCCGGGCTTGACCGCTCTTCCGCGGGTCCTTGGACATCCAGTTTGCAGATCTGCCCCGACGTGTTGTACGTCCCTGTCTTGGTCTCGGTCTGTCTGCGGGGTCTCTCTCTCGAGTTTGACCCCCAAGTAGTAAGCGTCGTTTGGAATACCTGTCTGTGGACGTCAGGAGGCCGCGGGGCTTGTCTGCTCTCCGGCTCGGCTACTTACATACGGGATGTAAGTGTGCACCAGCTGAGCAGATTGCCTTGCTCTCCATCCCTCCTTCTTCCCCGCCCGTCTGCCGCATCAACCGGGACAGGACGCACGGTTGGACAAAAAGTCTAGCTCCCGCTTGGGGGCCCGAAGACGAGGAATCCGCACTCGACACAGGCCACATCCAAAACTGTCATCCCGCACAGCTGGTGGCGATAGAACAGTCATATAGCACAAAGATGCACAGCTAAATACATATACATGAAGAGTCGGGCTCACGGACACACATACCACCACACACGCACACACACTCTCTCTCTATGTGCTGTAACGACAGCAGACACACACACACACACACACACACACACACACACACACACACACACACACATCCACAAAAAACGTCGTGTCTGCGTCTGTGCCCGTGCAAGTTGAACCAGCTCCCTTATGCCGTCCCGTGCTTTTTCCTGCTTTCTCCGCTTCATCCAGCCTGTTTCGGCATAACACATGTGGCCGCGTATTGACCATCCTCTCTCTCTCTCTCTCTCTCTCTCTCTTTCTCTCTCTCTCTCATCCATCTGCATGTCTCGCCCTCTCCACTCTCCTGCAGCGCAAGTCTCTTGTCTCGTCTTTGTTTGCATAATCTTGGAAAAAAAACCCCAAAAATCTCGGGGAGAGAGACACACTCCTCCCACTCCAGAAACAGACCTTTTGACGGACGCCACATCGCCGATCTCTCTTTTTATCTATTATTATTTGTGAACAAAAGGACGTGTTTCCGTAGTGTCGAGAAGTGCCGTGTTCTGTTCCGCGCCGCGACGATGTCCGTCTTTTGCGCCTTCACGATAGCCGTGGACACACGCACACACGTTAATTCTCCTTGGCTGTGATCGACAGATCGATAACAGACTTCTTCCTCCCCCCGCTCGCCTAATTGTGCCGGCATTTTCTTACAGGCAGACTTGAACGGTGGAAAGTAACGAACGAACAGAGCTTTAGGAGAAGACGGACACAAATAACGGTATGACCACCACTTTGATGCTCCTTTCTAAATATATCGTCCCGTGGAACGGAACTGGAAGTAAGCTCGCGCGATCATGGCATCCAAGGGAACTCTAAAGTGATATATAAAGTGAGTGAGTGGTATAGGTGGTATATCCCGGTATCAAGCTGCCACAGCCTCTAACCCCGTTCAGAACCACGGCAGAGACAGAGAGGGGATGGGGGAGCAGAGCTTACCCTGGCTGGACTAGGAACCAGAAAAAGAATTAGAAGAAAAATAAAAGAAGAAAAAACCCCCAAATCCTCCTGGCTGTGATAGCCGCTGCCGCTAAGCACGAACCACAGATTTTGGGCCGGGGCCCCATCATCCTCCTTTTCCCACCACCACCCCGGACCAACAACACATGCAAGGTATGTAACAATAAATTGTATAAGTAAAGTGGTGTAGTCTTTGTTGGTCTGAAAGATCCTTCGCTTCCGCACTTTCGATCCCTTATATTTGAGAGAAAAGAAGCACAGAGAGCGAGCACGGAACCCAGCGTTACATTCTGCTACTGCTGCTCACTTACATCCTGCGAGTGCTCTTGATGTATGCACCCGCCCACCCGACTTCCTTCCAAGCTTCATTTTTTATATTCTGAGTTCCCTGACTTTCCTTTTCTTCTTCTGTTTTTGACTTCTTCTCTTTTTCCTTTTCTCTTTTCTCCTTTCTTTTTCCTCCTTTTTTCCTCAAGCTGCTGTTGTTGCCTCTTCCTCTCTGTTGTGGCTCGACTTACACCCGCCTCACCACCACCTCGACCACACATACCGAACCCACCCCCATCCACCTTCCGCTCTCTCCCATTCTATATATTCCTCTCTCTCGTCCACGTTCCTTTATTTGCCGATAGACGCCCTCATATCGAAACCGCAAACACTAAACACCCAACACCCAACGCATAAAGAGCCAGCCCTCATCCGTGCTCTCCCCGTATCACCCGCTTCGTCATCCACCGTGCTCTCGGTCCCTCACCACACAACCTTTGATTCGGTTACACGCAAACGGGGAACAAGAGAGAAAGTCTTCTGTGGCATGGTGACTCAAGCCTTTTGATCTTTCCTCCTTCTCTCTTGTTCTTCGCTTATTCCTTTGTGGAGCTTGACACTTGATTGCGTGAACCATCCTGCGTTTGCTGCAGTTGGCAGTTCATGCATATATATTTCCCCCATCTTTCGTTCATTTATATCTCGACCTCTGCTCCCATGCTGCCATCTATATTTTCTCTTTTTAACCCAAACGCATTCTACCCCGCCATGTCTATATGATCACCGCCAATCCCGCCTCCTAGACAGACCCTAGACCCTATATCCAAACCCTACCGCCGCCATGTCTCTCCACCTCGTGGTCCCCGACGACTCCTCGAAGCGAGCTTCGGTACAGACCATCTCTTCAACTTCCTCCGCTACGCGTGCCATGCAGAATGCCGCCACCACTTTGATATCCATCACCGAATCGTTCCGCAACCAGCTGTGGGCTCGCGACCGCCAGCAGGGGGCTGAAGACGCCAGCCCCGTACGCCGGGACACCGAGACCATCTTGAGTGCCTCGAACTCTTCGTCTGATGGCGACTCGGATTATCGCGCCCAGCTGGACTCCGACCTGGTTAACCCGCTGTTCGTGCATACGAATGTGTGGCTTTCCTCCACCGCTGCCGACCTGGACCGGCTTCCGTCGGCCTCTCGCCCGACACCGGCCCGGGACCAACCGGCTCAGGAGGAACAAACAGCAACAGAACAGTCGCCAGAACTGTCACAACAACGACCGACCCCTCCACGCCTCCAGATTGAACCCCCGCAACACCCTCTCCGCCAGAACCCGTCCCAACACAGCCGGGGCCTGAGCTCGTCATCTCTGAGCAGTGACGACGACGACGACCACCACCTCAGCCCCGGCGCCAGGTCGGTCCCGGGATCAGCCCGGTCCGCCCCGCCCTCGCCGTCGTGGTCTCTTCTCCGCCTCCCGAGCCTCTCGGGCCTGGTGTCCCCGCGCCATTCCACCAGCCACCCGACGCCCACCGACCAGTCCGCCGCCCAGAACCGGCCCCTGCTGAGCGAGTCCGGCAGCCAGCGCCGCTCCAAACAGCTGGGAAGCCTCCGGAGCATTGCCAGCACCCACCGCAGCTCCACACCCCACAGCATCCGCACCGCCCGCCACCTGTCGGGCCTGACCTTCGGCAACCCCGCCGATCCCCTCTCGCCTGTGCTGGTGTACTCGCCGCTGCCGTCGCCGGCTTCAACCCGGCCTCCTGTGCCAGCCGCGCCTGCCCAGCCGGCGGTCGACAGCCTTTTGCCCCCGCTGCCCCCGCTGCCGCCTGTCCCGTCCCGTGAAGAACTGCTGCCGGAGTTCTATACTGTCTCAATGCGGCGGCTCCTCCAGCAACAGGCGGCGGCTGAGGCGAATCGGGGCAGTACTGAGGCTGCCGGGCCGGCGACCGACGGTGCAGTGCGTGCGTCGGCTGCTCCCGCGTCCACGTCTCTGGGCCCGGTATCTGACCATCCCATCTTCACAGTCAACGCAAATACCCGCGCGTCCGTACGGTCCAGCCTGATCCGCAAGCCCGTCCGCACCGACTCCGACTGGACCGGCATCGACCGCTCCCTGCGCCAAAGCCAGGCGTCCCAGGCCGACATGCAGGCTCAGCTGAAGAAGATGCCGCCGCCCAACCCCAACAGCTGGAGCCACGGCCGCCCGGACTTTACCCTCACGCGCGAGATCCTCTTCGTGGCCGTGCTCTCGTCCGTACCGATGCTGCTCTTCGCCGGCCTGGCCCAGGCCCTCGCCCCGTCCGCCGCCATCGTGGCCTCGCTCACCTCCACCACCTCCTCGGAATCCGTCATGGCCGCCGGCCCGGACTCGAGTGTCTGGTACACCGTGGCCTTCTGCATCGCCCCGGCCGCCGTCGCACTGCCGTCGGCCCGCGCCGCCGCCTTCATCGGCCACAAACGCCAGATCGTCGCCGGCCTGCTGTGGCTCTCGCTGTGGAGCCTGCTCGCCGGCGTCAGCCGCTACCTGAACGACGGCCGCCGCAACGTGCAGGTGCTGTTCATCGCGTGCCGCGCCATGCAGGGCGTCGGCCTGGGCCTGGCCGCGCCCAGCGCCTACGCGTCGCTGGCCCACCACTACGGCCTCGGCCGCCGCCGCAACCTCGTGATGGCCGTGTTTGCGTCGGCCGGCGCGCTGGGCCTGCTGCTCGGCGCCGTCATGTCCAGCCTGTTCGCCGTGGTCAAGGCGTGGGCCTGGGCCTTCTTCGTGTTCGGCGTCATCGCCGGCACCTTTGCCTGCCACGCCGCGCTGATCATCCCGGCCGACACCCCGCAACCCCCGCCCGCCACCCCCGGAACCGGCTTCCTCGGCCGCTCGGACCTGCTGGGGGCCAGTCTCGGCATTGTCGCGTTCACCCTCGTGGCGTTTTCCATCAACCACGCCGTGTTTGCCGGCTGGTCGACGCCGTACGTGGGCGTTGTGCTGGCCATCGGCCTGCTCTTCTTCGTCGCGTGGGCCTACGTCGAACGCACCGCCCCGCACGCGATCCTCCCGCCCGCGGTGTCCACCTCCCGCCTCGCCGTGCTGCTCCTGGCGGTGAGCGCCGGCCACGCCAGCTTCGGCGTGTGGCTCGTGTCGGCCTTCCGCATCATGGTGGCCGTGCGCGGCTGGACGCCGCTGCTCGCCAGCGCCACCTTCGCGAACAGCCCCGTGGCCGGCCTCACCGCCGCCATGGCCGCGGCGTTCTGCCTGCGCCGCGGTGTTGCGCCCGCCTGGATCCTGCTGGCCGCCATGCTCGGGTTCACCGCCGCCGCCATCCTCCTGGCCACCGTGCCGGTGCGCGCCATGCTCGGCGTGGTGGCCGTGTTCAGTGTGCTGTTTGCCTCTGTCGGCCTTGTGCTGTCGTCGGTCATCGCCACCGCTACGCTCAACTCCGTGCTGCAGGCGGAGCACGGAGCCGCCGTGGCTGCCGCTCTCGTGCTCTCAGCCTCGTTTGGTGGCATTCCGCTGGGAATTGGCTTGGCCGGCCAGATCGAGATTTCCGTGTCCAACCTGGTGCCGGACAAGACTCTCGCCGGGGTCCGGGCCGCCCAGTATTTCGGCATCGGCCTCGGAGGACTGGCTACCGTGCTGGCCTTGGTGTTTGTTATGGCCAGCACCACCACTTTGTGTGTTCGTCGGTCGACTAAAGAGCGACAGGACGCCGTAGTGTGAGACTTTCGTTGCATTTTCTCTTTTGTTCACATTTCTGTTTTTTTTTTCTTAGGGGAGTCCTTGCATGATGCATCGACATTGGCTTTATGATTTATACCCGGACAGCAGTCCACATTCGTTTTTCCCATTTGAACTTAGGTTCATAGTTACTCACTTGGCCACAGAAGCCAACACTCACGCATAGCACTGCATTTCTTTTCTTCTCACACATGAGTTTCCGCTGTCATGTGTTATATCTCGTATAGTAAAGCTTTTAGTGATCACCAACCAAAAAATCTGTACACGTTGATCATAGCTCAAGAACAACTAAACTGCACAGCAACAGAGACCATAGAATAATAGTAAACCTGAAGAGCAGAAAAGATTTGCCTTTTCATATGACACAAACACGAAGAACGCCCGATAAAAAAAAGCAAATGAGAATACGCCAGACCCAAGGAGGAAACGAAAAAAAAGGAAAATCAACAGAGTGATGCCCGCCGTGCAGTGATGATATCATGGATAGAAAGTCAGAACGGAGGAGAGAGAGCGCGAGAGGGAGCCAACACCATCCAAGCAGTGTAAAAACAAGCAGGGAGGTGTAGTATGCCGAAGAAAGGGATCTTCCACAGCCCACGTGAGCTTTCTCGGGGCTTTATCTGCCTCCGCGGCTGAAGCCTCCACGGCCCCGGCCACCACCGCCCGATCCACCGCGCGAGAAGCCACCGCTGCCGCCCCGGGAGAAGCCGCCGCCGCCGCGACCACCGCCGCCACCGCGGGAGAAACCACCACCGCCACCGCGCGAGAAGCCTCCGCCGCGACCACCGCCACGGCCGCCAAACCCACCGCGACCGCCACCACGGCCGCCAAAACCGCCTCCACGACCGCCGGCGGGCTTCTTGACCTTGGGCAGGCCGGCCAGCGGCTTCGGCTTGGGCAGGAACTTCTCCAGCGGCAGCAGCTTTTCCGACGAGATGAAGAACTTGTCGCCGGGCTGGAACGACGTGGCGCGGATGCCCTCGCTCGGCTTGATGGTGAAGTACACCTGGTTGATCGGGCCCAGCACCTCGTCGATCTTGCCGACCGACGTCTTGTTCTCCAGGAAGATCTGCGCGTTGAAGTGCGGCACCTTCGGGTTCGTCGACTCGCACACCATCTCCTCCTCGCATGCGTGCATGAACTTGCCGATTTCTGGTTGCGGGGGAGAGAAAGAGAGATTCACCGTTAGAGGATGGGTTTGTTTACGGCTTGCCTTGAGGGGTTCACGGTTCTATCTGACTGCCTGGAATTGCTCATGCTGCAGAACACAACAACTTACCTAGTACCGACGCAGGCGGGCCTTCTTCTCTCCGCTGGAAACCACCACCGCCGCCACGACCTGTAATTAGAGAAGCTAGGGTCAGTTTAAGTCCAAAATACATTCTGCTTGACAGCTTGAGCCTCCTCTCTCGTCCTGGGGACGTATTGCGTTTACCTCCACGGAATCCACCGCCTCCTCCACGGCCTCGTGCGCCTCCTCGGAAAGACATTGTATTGGTTTTGCTGGGGTAGGTAGATGTTCGGTTGAAATTCGATCGCCGACAGAAAGAGACTGCAGATGCCGGATATGAGACTTTCAGGTCTCCGTTGCAATCAAGGTCGTCGAGTTTGTTGTCGCCTGTCCTTGCGTTCGTTTGCTGTGCTGTAGAAAAAAATAAAAATAAAAAAAGTTCTGATACCGAAAAAAGCAGAAAATTTCTTGCAGCCATTGGATGTGGGAACATCGAGCTATCGAGAAACGGGTGTTGATTGGCCAGATTCCAGATGTCCCAGCCACACTTTACGCCACACACGCTATCTTATCAATATCAGATCCAATCTAGACCCTTGGATATTTCTCCAAACCCTAATTAGCTTCCTACACGAAAACACCCCACCACCTATTTCCTGGCACACAAAAAACCCCACCACCACATGAAAAGGCTATGACTCTTGGTTGCTTAATTGGCGATTCTTGTTTTCAATCGTGAGCACTCTAATCTGCTAAAACTTTCCGTATTACATCTCCTAAAATATTTGTAAGTGTTCTTGTTCCTTGATCCCGTGCCTTAAATTCCCGTCCTTTGCTATCTCTGGCTATCTCCAAGCCTACACCGATACTTTGTTCCACATCCCGTACTGTGCGCATTGAAACCCTGCAACAGGCTTCCCCTCCTCATTATCCCTATCTCTCTGTCTCTCTCCGTTGTGTTCGTATCCTTTGACTCACCGCACTCACCCATTGAGTGAATCATACCTGTCATATCTCTAACGCCCTCAAATTTCCATCTCTACAGATCACCTGAAACCCCTCCAGATAACACCACAACGATGGCCTCTAAGCCGGACGTTGACGCCGTCACCGCCGGCATCAAGAAGGTCGATGTGTCGGGAAAGAAGGAGAAGAAGAAGCCGGCTGCCGCCGCCGGCGGAGCTGCCGGAGGCTTGGAGCTCAACCCGCCGCCCGACTTCCTGCAGAAGCGCCTCGAGTTCTACCATCAGCTGAAGAAGGAGTACGACGAGGAGATTGCGAGCAAGCCGCGCGAGCCCATCTCCATCTCCATGCCCGACGGCTCGGTCAAGGAGGGAACCTCGTGGGAGACCACCCCCGGCGAAATCGCCCGCGGTATCAGCGGCTCGCTGTACAAGCGCACCGTGGTGGCCCGCCTCGATGGCGAGCACCTGTGGGATCTGGAGCGCCCGCTGGAGAAGAGCTGCAAGCTGGAGCTGCTGCCGTTTGACGATAAGGAGTATGTGCCTCCAACCTCAAGCTACTATCAGCAGAGCAATAAACGTGGGACCGCCCTCTGTGTAGAGACACCCTCTGTAGCTAACATACATCCAACTTGCTCTCTAGGGGCGAGCGCGTCTTCTGGCACTCGAGTGCCCATATTCTCGGCGAGGCCTGCGAACGCCGATTCGGATGCTCGCTTTGCATCGGTCCCCCGATCGAGAGCGGCTTCTACTACGAAATGGCCCTGCCCAACAACGCCGCCGTGGTCGAGTCCGACTACAAGCCTCTCGAGTCCATCTTCTCGTCCATTGTCAAGGAGAAGCAGAAGTTCGAGCGCCTGGTGTTGTCGAAGGAGAACCTGCTGAAGATGTTCTCCTACAACAAGTACAAGCAGCATATTATCAACGACAAGATTCCCGACGGCACTTTCACCACCGTCTACCGCAATGGCCCGCTCATTGATCTGTGCCAGGGCCCCCACGTCCCTGGTAAGCTTCTAATAAACCGCCCGGCAGCATATACGAGCTTGGGTCTTAAATGCTGATTTTTCTTCTCCCGTTTAGATACCAGCCGTATCGAGGCCTTCGCGGTCATGAAGTCGTCTGCTTCGTATTTCGTGAGTCCCTCCAACAATATAGCTCTGGAGTAACTTCTGAGAGACCATCCTTTCTGACCTGATATATTTTCACGGCTATAGCTCGGAAACCAAGCCAACGACAGTCTCCAGCGCATCTACGGTGTCTCGTTCCCTGAGTACGTTGCATCAAACGCTAGTACAGAGTTTGCATCTCCTGACTAATGACTCATTTTGTGTCCTTTTAGCAAGAAAAAGTTGGCTGAGCACAAGAAGTTCCTCGAGGAGGCGGCCAAGCGTGATCACCGCAAGATTGGCCGTGACCAGGAGCTGTTCATCTTCCACGAGTGGTCTCCAGGCTCGGCGTTCTGGCTTCCTCACGGTGAGTACCCGGACTTTCGTTTTGCTATGAGTCATATGCGCGTGGCATGATCTAACACTTCTATTCACACCAGGTGCGAGAATTTACAACACCATCATGAACTACCTGAAGGATCAATACTGGAAGCGTGGTTATGAGGAGGTTATGACTCCCAACATGTTCAACTCCGATTTGTGGCGCCAGTCTGGTCACTGGCAATACTGTAAGAAACCGAGGGTTCCCACCAGCAACATGTTCAGAGGAAGAGTCACTAACCGTATACCTTTACCAATTGCAGACCAGGAGGATATGTTCGTTGTCGATGTTGATAAGTAAGTTGTTCCACTTCTATATCTTGCAAGTCATGATCTATGTACTAACCAATGACTCACTGTATAGGCAACAATTCGCCTTGAAGCCGATGAACTGCCCCAGCCATTGCTTAAGTATGGATTTGGCATGACATTGCGACCGCAGGAGAGAATATTTTGGCTTCAGCCACTGACAGTTCTTCTCTTCTAGTGTTTGGACATCGCGAGAGAAGTCACAAGGAGCTCCCCCTGAGACTTGCCGACTTTGGCGTTCTGCACAGTACGTAGTCCTACTTCTGATAGATGAGTGAACATGAGAGACTAACTGCTGGCAATAGGAAACGAGGCGTCTGGTGCTCTGTCTGGTCTTACCCGCGTGCGGAGATTCCAACAGGATGATGCCCACATCTTCTGCCGTGAGGACCAGATCAAGTCCGAAATTGAGGATCTTTTTGATTTCTTCTCGGAGCTGTACGGAATGCGTAAGTGAACTTGATCCTCGCCCTCCAAAATAGAAGTGATAAACAACACACCTAACCAACATCTGGCGCATCTGTCTCGCTACAGTTGGTTTCACCTTCAAGCTGAACCTCAGCACCCGGCCAGACAAATTCGCCGGAGAGCTTGCCACTTGGGACCACGCCGAGAGCGTGCTCAAGGAGGCTCTGGACGAGTTCACCAAGAAGGCCAACACCACCTGGGTGCTGAACGAGGGCGATGGCGCTTTCTACGGCCCCAAGATCGATATCCAGGTGTTTGACTCTTTGAAACGCGCGTGGCAGACTGCCACCATCCAGTACGTCCTCTTTTCCCACTCTAGATTGAAGCCTCTGGGCCTTCGACATACTAACAACACCACGCCCCCACCCCTCCCATTAACAGGCTTGACTTTGTCAACCCCGTCAACTTCAACCTGGAATACCACACCGCCGCCAGCGACGAAGCCACCGCGGCCGCGGCTGCCGCCCAGCCCGCCGCCGAGCCGGAGCCGGCCGCTGCCGGAGCCGAGGGCGCCGATGGCAAGGCCGAGACCCGCAAGTGGGCGTTCCGCAAGCCGGTGGCCCCGGGCTGCTCGCGGCCCGTCATGATCCACCGTGCCATGGCCGGCTCGATCGAGCGCTTCACCGGAATTCTCTGCGAGCACTTTGCTGGAAAGTGGCCGTTCTGGCTGTCGCCCCGCCAGATTGTGAGTTACATACATGTCTCTTCTCTTTTTTTTTTTTTCAGTCTGGCGAGACTAACCTTGCCTTGATACCCAACAGATGGTCATTCCTGTCGGCAAGGGCTTCGCTGCCTACGCTGAGGAGGTGCAGACCCTCTTCCACGACGCCAAGATGTTCGTCGACATTGATCTGTCGGGCGAGACTCTGCAGAAGAAGGGTAAGATAGTCACTCTCCCACCCCGTATTTTCTGACCTTTATAGGCAACGACGAAAAAGCCAGGACCTAACACATGAACGCCTTTCTTCTCCTATAGTCCGCCGAGCCCAACTGGCTCAATACAACTTCATCTTCAGTAAGTTTCCGCCCCCTCCTGATATCAATCAACCACATACCCACCACCACTACCCCCACTACCCACTACCCACTCCCCACAGATCCTCCCTAACCAACCATCTTCTTCCCCCACAGTCGTCGGAGACGAAGAAATGCGCGGCCGCCAGGTCAACGTGCGCTACCGTGACGACACCTCGGCCCAGGACCGCGGAAAGCCCGTCGGCCTTGACGATGCGATCGAGAAGCTGCAGAAGCTGCGCAGCGAGCACGGAACCTATAACCCCTTTGCTGGAGTGGTTGTTGCCAAGAAGGCGGCCGAGTAAATTACACTCACACACGCGACACACTTATGGGAGAATGTGTTTGACGATAGATCTGCTGTGAAGCTGTAGCTGTTAGCAAGGGCCAAAGGCCCAACGGAGAGACAACGACGCCGAACACGGGGGAGTGTGATGGGGTTTCACTGGCCGTCTCTAATTACGATTTTCTTCCTTTTCGTCATATATGCCAAAACGCTTTTCATTTCTCCTCAAAGCTGGAACGTATCGCCGCTTGAAAGTGTTGAGCCCCTAAAACCCAAGTAAAAAATAAGTAAAAAATAGATACAAAAAATTCGCGAATGGGACTCAACAGTCCAAACTCGCCGCTGTGTCTGTCCTGATGAACAGAACAGAAAAGAGAGGGGGGTAGAACATAACGATAGAGAGAAATGACCGCCAGTCCGATCGCTTGAAGAGGAAGACCAAACCGCCCGGGAAGCAACAATCACAGCAAACGTTCAACAGAAAGGGCATGGGAGCTGTCTGTGTTTACATATCGTACATCGTCTCACCGTCTCACTCGTACATGATGTCTCTCAAGTTTCTGGCGGTAGGAGACGGGGCGTTTGACGGAAGCTGAACACTGGGACCGTCAGGTATTGTGGTTCCGTTGACAGTTTGAGCTGGGAGTATCTGGATCCAGCTCATTTGGGATAGTGAGCCGGTTTCCGGGAGTGGCTGTTCAAACTCCTGCTGGCCATACTGTTCTTGACCACTGTGTGCAAGCTCTTGCTGGTCATTTTGTCTAACTGGGTGGTGTTGAACATGCTGTTCAAACTCCCGCTGACCATTCTGTGCAAGCTCTTGCTGGCCATTCTGTCCAACTGGGTGGTGTTGAACATTCTGTTCAAACTCCTGCTGACCATTATGTGCAAGCTCTTGCTGGCCATTCTGTGTGGAATGGTGCGGGCCACTCTGTGGTGTGAAGTGGAGTTGGCCATCATGTGTGAACTGGTGGTGACTATTCGGTCTAGACACTACTCGATCATTCTCTCGGCCAAGGCGCACAAAGGGCTGGTAGAAAAAATGGCGAATTTGGGGAAACTCACTTCCCACTTGAAGAGCCGCCCGCTGGAATCCCTGGCAAAAGCATTTACAGAGCACCAAAGACTTGAAATCCGTACGTAGGCAACAAAAAGGCGGGATTTTGTGACTGCCCCCCCACGGGAGAGGCGCAGAATGTCCTCTCGGGCGGCCTGGCACGGGAGTCCGGAGAGGACTCGCATCCGCGCCAGCTTGCGGCTCCGATTCCGGTGTAAGCTGGGATTGGCCCTTGGGCTTCGGCGGCTGATAGTCAGCAAGATACATGAAACCCTCCTCCATGCCGGGTAGTAGGGTTAGATTCAACGGGACGTGTGGCGTCTGGATGGGAGATGGCGGGAGATCCACGGTTGAAGTCGGAGCCGTTTCATGTTGCGGCGTTGGATCAGACGCAGCGGGTGGGGTCAGAAGAGGAGATGGAGGGAAGCCTGGGATTACAGTCGGAGCCGTGCCATGTCGTGGTGGTAAATTTGACGAGGCGGATGTGGCCGGGATGAAAGCAGAAGCGGGGGCTGAAAGAGTAGCCTGAGCTGGTGCTGAGGCTGGGGCAGGAACTGGAGCCGGAGTTGGTGCAAGAGTCGAGGTTGGAGTGGTTGTAGTCGTAGCGGCTGGACCTAAACCTGGAGCTGGAGTCGGGGCTGGAACGGGAGTGGCAGTAGTAGTTGCAGTCGGACCTGGACTCGGACCTGGACTCGGACCTGGACTCGGACCTGGACTCGGACCTGGAGCTGGAGTTGGAGCCGGAGTCGAGACTGGAGTAGCTAGAGTCGTAGCGGCCGGACCTGAACCTAGAGCTGGAGGCGGGACCGGAGTCGAGGCTCGAGTTGGAGCTGGAACTGGAGTAGCAGGAGTAGTTGTAGTCGGACCTGGAGCCGGAGTCGAGACTGGAGTGGCTATAGTCGTCGTGGCCGGACCTGAACCTGGAGCTGGAGTGGGCGCGGGAGCAGTAGTGGTCGCAGGAGGAGCAGCCGGAACCACAGCCGGATCTGAAGCAGGAATGGCTGCAGTCCCCGGGACACTCCCAGGTTGGCCACCTGGTTCAGACGTGGTAGATGGGTGTTGGATGCTAGGGCGGGCTGACGATGGCCAACGAAGTTCAGGGCCAGCCTGTATGTGAATCTGAGGCTGGGCTAGGGCGTAAGCAACGGAACCACCGATGCGCGCAAGGAGATGTGCGGATATGCCCTTTTCTGATATATGCACAGACGGCGGATCTTGACTGGATGGCAGCCGGCACCGCCGAAAACCATTTAATACAGAGTCACGGGAGCGCTTGGCGGCTTTTCGAATGTTGGACTTCTTTTTGGTGGTCTTCTTTGCACCGGCAGGCGTATTAGTAGCTAGTACGCCCGTGTCAGGCCTGTTCTCTACGACTGGGTCAATCTTTGGCTCAGGCGAATCGATCACGCCACCTTCGGGAGCTGGCGGCCCGGGCTCGGGGCCCAAGGCGTGCCCCAGGGCCGAATCTGCGTCGGGCAGAGAATGACTTGTCGAGACAGCAGGGGAGCCGGGCACCGGATGGGCCTGGCCTGTCGGTTCAGTATCAGACATTGTGGAAAGACTTGTCCCTGCTTGACAACACCTAGTCAATGGTGAGAATGCAACGGCAGACAGAAGATAAGCCGGGGAAGAAGAAGTAGTAGAAGAGAGAGAGAGAGAGAGAGAGAGAGAGAGAGAGAGAGAGCCCATACCTTGAACTATTGGTCTTAGTGGTGCAGCTCAGTTCTGAGTACGAGCTGGTTTGGCTGGCTCTTTGAGTGAGCCCGGCCGAGGGCGAGATTGCTCTTCTTTGATTGACGACTGCACAGACTTGCTCGGGGGCACGATTCTTCGGGGCGGGTCACTACGGAGGCGAAGCGGGAGAGACCAAGTACCGCCGACCTGTGGATATTTAAAGGCTGTATACACACTCAAAAGGAGAGCTGGTCAATATCATCATGTCCATGCTTCGGCCATTGTCTTCCCCTTCCCATGCCCGAGCGAGATGATCCTCAGAGAGAGAAAACCTGACTGACTGACCTTTGGGAGTGCAGGAGGACGATTTCTGCATGATTCACGGGCGAGTTCTCTCTTCAAGCTCAGCGAAAACAAGAGCAAAGAAGAGTAGGTTGATCAACTGAAGTTTGAGGTCTCAGTAATGCTGTTGGTCCGTCCTGAATAGCGTCGGGTTTCTCTTCGGTCAGCAGACTCAACAGAGCAGAACAAAATTTGAAGATAGCAAAAGAAAAAGATAGAAAAAGAATTCGGCCGACGTAGTTATCCATAGGATGGTTTCTAGGAAATGAATGAATGAATAGGTTAACGAATGATAATTAGGGATAGATAGAGAACGAGAGAGATAGAAAGAGAACACATGGATAGGACGAAGATGAGGATGAGGATGAAGAAAAGAGGGACGAGGAAGAGGGGGCGAAAAAATCAAAAGGAGAAGCTTGGGGTCTGTCATGGGACCGACGGAGAATCCTCCTCCAGACAGGAGAGAAGGTTGCTCTTGCTTTTCATTTTCAGGTACAACACGACAGGCCACTTGGACTTTCTCAGGTTTGAAGACAAGAAAGAGACAAGGTGGAGCCACCATATCTACAGTTGGTAGGAGTCCCCGGGAAACGAGATGCTCTGGGGTTTACAGTCTCGGCACGGAAGAGTGGTGGCTGCTTCATAACAGCTTTACTCGGGTCAGCACATGTCGCCGACACCAGGTTTTGAAATCATTTGTAAAAGGCGGAGACACACAGTCCCCGGCATGAGCGAGATAGAGAGAGAAAGAAGAAAGAAAGAGAGGAGTTCAGAATAAAACATGATCCCGTTTGCATTAGAGAGAAGATAAAATAGCAGCTAGAAACACGACAACAAGATGTTTTGAAGATGGATTTTTTTAAGAAAACACATTATCTCCTATCCATAGCCACCGATATATCATCAGAGAGAGAGAAGTCAAGAATGAAAGAGAGGGACAGAGAGACAGAGAGAGGGAGAGAGAGAGAGAGAGAAGAGGAGAAGATAAGAGAACCCCTCCTCTACGGTTTCGGAATCTGGATCGTCTTGCTGGTCATCAAGCAGCCATGCACCACAAAGATGGCCACCACCGGGTGCACCTCGAGCGCCGAGCCGGCGAACCACACACCGAACGGCAGCTCGTCCAGCAGCCAGCGCTGCGACACCCAGTAGGCCATGACGGCGTCGACGGCCAGCGTGGTGGGGATGGGCGTGCCCTCGAAGTACTTGCTCTTGCCGCTGGCGTCCTTGGGCAGCACCGACACGGTGACGTTGAAGCGCGCCAGCCGCGTCAGGCCGCACAGCACGAAAAAGGCCAGACACACCATGTCGGCGGTGGTGCGGAAGCCGAGGGCCACGGCCACACAGGCAGGGGCGACTCCGAACGAGATCTGCAGAGGGGAGAGACAGAGGGAGAGGGAAAGTCAGAGAGAGAAAGAGAGGACCACAGCACAGCAGCAAAGATACAGGATACTCCAGTCGAAGAGACGCAAAGGGGGCGGCAAGCACTCACCAAATCCGCCAGAGAATCCAACTCCTGACCCATCATGCTGCTCTTTTTCCGCCACCGCGCAACCTTGCCGTCCATGAAATCAAAAAACAGGCCGAACGGCAGGAACGCCAGCGCCGTGTACAGCAGCCCGTAGTCTGCCGGGTCGCCCATACAGTACCGCAGCGACACAAACACCGACATCACGCCGCAGAAGCCGTTCATCAGCGTGATCAGGTCGGCAAGATGGAGGGCGCGCACGAGCGAGAAGTGTCCGGTATCGGCTGAGAGCAGCAGTTTCTGCTTGTCGAAGGCTAGAGAGATAGAATCCAAAAAAATATATATTAAAGGGTCAGTAAATGGAATATCAAAGCTTGGTGTGCTTCACCCAGACAGCGAAGTCCCGGCTGCCCCAACCGCATCCATCGGTGCCGCCCAGCATCAAGGGACCGGACCGGCATCCAGGGACCGTCTTAGCCCCTCGCCGGGAACCAACCACAGGGGAAAAAAACAAGCGTACCAGGAATCGGAGTCTTCACCATCGCCGCATTGCTACCATCCGCCGCCGGGCTGCGTCGTTGCGACATTATGGAAGAATCGAAAATCGAAGAAAGTTGGAAGAGGAGGAGGCGGGGAGCTAGAAAAGCCCAAGCACTCGTCGATGGAAAGAAAGCTGCAATATGGACGGGGGGAAATCGGAACAAAGCTGCCAGTCTAGAAAACAAAAGACGGTCGGAAATATCGATTCGAATCGGCTCCGGGCTTCGGGGCGGCGTCGATAATATCCGTTGGTTTGAATCTTCCGGTTCGGCGTATTCGTGTTGGGCAGTCGCCGAGATAGTATCGAATCAATTATACTGTCGTCAAGGGTTCAACTCAAGTCTAGACAGACGAAATTCGAAAAATAAAAATTAGCCAGAGGGAAAAAAAAAAAAGAAAGAAAAAAAACTCCGGACGGAACCACCCAGTATATATATATATATATATTAAACCCTCTTCCTTCCTCCTCGCTCCCTCCCGTACAATTCCCTCCTCCACCATCGTACACCAAAAAGGCGGAGCACGGAACAACTTACGTATGTGTCCCACCGTATCCCCAAGAATCCCTTCAAAAAGAAAATGATGACTCTGAATATCGTCGGCACAGATCCGTTGAACAGGAGGCGAAAGGGACAGCAATAGAAATAAGTCTGGCGGTGGGTGACAGTGATGATGATTGGAGAGAATGAAGGTGGGTTGCACATGTTATGGCAAAAAAAAACGAATATGGCTGTCTCCGCAAAATTCAAAAGCTTTGCTCGTCATTGACGGCTGACACCTCTTTTTTTTTCTTTTTCTTTTTTTTCTTCCTGGCTGAAGCGTCGGGGTGTGGCACATGCCATTTTAGCGGTCCTTCTTTTCTGCACCCAACCTGAAGTCGATGTTCTTTTTCGCTGCTTCCAGTATGGTTCAGGTACATTGGCCACCGCCCAACCAATTCCGGGGGACCACTTTGTCAAGAGTGGCTGACCGTTTATGACGTTGCAGTGATTTCAACTCAACAGATCCTTTCAAACTTTCAACTTTCAGTCCCTTGACCAGGACGAACCGGCCTTAAAGGGCTCTACGGCCGCCCTATGTGACGAATCTGATACTGTTGATGCTACACTGCACGCTCTAGACGGCATAAACGAAACACCGCTGCACGGCGATAACCTGCTCAACCTCCTCAGATGATTATTAGTATTGGTTTTTAAAATACAAAAGTTAAACCGCATAAGCAAGCGTGTGCTGTCGAATTAATAAAGTGGTATTATATTCCAGAAAACCCAGTTCCATGCCCCCCAAAAAAAAGAAAAAGAGAAAAAAAAAAGAAAAAAAGAAAGACTATATAGTCCGACGCTGCTGTGTTCCTTGCCGACAGGTCAACTCAACGAAAGCTCACGATATCACCGGGTGACAAGAACCGAAAACCCGTTTACCAAGCTGTCGCACGGCCCCGATACTCCGCAGATAACATATCCCCGTGGCGGAATCAATGTGAACCTGTTACGCGCCAGATGGTTAGTTCAGCGTCTCCGTAGCCGAATCCCGTCGACTAAACGAGCAAATCGGGGCTGACTTACGCTATTCCCGAGTGCATGTCTCCATACAACCGAGTTTTCCGCCCCAGGCTGGTAAGTGCCTGAATGGCATTGACTGACTGTCCCGCCCGGACATGGAATCCCGAAATGTACTCTCCGCGGCGGATATCTGATAGCGGGCAGTAGGTTGTACGCATTAGTAAAGACGTCTGTACAGGACATATGGGAGAGATAGACAATGAGAGAGACAAGATATTCCACTTACCAAGATCAAATGTGTTCCCCTCCACTGGGGTTTTGCGTCTTCCAAAGAGCTGACAGGAATCGTCATCGTACAGGAACTCGAGCCCAACAATCGTGGTATCCGCGTGGAACACCACTTTGGACAGCACCCGGTTCTGCTTTACCGAACTGGTGAACACGACCTCACTCAACGGTCCGTCGGCAGATACCGACCCGACCGCCAGACTCCGCCATGCCGTCTTGCCCGTCTCCAGCTTCATCGACGCCGAAGATTTGGTCGTCATCTTGGTGAAATCATCAATGTCTAGCTGGCCACCACCAAGAGACCGGATCCGCAGCTGCAACCGCGAAAGACGCTTCTGTTCGGGAATGCGCTCCCGAAGGTCCTGCTCAGTCAGCGTTATCTGACGCTGTATCGCCCCGCTATCCAGAGGATACTCGATCCAGGAATGGCAGACCGTGTCTCCATCCGTCAAAATCTCCACACTGGCCACTCCCGTTGCCGCACGGACAATGGCACTTCCTGCATCATTCGGATACACTTGCACGCAGGCGTCAGGATGGATTGGAGCATCTTGCGGGAGACGGAAGCACGGGTGCGATCGAAGACGAAGGCAGTCTAGTCGGTGCCACGTCGATTCGTCTGCCGGAGATAGAGGCGTTCCTTTGCTCTTGGTCCGCGTCGAATATGCCTCCTTTGCCAGGAAGGACCGATTAATGGAAACATAATCTCGTCCCATGACACCGGACTCCTGATGTGGGCATCCAAACAGATGGCCAATTTGGTGCAAGTGGCTTCCAATGCCCATAGATGCAGCCTCCCACGAACTCCCCGCCTGGTTGCCAGCATTAGAGACGCAGTCGACGTCGGTTGGTGTACAGTCGGTAAGCGCCGGCACAACCTCTTCGAAGCTGGTGGGGTAACTCTGCAGCATGTGGGATCCGAACAGGGCAATGCTAATATCGTCGACAGTGCCCCCAACAGCCTCGTGTCCGAGCACCGACCCAGACGACGAATCCCAATGAGAATCAAGCACTAGCACAGATACATAGAGCTTCTGACCAGGGAGAGGCGAAAAGTGGCGCCGAATGGCGGTGGCGGCGATATCGAATAGGGATCCCTTATCGCTGGTGTGGTTGCACAATGGCTGCTGGGTCGAGCCGCTGCGGATGGCGCGGAGCTCGTCCACCGTCGCGTCGGACCGGATGACGTGAATTCTGGCCTCCGACCGCATGGTTCCGTTTTCACGGTCCCGGTAATTGACAGTGCCTGTGGTCCACTCCTCATCGAATCGGAAAGTGCGCCGCCCCAGCTGATTGCGAGACATGTTCTCCGAAGTGAAGGCCTGCCACAGGTATGCAGCCATGCGAAATTTTCGAATGGCCGTTTCCAGACCGTTGCCTTCCTTCTCGGCGCGGGAAGGTACAGCATCGAACTTTTCGGGAGAATCCTTGGCGAGGAGAATAGCGAACTGCAGCGGTGGCGACGAAATGGCGGGAAGCATGTGGATGGTGAGATACGACGTGTGGACTGGATTTGACGACGAGCTGTTTGACAGTTTGGGGCTCGAGAAGTCGAAGCGCAATCGATTGGGACCTGGCTGCAAGTATACGAGAGCCTTGAATCTAGACTCGCACACTGGCCAGTCACAAGGTGGGAACGCATCGTCGAGGCGATGCACTGTCACGGTACCTTCGGAGATTTTGCTAGGGACATCGCCTACACCGATTGTGCCATGAACAAGCACGACTTTTTGAGACACCTATTGGTAGGGTAAGGAAGGGTAGATGTTAGTTTGCGCCAAGAGATGTGTGACCTACAAGCTCGTAGGAGGGGAGAGGAAGAAAACGACACAGCGGGACGTCCAAGGAGGAAACAAGCTAAAGACGCAGAGAATGAAGCAAGTAAAAAAAAACACCACATACCCATGAGTTCTCGTTGATGTTGGATATGCGCGGCGCATATTGTGAAAGTGGGAGAGGTTTCCTGACTAAGGGAGGAGTGCCAAGGCTCGCCAGGCCAGGGACGCTGTTGCGAAACGAGCTGTTGGAAGATGGAAGAGTCGGGCGGGACGAATCCTTTAGCTGAAGATTGAGAGCCGGATCAGAGTCCTGGCCAATCGACGGGGGAGTAAGAGAGCCATTTGTCGGGGCAGTGCCGGTGCTACTGGTGGCATGGCCGTCGTTTGAATCTACGGAGCGATCGGTCCGAAAGGAAGCCCTGGAGCGCCGGCGGAGCTCCTTAAAGCTCTTCAGCAGCGCTGGAGCCATTTTGCGATGGGTGGGGGAGGAGAGTAGTGTGCCGCCAGAGAAGTGAGCAAATGCAATCAATGGTTGAGTTGAATTGAGTGTTGGAGGCTGTTTCGACGAGGGGTGGGATGAGCAGGGGGGATGATCTCTTTTTGAGGGAGCAGTTGGCGATTGATCGACTCGAAGAGGGATGGGGATCAAAAAGGTCCTGTCCTAGTCGGCAAACAAGATTCTGGGATTGGGTTCAATCGATACCAGGCTTGGAGGTTTCGCCGGCGCTGAGAAGTCGGGACTCGGAAATCAATAGATAAGAATGATATTTCCACACAAGAGCATGTGAGTTCACGGTGGTGAAGAAGCGCTGGAAGCTGTTACTGAAGCCAATCAGGGGAGAAGAGCCACAGAAGCTAGATCTCTTATGTGCTGAGTCGAAAGAAGAAGAAAAAAGAATAATTAAAGGCTGGACTATAGCAGCAACAAGACGATTCAGGTTCAGAAAGGATATTATTCTAAAAGAAGCAAAATTGAGGGCATTCGCTCGGTTGAAACGAAGCAATACGAGGATAACCAGAAAGGAAGAGATTAGATAAGAGAGAGAAGGCTCAAAAAAGGCGAAAGGATGGGGGAAAAGAAGGAGTTGAAGCTATCGTAAGACTTGATAGCTGACATAGGTCTGACCCAAGGGACAATGAGAACGAGGACCGAAGTGGGAGAGAAGGAAGAAATGAAGAGGAAGAAATAAAAAGGCGAGGACAAAAAGTGAGGTTGACCAGGGAGGAGGAATTATTGGGGGAAGAGGAAGAGATGATGACGATGAATACGGATCGGGAAGAATGTGAGACAAGGGGAGGGAAAATATGAAGAAGAGAGGAAAAAAAGAAAGGATAGAACGAGAGACGTGGGTGCAAAGGGATGCGGAGACGCAACGGGAATCACGGAGGAGAAGAAGACTGGGAAGGCGGGAATGAAGATGCTGTTTCCCTCTCAACTAGCGTGCAATATAAGATTGAGGGAGGAAGTGACGTGAAGACAAAAGGAAAGAGCTGGTGAAGATTCAAGGAAAGAACGAGCGAGGGGGGAAACGAACGACCAAGAACAGGAAGTAGCGACCACTGCAAGAAAAAGAAGAAAGAGCCAAGATGTGAAAGGAAAATTAGAGGAGAGGAGGAGTGAGAACAACTTAAAAGGGGAGGAAGAAAAGCTCCAGAGACGATGATCCGAGAGAGAGAGAGAGAGAGAGAGAGAAAGACGAGACAAGATCAAGCTCCTAAACCAAAAGTCGATCGAGGACTAGCAACAGGCAAGATGAATTCAGGTACACACAACAGCTCTCTGCTCCGGTCTTTTAGCTAGCTACAGGTACGAGCATGTACAGGACAGTACAGTGTACAGGTACAGGCACGGAAAGGTCAGCCAGCGGGCAACCACCACGCGCCCGTATGCGGAAGTAGCAGTGCAACAGCGCCGGAAGGTGCAGCTGGAGCGGGCTTTCTTAGCAGGTGCGGGTACCAATACCTGCAGCATGTTTTTGCAGGAGGGAAGGACCACTGAAAAAATAAGTGGAGAGAGGGTGTGTGAATTGAAACGAGCGCGAGAGGCGTGTGCCCAAAAATATCACGAGAGAACTGTGGAAAGAACGATGGACCGAAAGTCTAGCATACTGGACATACGAGCCCATTCTCGGGGATGGCTTTATGTGTAGGATTACATATACAGTATACAGTTCTGAGTTATGATAATATGCATCTCGTATATATTCCAGATAATCTGTCTGGCCTTTCTGCTATGTGCTCCCGCACTACCATCATCATCACGATTACACACGAAGGAATGCCAGTGTGTGCTGGCACCTCTTATGCTGTGCTTAAAAGCTCACAACATCGGTGCTCTCTCTCTCTCGTTACCACCGGTTGCTGCAAATCCAGGCTTATCTACGACACAACCCCACGGGAATTGCGGTGCGACTGTGTCTTGATACACGACCTGTGGCTGAAGGTATTCGTCGACAGCGACGACGACGGGGACGACGACAGCGACGATCTTGGATAGGTGGGTGGGCGATGAATGGACCAAGGGGGGCTTTGCTTCTGTTTCTTCGGAAGTCAGATAAGAAGGGAAAACACGAAGACAATCTCAAACATCGACGCGTCCTTGCTCTCCATCCGGTCTCACCAACCCATCTATCAACCTCCGATGATGTGTGCGGCCTGCCGTGTCTCGACAATTTCCGTCCCCTCTGTTTCTTCTTTTTCTTCGTTCCAACGTCGATAACCAGAAACTTACGCTCATCAATCGTCATGGATATATAAAATGCTTCCCAATCTCCTCTTGGCCCTTGTACGGATGGTTCTTTGTTGTATACCATTCATTATAGGGTATATTCACCACTACGATAGTCTCAAGATTTGCCGGATATACTGTATATCCAGCGAACGACGCCACTCACACGAACTTTACAGAACCAAGCCGGTCCATGGGGGAGCCACTCTTCGGAGCCACCTGCGGGTAGTCCGGTTTGGGCTGTGGCAATGAATGGATGTGAGGTTTGCTTTGGTGACCGTTTTTTTTATTACTCGGACTACACTGGCGGATGACTAGGGAAGCTATCGTTGAAATCGGCCGCCAAGAATATGCCGTGCCATCGATACTGATGTGTATGATACGGCACCGACAGGTTCGGTACGCTAACAGTCCGTCACAAGGCGAGCGCACGAGTGGGGGACAGAGAAAGAGATCTTAAGCCTATCTCTACGGTACTGTACTGTCCAGGTAAGACAAACGAAGTCCAGGCCAGTCTTCTTCTGTCTGGCTTTCCTTTTTCCCTCTCTCTGTGCAAATCCGATCATAATCGTGGCGTCGCCCGCGTTTCTGGAACACAACAGTTTTCGATGACGACGCAACAGGGCACCGTTGCCCGTACTGAGGCTAGAGATTAGAACAACTTTTCCTCTTCTCGAGGGGGGTGGTTGTTGCCCACTCGCCAAGTAACACACCTCCCCCGGCCAAGTACTCCAAGCGTCCCTATCCTCCATCCGTCCCACCACCACCATTCCATGATGATGCCGACGAGAAAACGCAGAAAATCCGGAGCTTGAAAACTAGCCCAGCCAAATCGGGAGCGTCGATTGCCGCGTCATTCAGACTAGCTGTGGCACTTGAAGGCTGCCTCCCACAGCTCGCAATTTATGTATGTATTATCCATCTCTCTTGTCCAATGTGCTATCTCCTGGTGCTCTCGGTGTGCGGGTGCTGCAATCTAAAAATGCCGGCGTCTGTGGTGTCTGGCTCACCACCCACAGATGAAACTAAACTAAAAGCCCCAAGTCAAGTCCGGCCCTTGATATGTGGGAGCCGCCAGCCCAGACCAAATTTTAAAATCGGATGTACCTACGTCAGGACGACGACGACGAGCAGCAACACCAACCACCAACACCCACCACCACACAAGCTTATCGGGTTAAAATGGCGCGTCCGTGCTACCAGCACCAGGTCCTGGGCTCTCTCCTCTCAATTCGCCGTTAGCGCCATCTTCAGCACCGATGGGGGAACAGCTGTAACAGCTTGTGTGCTCAAAAAATGGTAAGCCTGGGTGAGCGAGCAATCACTAATGCTTAGGTGCAGATCTCAGCTGGGCTGTTGTCGGTTGCTAACTGTCTCGAGAAAGATAGGCAAAGATAGAGAGGCCGCAGCTTGCTCTTTATCGCCGTCGATGCCGCAACCCATGAGCTTGAGCACACATCAAGCTCTGGTGTGAACAATAACGAATCTGTCCTGCCATTCATTTCATGGCAGTGAACCACTCCATTCAAACACCCGCAGAGTAGCATCCAGGAAGAAAGACGACGGACACACATAATTTCAAAGTCAAAATCCACCAATGCCACTTTTTCCAATTTTCCTGTACACGCCCCTCCATCTCCTTTTTTGGGCCTCTTGCCGGAACCCTTCTCAGCTGAGAAAGAAAAACAAATAAGAAACCGCACTGGTTGACCTCTGGCTTCCCCCCCGTATTAAGTGGGCGGGCGGCGGGCTAACAGACCCAAAAATCATACCCACCAGGATCACTCTAATAAAGTGGTCGCTAACTTTCGAGGGGGCAGAACAGCAACACGAGGTGGGCCAGGGGAAGAGAGAGAAAAAAGAGGGAACTGCAGGAATGGGTAACAAGAGAGAGACGGCATATACGGGCCCAGAGATGGTGGGTGAGTGGTGAGTGGCGATTGAACTACTACTGGTCGGGCCATTTTCCTCGTCTTGGTGAGAATTCGGCGTGCTCAACGACTACGAAATTACCAAGAGACAGGCTCATAAAAGGGCTATCACAAGAATCACCAGAGGAAGCCGAAGAAGAAGAAGAAGAAGAAGAAGACCGAGAGAATGCAGTCTTTTTAGGTTTTCCCCGTGGGCCGCAACACGTCGGAATGATGAGATGGTGATACTGTGACCAGCGGGTAGTATTATGAGCATAAACAAACCAAACCACCACTAAACCGGCCGCCCTGTCTATACGGGCTTCCACGTCGGCCCATCGGAGCCCTTTAAGCTCCAGGGATGCCCACTGTAGTGGTTGTGGCCTGGGTAACTTGTTCCCAAATACGAGCACTTCCGGAACCGCTCCAGACAAATAGTTTCCGGGTTTGGCCCGGTGCGGCTCTGGTGAACAGAGGCGGACGAGCATACCGTGTGGCTCTCTGTCCACCGTTCCTCTGTCGGTTTCCATCTACAGAAGAAGGAATCTGGCGGTTGAGGAATGCTCAGGTCGATCTCTTCACCACCTAGCCTCGACGGCTCGGATCTCTTTTTTGTGTGCGTCGCTGCTGGCCATCTGGGTTTCCTCTCCTCTAAAGTCTAACGGCCCCCGGTCTGTCATCGTATAGGTCAGGAATACGCCCCCCATGAAACGGCACATTACTTTCTCCTCGTTTTGTTTTCCTTCGTGCAGACTAACAACCCAAAAAATCGGCCGACTGGTGTGCATAGACAGATCAGACAAGGCCACCAGGCCATGCCGCTTGAACCTGTCTGTTCTTTGTTCTGGACGCTCATATATGCAGTGACAAGAGAATGTGTGTTTCCAACCACCTCCTCGATCTTGCTGGTCTCAACCGAAAAATCCAGCGGCAGGGAAAAAAAGAAAGAAAAAAAAGGAGGGCTGGGTGATAAAACTATGAGCGTCGCATTGCCTACAAACGACGTAGTTCTCACATCACATCACCAGTCCAATCTGCACAAATTGCATTGTGCAATGGAACCCTGCGGCAAGAAAATGAAACATTTGGCAGGACC
The DNA here is from genome assembly GCA_001510575.1 of Knoxdaviesia capensis. Classification (NCBI taxonomy): domain Eukaryota; kingdom Fungi; phylum Ascomycota; class Sordariomycetes; order Microascales; family Gondwanamycetaceae; genus Knoxdaviesia; species Knoxdaviesia capensis. The sequence goes on from LNGK01000006.1 coordinate 1,686,613, forward strand.
GCTTATCGGCTTATCGCTCGCCGTTTTTGTTATCTCGCGGCCGCGATAAGGCTGGCGATGCCGTGGTCCACTTTTTCCGACCTCAACGTTTTGAGACATCTTTTTTTTCTCTTCTCGTCAGCCAGACACACACCCAACATGCAAACAGAAAAAGAAAAGAAAACGAGACGGTGTCTCAGCCTCATAAGCTCTCAGTGGCGGCGGGCCTATCTTTTGCAGCTCTTGCACCCAGAATGCATCCCCCGTTTGTCTCCGATCTGCCGTTTCCCGGTTTTGTGCACCAACCACAACTGAACACCGCTGATACCGGCCCAGGACAGCAAGCAAAGCAAACAATGGCTCCCGCTTCCGCAGGCCCGGCAAACGCATCTGTGGTCCTTTCATCTCCCCGCGTTTGGCAAACGTCCCGCCAAAAACACATCCGTTGAACTGGCTAGACCAAGCATCCCAGGGGAGGGGGGGCCAAGAAAGCTATGTGCTTGGTCGAAACAGAAATAAGCACAAAGTTCCCCCCTCACAGGATTCTAATATCTGTGGCTGGCGAGATGGCGATATTCATATACGCACGCATGCATATCCTCGAAAAGGCTGCTGTGCGCGATATGTGGCCGTTCTGGAACCCTTCGGCTCCCAGCCACGTACCTGATAAAGGACGCATCAAACCCAAACAATCAAGCCCGCCGGTGGCAAACGCGACCCCCCAAGTTTCTCCCATTTTCCGAAACAGTTGCACAGCGAATTGGATGGGCAGGAAGGACCACTCACGGTCTCTGGTCTCACGAATGGGAGCTGTTTGTTCTTTGGGCCCGTCAAACGCGCCCTCCAAACTTCCATGGTCGGTTCTGAAGAAAGCCCGGCTATCGCTCAATGATGCGCCGATACTATCCCACAGATCTGCCCTCCTGTGTCCACCAGCACTTCAAATACCCAGATTCACAAGCCAAACGAGACCAGAATGCCGAGTCAGCCGCTGTAGCTTTCGCCGGCGGACGACAAGCGCTGTCTGGTTAGCGGACGCCTGAATGGACGTGAATGTGTGCGCAAGGGCGGGGTTCTTGTGTGCCTCTGCTTCCTCATCTGATACATCTGTCTCTCCTCCTCCTTGTTCGTATCTCGCCGATTGCATTTTCGCCACACTCCCAAGCGTGCACATCCTCTTTTGTCTGTCTCTCACACGCACCCAGCTTGCGCGCATTGCGCGCACCAACTCCCTCGTCCTTGGCGTCTCAGTGTCTCGCACCACTGTCAAAGGTCGAAATACGCATCCGTCAGAGACCCGTGGGCGAGAAATTATCAAGTAAGGGGGGTGTGACACTCGGGCGACTCTTGCGAATCTCCTATTTTCTCAACCTCATCCTGTTTTGTGCCAAGTCTGTCTTTCACCATCCCATGATCCATATATAAGAGTCTCGGACGTCGCACCCCCGATCAAGATCGGTAGCCGCAATGAGCAGGCCCCCCGGAATGCCTTCACGCTGGCATGAGCCTGGAAATCCACGAAACCGCATTTCCAAATATAGCACGCCAATGAGCTCTACCCGGCGCCAAAAATGGGGCCGCCGCCGCCCGAAGTCTGACTAGCTCCGCACGCCGGTTCCAGGAACGGCCCTAGCTAGGCGCGCTGGAGGAGTATGAATAGGCCATGATCCCAAAGATCCCTACGGGGGAACGCAAACCCCCAATATGGAACGTCAAACCAAAGAAGACGCCTGCATTCGTGTGTGGCAGGGTCGTGCGTGTCTCGTTGGCTGCATGCAGTGCCAGTTTTGGCAAGTAAGGAACTCTGCTTTATTTTCCTTCTCTTCTCAACTTCTCGTCGCTTCTCTCCGTCTCCATACTCTCCTGTCGCTTTTGGTCCCTTGTTTGGCGCCCGTGAGACCGGACGGGCCGGCCATTGGCAGACGCCCTCATCGGAATGAAACTTGTGTAATGGACACACATACACAGCTGTCAAACAGAGATGGCCAGCGGCGGCTCGGTACCCCGTTTTAGGGTGAGGCGGGGTTTTCTCTCTCGGCATTTCGTGTTTGGTAGGTCAACCTTTCGTCCACCCGCCCAGGCCAAGAGGTGGGATACGGTCTCTGGTGCGGAAGGGTGGGTGGTATCAGGGTTATATACCTGTGGCTCCCATTCACCACGGCCACAACGGCTGAAAGAGAGGCGAATGGCTGGACACCAGCGATCTGTCACTTCCTAGTGTGTTCCTGAGATGATGTCTACGTTTTCATCCGGTGCATCGATCAGTCCACTGGAGGATCCCCCTATTACAGGCAATCCAGGTGGAACAAGCGCACAATGGAAACGCTCTGGCCAGTCCTGTCGGGTGGGCTATGGGGACATCACGATGGCTTCTCTCTCTGTCCGCACTGTTGAAATGCGGTTACCGTCGGCAGGTCCAGCTCATCGGTAAAGCAAACTTCAACAAAGAACACAAGAAAGGCATTCTCTCCTCTGCCGAAGGGATAGAAGACCCCGGGATTTCTCGTTGGATGGAGGGTCTATTTGTCTCCCTCTCCCTGCCGACGGAAGACAGTTTTCCAGCCAGCGGCGCCAACTCTTCCATCTTCGACAGCCGATCATAAGAGCGGATAGATATTTCGAGCTCAATTGACTCTTTCCGGCCGGTCGGTCTCTAGGTGATCTCGCACTTGCCGATCGATCAACCACACTTTCCGGGCCAAGAGTGCCGGGCGATCCGTGAGTGTGGTTGTTCCCCTTTTGCCAGTCGTCCTGGCGGGTCTCTCACCATGCGGGTGTGCTTTCCGGCCATGATACTACGGGTCATCTTCATTCGACACATTTGCCGGACGATAGGTATGATATACACCATGTGTTCCTGAATACTCCTCTTGCTTCTACTCGGGACCGAAGAGTGGCATGGAGTGCCCCGGCTTTACCTGGGGCTCGGCGGTGTTATCTTCTGTCAACGCAGCCATCACCGACATAGAACCAGTGTCCTCACCGGCCAGAATGTCCACAACGCCGACCCTTCACTTCCAGTCTCGTGGTAAGCTTCTGGACATTACCAGCACCCAGACAACCAAAGACTCTCTGCTTGTCCCGGTGATATACGCCAATCTTAGGGTCAGGTAGGGTTATAATCCGTAGCATTAATGTGTATGCTATACCAGCAACGGGACATGGGGTTAAATGGGCCAAGAAAAAACGCAAGTCCAGGTTCTTTTTCCGTTTCTTCTTACCTTGCCTCTAGCCCCTAGTTCATTTTTTCCTTTCCCGCTCAGACCGTGTCCCGGATTTTTTCCTCCTCGTTCTTTTTTGCATTAATGCTAGGGAATTCCGAGTAAGAGGGAGGGATGTTGACAAGTCCAGTGGATGAGAGAGAGTCTGAGAGACAGTGTTCCCTCCCACACTTTGATCGATTGCTCTAGCGACGGCCGAAGGATGTGCGTGTCCAGGGCACACACGAGTGAAGGGAGAACTAAAGAAGAATGGGCAAAAAAAAAAAAAGACATATCTCAGGGTTGCTGACAGATATGTGTGTGAAAAAAAAAGTTCACCATGGCCCAAGCTGTTAAGGCAGCCAGGGGTTTTCACGGCATCAATTTAAATTTGCGGTCATATGTATCGGGACGGTAATCCTCAGTCTGCATGTGTGATCGGATCGCCGGTGTCTTTTTTTATGAAATTAATCGTATGTCTCTATCTGAATCTCTCGTTCTTGGGAGATATCTGCATCGGTTTGCCGTCTTGTCGTCCTGTCGTGGTTAGCAGAGGCGGCATCTAAATGAAGGATTCTTGTTTCCCCTGGGCTGAGGGAGTTGGTCCAAAAGGTCAGCCAGATATCGGGTTTCCTCGCTTTCACATTCCAGCATTTCTTCCTCTCTCTCTCTCCCCTGGTCAAGCTTGGGCTAGAAGTCAAATTGGACCCAAAAGCGTCGCTGTGGCAGCTGTTGCTGGAGACTGGCTCGGCTTAGTGGGAAATGCTGGCCTGTGCTTGCTTGGGGTTTGGATATGGGAGTGTCGGTTGGTTCTGTCAATCTATCGGTGTGGTCTGGCTGGTCCATGTTTGCCTCTGCCTTTCTCCCCCCTCCCCATCCGCAACTCAGCCGCTGAGTTGGCAACAGGCCGTAATTGCCGGCCTGGAGAGAGAGTGTGTGGGTGAGTGGGTGAGAAGGGAGCAATCGATAGGAGAGACTCGGTGGACGATTGGTGGATGGTCGTTCGCACTAGTGGACCGTTGAAATGGGGCCCTTCGGTGCAGAATATGCAACCGTTTTAACAGCCGTGTGGGCGGGAAACCTAGTGAACACACAATCAGCATTCGGGAACTGTGGAGGTGAGTGCGTGAGTGTATCTGCAGTACGGCTTTGACGTCGACGAGGGACTTCTCAACGCAGGCCACAGGGGGGCGGTGGGGGAAAGGAAAAATGAAGCACGCAGCACCGCAGCCAATAAAGAAGGGAACCAGTGCTGTGCAGCAAAGATAATGCAGGAGTTCTGACGAAAGGAACAGAAAAATGTGATCACAATGGCCCCAGACCCTGATGCATTTATTGCCTGTCTGCAGAAGCGAGGACCCAGTACTGAACAGGAAACATTTTTATGTGGCTGACGGAAGGGGAGGAAGGGGAGCCCATATCAAATGATAGAGTGCATGCAGGAGCTAGAGAACAAGAAGAAGAGAAACCGAAAGATGTTGGCCAGGGGAGGGAACACGAGACTGTTTGCTTTTGGTGTTTCTTAGTCTTCCTCATAGCCCTTCTGCTTCTAATGCTTCTGATGCGTCTGGTGCTTCTTCTTTTTCTTCTTTCTTCACTTGGCCTATGTGTCCGTCTTCCTGGCCAGCACAGACACTTCGGACCACGAACTCGCCTCTTCTAAGCAGACAACGCTTCACTTCCATGTCCCCCAGCCAATAGCAAGTTCCAGAAAGCACAAGAGGGACAGACACTCTCATCCCTGGATCTCCGGGGGCCTTGCTGGACAGGGGGGTTAATTAGGAATTTCTGCAGAACCTGCAGACTGCAGCTGTTGCGCAGGGCGGGAAGTGAGTGTGGTGTGTGTGTGTGTGCTGTACGGACCAGCTGGGCAATCTTACAGCGGGTTGATTACCAGTTGCAGCGCATCAGTCCATCAGCACGAACATTGCCAGGGAGCCCCAAACGCCGAGAGAGAGATACCCGGAAGAAGAAGTCAAGGAAGAGCCCAGTGCGCTGACCGGGCAGAGAGAGACCGCGAAAGAACCTCTACCGCCCTTCGCTCATCTTGGGTTCTCACTCTCTCTCTCTTCCTCTCCCTCTTCTTCCCGCTGACGACCTTGAACAGGATCTGAAACCTCATTTCCGCCGTCCAACTTGACTCTCTTGTTCTTCTGTTTGTCTCCAAGATTGTTCACTGGTATCAGTTCTCCTGCGTATGCATCTATCCAATATCAAAAAGCCCAGATATTCATTAATCCGGTCTTGCCTCGTTCGCAGCGCCCGCTTTCTCCTTCCCTATCCCTAATTTTTCGTTGGCCCACCACCAGCTCCTCTCCTCCTTCCTCGTTTCTTTTTTTCCCTTCAGCCTCCATTTCTGCCTATCGAATCATTTCTGCAAACTCTTTTCAAGCCACACTCTCATTTTTTTCTTTTTCTTTTTTTCCTCCCTCCTTACTCCTATCGTGATTATCTTCAACCGCAATTTAGCTGGCTTGAGTTCCGTTTTCTGTTCGGGCTTTTTCTGTTCTTTTTTTCCTGCTTCTCTGTGCTCTTTTGTGTCTCTTTTGCATTTGGTTTTCTCGTCTCCTACCGCGGGAGTTTCCGCCATCTTCACACACAATGTCGACCACCACGGCCACCTCATGGACAGCCCAGCCCGAAGCTGTGGCCGATCGGGTGTTGAAACGGGCCGAGGTTGGAAAGGTATGTGTATCCTGTGTTTCTATATGTTATATATCGTGATTTTTCAAGTTATGAGGCCTCTTCTTTCTTTTTTTCCGGCTGGCGGACATGCTCTTTTCCTCGTGATCAGATCGCCTCCCTCCCTTAACCCTGGCTAACCACAAAATTTTCTCAACTCGGATTAGATGGCTCGGCGGCTACAGAACCGTCTCGCTCTGGCTCAGTTTAAAACGAAACATGGATGGGAGGATCTCACCCTCGATAAGATCGAACCGAAAGTCGAAGAAGAACGCCGCCGCCAACGGCTCGTCGACGGAGACACTCTATCCGATTCGTCATCCAGCACCTCCGAACTCCCCTATCCCAGCCGGGGCCTCATGAGCTCCCCCCTCAAGGCATCGGTGCCCCTTTTCTCCGACAACGTCACCGGCAGCGGCGCAAGCACCGGCCACCGGAAACGCACATATGTGGCCTCGTTCGACAACGGGCCTCTTTCCTTCAGTCCGACCAAGCGCTTCCGCGCATCTCCAACCGCACACAAGTCGTTCCCCGCCGGAAATGGCTCTTGGAGGAACGGTCACAGCCACAACGGCCATCAGCTGGCACAGTCATCTCCTCTCAAGCCGAGACGACAACAGCACTTCACGACCTCGGCCGGCCCGAATGTGTCCTTCTTCGAGATGTCTCGTGGCTTGACCACATCGCGCACATCTCCTCCTTTCCATGTCAGCAATTCGGATGATGAGGACGACGTTACTCTCCCGGTACACTCGTTCAACGCTCCCGGCGGCATGCGATCCTCTCCCCCACGCACTCCCCCCATGCGCTCGCGCCAGCTGGCCTCGCAAAGAGGCCGTGGCAAGGTGGAAAGCTCCGCCGCCGACCTTGCTGCCGCAGTCCTGGCTGCCGACGAACCTCTAACCGCTGGTGAGAAGAAGACCGGCGAGGAGGGTGCCGATCTGTTGCTGTTTCTGGCCGCATCTCCCTCTCCAGCTGTGAACGTGCGCTCACGCATGGATCCGCCGTCGACTCCGCCGCCGCGAAGCACCATGGTGCTGCCCTCATCCATGATGACTACCCCGGGCGGCTCCAACCTTTTCAACACCCCATCGCAGAACTTTGATTTTGCCGACTATGTCAACATCACCCCGAGCCCGGCTCCGGCCCAGAAGCCGTGGAAGACCCCCGGATCTCTGGTTACCGCGAGAACCCCTCGCAGTATTGCTCGTCGCCGGCTAACCTTTGAGGAGCCATTGGCGTAATCGTCGTGGCTATTCTATTACTCTCGTCATATATATACGCACACCTCTTTGATGATTCAATTTATCCCAACTGAACGACATATATTTCTTCTTTTTTAACTTATGCTTACTCCACTACATCCATTGGTATCTCTTTTTTCGTCTTCTTTCTTTTTTCTCGTAATTCCTAACGTCTCTGTTTTTTTCTTTCCACTGCTGCCGAAACACTTCGATGGCCGTGTGTCACGCTCGTCTATTTTCATTTATTGTTCTGCTTGTTTGAATTTTCTCGTCTGCAAAGGGGGCTCACATGTTTGCCTGTCTCTGGCCTGTTCCTTTTTTTTTTCTAAATTGTTACGCTCTTTTCTTGGATACAAAATTTCTTTCTCCCTTTCTCCCTTTCTCCCTTTCTCCCTCTCTCCCCTCTGTTTTCTCGTCTCTTGCTTTTGTCTTGTATGCCATATATATCTGGCGTTGAGTCGGTGTCTCTTGGGTGGAAGTGGGAATGGATCGTGGATATTGTTTTCTGGTGGGGGAGCTTGGCATGTGTTCACACCCTCAACCGTGAAGAGAAAACAATTTATATACAACAGTTTATGGCTGGTCTGGCTGGTTTGGGGTTTCTCCTTGGCTAACAAGGAGTAGTATGTGGTTCATCATTTCATGTATTTTTTTTTTCTCTCTTCAGCTTGCTACTGTTGAGATGGTTCACGCACAGCCTTTGCTTAACAAGAAGTTATCATTGCACCATAAGTGTTGTATACCGCGATTATCATTTAGGTCTCCTGTTGTCTGTCCTAGGCGCTTTTTTTATTCTTCTCGGGCTTCTTAGTTTCATGTACATATATATTGTGGTATCTACCAGAGCTGGTTGCCGATCAACCTTCCCCTCCTTAATTTGCGTTCCGTTTTTTTCCCTTCCAGTTCATTGCATTTCCCACTTTTGTTCTTGGGATTACAGATAAGCGAGAAATGTTCCCGCAGTGTTTTATATTTTCTTTTATGATGTCGGACAAAAAGGAAAACGGGGAACGAGCACGTCTTCATTACCCCGATAGAGTAGATGACTGAACGGGTCTGACTTGCGGATTTGCACACGGGCCCTCCTGGTCGGTTTTCTACGACTCTTGGAAAAAAGCAAAGAAAAGAAAGTGAAAGAGGGGAAGGGAAGCAAGGCAAGGTGGCGGAATCCGGGATGGGTCTAAGGCCAAGATAGGCATCATACTGAGAGGAGCTTTGGCTTCCCAGGTATTCCAGGCAAAAAACACACAACCCCTCTCTGTGTGTCCCTGATCTGGCATGGTCAACCATGGTTTTGGGGGATTGCTCCCAGCCCGTCCGTCCCATGAACGAACCAAAAAAAAACCCCCCAGACAAAACCTGAACCTGGGCGAGAGAGAGAGAGAGAGAGAGCGGGGAACGGTCGACCAAATGAGAGAACAAAGTTGGAGCTGAGGAAAACGAGGACTGAACTGGTGTGGTACTCGGCCCTCCCAGCTCCAGGGGATGATGAGATGAGAGATGAGGGGGAGATGGAGCCACAGGAATGGGAAGAAGTGAGCACTACGACGGACAGTATTTGCAAGCCTTGGGGTTCTACTAAAGCACATAGTACTTGACCTTTCTGCTCGTTTTTTTCAATACTTTCATTTGGATTGGCGTTGGAAGTTCATGATGCCCAAAAGACCCCAAAAAAACTTTTATATGACACCGTCCGTGGCCTTTTTTTTTTAATTCCCAAAAAAAACCGCGTTCGACCCGCGTCGAGTTCGCGTTGACACGCGCCATCTGCAAAGTGGACTCCACCCACACCCGAAGCACTAGGGTTCGGCGTTAATGAGGGCGCGTTTTTGCGCGTGTGGTTCGCGTGCACGCGTTTCGTTTATCTACAGTAACTAAATGCACAGTGACGTTTTTTTCTTGTTCTGTGTGATTGATCTTTGCTTCTATTGTGTACGAGAGAGAGAGAGAGAGAGTTCGGCTCTGCTTCTCTAGCATTGCTCGAGAGCCGGAGACGTCGGTACAAGCCAAGCTTTTTCTCTCCGTTTTCCCTGCCTGCCCCCCTTCCAAGAACATATGCAATACCGGCTCAAGTCCGGCGGTGCGGCCCCCGTTTGGGCCCGGGGGCCGGCGGTCCCCACATTAGCATCACTTCTCCTATAATCCACTATCCCCTTCTGAGTGTTACCGCCGAGGCAACATATCATTTGCTTCAGCCCTTTGTGAAGGTGATTTGGGGGGGCATTATGAGTGACGGGCGTGCTGGGGGATGGCATGCGTTCGCGATGTGCCGGTCTTGTTTTGCGAGTGAGATACAGTAGCTTGCCGATTATTCTTAGGTATTGGCTTCCTCTTCTCTGGATGTGGCCATGCTTCGGCGGGTAATTATCTGAAATTCTTCTAGTATGTAGTATGTCGCTAATCTTGGATAATTAGTAACGGGGCTATCCTCAGTAATTGGCACAGCTTCCACGCAGAGCGGGAGTGTTCCGTTATTCCAAGCACGGAAGCCTCTCCGGATACACTTGACACGCAGCCCCTTTCCGCCCCGGGAGCAACACCCAGGTCTCCCGGCACGGGGGCTTCATCTAGCCCGGGGGTGTGCCAAGCTGTCGTTCTGCACGTCGCCGAGGCGGACCCAGCTACTCTCGATGGCTCTCTCTCTCATCGCCATGCGGAGGCGTCCCAGCTCGCTTTAGTGCCACTGGCCAAGGTATGTCCAGAATGCCTGTGCGTCCGGTTGGGAGGCGCAGAGTCACCTGGTCGTGATAAGGACATTCTGCCCCGGCGGCCCAGGACTCTCCATTGTGGACGCCCGGCCTCTGAACGAACGTTAGGGGCCAATGGTGCGTGGGCAAGGCCGCGTTACACCACAGCATCATGGGTTTGATGCGACAACAGACAGCCTGTGTGCTGCACCGCCCGTGCTCAGCAGTGGAATGCTGTCCCGGTCGGTATCAGCCAGTCAGGGGGGGGACACAAGACGACCTCGTGGGGAGCCAGATCTCGTGTCTCACCGCGAGCGCCGCGCGTGCATTCAGATTAGTTCTGATGATGCGGGGGTGCACGGGGGCCGCCGGCGACGTATAAAGAGCTTTTGGTAAAGGCCGCGCCGCAGGCCGCGCCCGGGAGGGCATATATACTCTCTCTGCTTGCCCCCCCCCGCGAGAGAGCGGACCGCGTCGGAGAGTCCGTGTCGGCAGAGCCCGTAATCGATTGCCCTGTTTCGCCTATTGTTCGACCCGGCCACCCACGGGGGCCGGGGCGGGGATTAGGGCCGCCGTCCAGACGCCAGGCGGGCCGTCACACCAGCAAGAAGGACTACCCACCACCGTCAGCACCGGCAAGCGGCGGTCGCAGCAGACCAAGCTAGGGCTAGTACGGGATGTTCGGGGCTCAGCAGGAAGTTGTGTCGTGTAATCCCTCCCGTCGGTGCTGCTGCTGCTATGCACGCGAACACCCCACGCAACGATGCCAGTGCTGAGAATGTTTGCCGCCCAGCCGCCGGTACAATGTCCTCTGATGTTGCATCCGCATGCGACCAGAGTGCTCCGCAATCCGACAAGCCAGTTCCAGCATTCTCCCCGTACAACCGGGCGCCGGGGATTGCGAAGGAGGACGGGAGCCCTGAGCGATATTGGACCGGAAGAGGGTGCTCCGGCGCCGGAGGGGGGGAGCGGCCCCCCTGCGAGATGCCGAATAATAACACTCATCGAAGATGACCCCCCCTATCCTTTCAGCACTAGACACGACCGCCTGAGAGAGCCCGCATACATCTCTCTCTAGTCCTAGGAACCGCCCTCACATGGAGAAGTGCCCAACAGCACATTAGGTCCCAATTGCGTACTGTTGCGACGGGGGAGGCCGCAAGCACCGAGACCACTCCCGCCGGCGCGCCCCGCGCCAACCCCCATCCCCCGAAGCCGGGCCGTGTCTATCGCGACGTCGTTCATCGATGAGCAGGCCACTCAGGGTGGTGAGCCAGCTCATCTGATTTCCACGCACCCAGCCACGCCCCGATCGTCGCGTCCCTCTAGCTGGAACTCGTTGCACAGGGGGGAGTAAAAAAGTTGACCCCGTAGAGGGAACATGATAGGGAGGTTGCTGCGTGTTGTATGTTGGAGTCCCCTCGGATGAATCTAGGTTGACGGAGAAGAGAGGCGCGGTGGCTATTTATACCTTTTCGTAGTGTTCTGTTCGTGACTCACCCATAGACAGTGTCCGATTTCTCCATGAATCATCCAACAACCGCCTCCAGCTCCATCTATCCCATTTGGGAAATCAAGAGTTCCGTCCACATGAATCATGCTTGGTAGACACACACTATCAAACATACACACACACACACACACACACACACACACACACACATCTGCAAAGAGAAAATACAAACGTAGAAAAAAAGAGAAATATATATAACTGGCATATGTGGTCGTTAACGAGTGTCGTTGGGGAGCAGAGCATCCCCGTAGTTTGGTTGTCCCCCCCCTTCCCCTTTCTTTTTCCCTGCTGGTGATCGCCGGGGGTATATACACAAAAAAACAAGAGATGAAATGAAAAAAAGAATGAAAAAAAGACAAAAGTTAGAAAGAGAGAAAAAGATAACAAGAAAAATGAGAAAGAGGAACGTTGTGTGTGATTTTTGTTTGTTTTGTTTCCGTCGCCGCAAACCTCTGCTCACCACCGCCGTCCAGAAAACCTCGGACACCCACAGCTTTCTCCTCACTAAAACTGGCCTGCCATCCGGAACGACAGCGTCAAACACGCCCATCGTCCCGGAAAGAAGAAAAGAAGAGAAACGCAAAAACGAAGAAAAAAATCAAAAACGTGTCTCGAACAGAACCGGACGTGTCATCTCCAGAAGGTGATTTGAGTCTTTTATGAAAACGCCGACACTTACTCCAACCTTAAGTTCAAAAGAGAACGAAGGGAGGCTGGAAGTGAGGTATCGGGCGGAAGAAGGTTGGAAAAAAGTGTTGAATAAAAACGGGGAGAAATGGGCGAGTTCGAAGAGAGGAGAAAGTGTTGGAATCAAAGGTTCAACAAGATGACAGTGTGACATGATATAATGGTAGATAGAGACAAAAAAAGGAGAAAAGAGGAGATTGTCGGAGTTATAGAAACAGAAAATCACATCGAAACAAGGCGCAGCCGGAACGCTTAAAGCGCGGTACCAACCGACTGGTTGTTCCCGGGGCGCTTGCGGTCAGATGATGATGATGACGGCGCCGACGCCACCTCATCAAGCCGCCACCCCTCCGTCGGCGATCCGAATCTCGACCCAGGGCCAACATCCGGACCCGGATCACTCCAGTCTCCGAGGCTGACGCCGCTCGAGTACTTCGAGCTGAAGCTCTCGCCGCGGACGTGCGCACCGGTTGGCCGCCGGGGGTTCTCCGGCAGACCGGCACCCGGTGATGTCGTCGACAACCGCGGCGCCACGCTGCTGCCAGCTGTGCTCATGTTGCTGCTGGTAGGCTTGGGCCGCCGGCTGGCAAGCAGCTCGGGCCGGTCCAGATCAAACGGGTCTGACCGGAACTTGTTCCGCTTGGCACCGATACCGGCACTCTGCACCGAGTCGCGGTACATCGAGTCGACGCGCGGAGAAAACGGGCCGCCAACCGCCGGCGCATTGCCCGCTGCGGACAGTCCGCGCGAGCGACGCACCGCGGCGACGTAATTCGATCCCTTGCCGCCATCGGCAATGGCGTTCGAGTCGGCAAAGGGGTTCTGCTGGGCTTGGTTGGGCTGGCGTGGTGACACAGCCAGGGGCATCGGCTTGGCTGAGTTGTGCGGCAGAGCGTTGTTGTCAGAGAAGGGGTTTTCCGGGCCGTCAAAGTTGAGGCCAAGTCCACCCAGGAAGTGGTCAGCCGAGCCGGCGCTGCTGTTGTTGGCGCGGTGGTTCGGCTTCCGGTCAGAGCTGCCCTTCTTGTCCATGCCCAAAAGAGTCAGGAAGTCGGGCTGTGATGAGTTGTTCAAAGCGGCATTTCGTTCGCGGATGTCGCGGCTCCCAGCAAACAGGTTGGCGTTTCCGGCGGCACCATTTGAGGCATCGCTGCGCAGACGCCAGTTGAACGTGGCATCGGCCGTCAGGCGGCCCCACCAGTCGAGGAATCGGTCCTTGGTGGTAAGCACTTCACCCGAACCTGGCTTCTCCGACAGATCGCCACTCCGTGGTACCGCGCCCATGTACTGCGAGTTACCACGGTTTATGTTAACGGCAACGTCATCGGACTTGCCAAACTGGCCCTTGAAGCGCTCGAGATTCGCTCCCACAGCGGCCTTGAACTTCTCAGCACGGGGGGTGGGGCCGACCGAGTCACGGTCGATAATGTAGCCGGCCTTCTCCTCATACACGCCCATACCTGCAGCACCACCCGCACCACCACCGCTTCCGCCTCCAAGGCCTCTCGCTGCCATCATGGCAGGGTCTGTGCTTAGTGGGGTGAGTAGGGTGCTCCGGCGCTTGCGGATAACCCGCTTGCGCCAGAACCAAAGGAGGAAAGCGATCAACGACACGAAGGCGAGTCCACCCACTACGCTGCCGACAACGACGGCGGTGGGAACAGAATTAGAACCGGAGCCAATGGCGATATCGTCGGGTAGTACGCTCGACGTCGAGCTCTGATCGGGGCTGACCGGGTTAGCCTGGCCGGCGGTAAGGGCGAAGGTTGGCGACGAGGCGGGAGGAGCGCCGTTTGCGGAATTCGAAGAAGATGCGGTGTCCTGGTCGACATCCGGGTCGTTAAGAGGGGCTGTTTGGTCATCAGCTGAGCTGCCATCTAAAGCAGGCGGCCTCACGGGAGGCGTCTGTGTGGTTGTCAAAGACTCTTGTGATGAACTTTTATCGGGATCGAGGAGTGCCGTCTCGCCATTTCCACCGGCCTGGATGGCGGTGGGAACGGGCTGCGGCGTCACATCGGAGGGAGACAATACTATTGACGTTTGAGCGGTTGTTGGAGCTGCTGCTACCGGGTCGGGAATGACCACGGGCGTCCCCGACACAGCGCCGGCCACTGCGCCCGGCACCTTGGGAAGAGATTCTACAGGGGGTTGGAGCACAACCGGATTCGGGGAAGGGGCGGGGAACACAGTGGGTGCAGCGGCGGGGTAGGATTGTTCTAATCTAATGGGAGGTGTAGCGACGGACGGAGGAGATGATGATGCTGGAGGAGCGGGAGCAGGGGAGGATTTGGAGCTTGCCGTACTGGCACCTTCCTCGGTGGCAGCAAAGGTTGCGGCGGGATTCGCCACAACACTGGGCGCCGGAGGAGTAGAGTTTTCAACCAGTTCCTGGGCCGCCGGAGGAGTCTGGGCTGTCGAAACCAGTCTCGTGGAAGAAGCAACGGCGGCCGTCGAGGAAGCCTGGTTGTTGATGTTCGATCTCGGAACTGCGGTACATCGCCGACCGTTCAAGGTGGTGATGAAGGCCCCGGGGGCCAGATTCGGGCTCGACATTGTGATGATGGATCGAAGGCGAGAGAACAACACTCCAGACAAACAAAAAAGCAAAGCAGTAGCACGGCTACTGTAGACGGTCTATCAAGACCAAAAACGCACACGCAAAAAAGGGTGGAATCCGGCTCCGAACAGAAGAAGAAGAAAAACGGGAGCCCACGATTCCAGTCGCAGGAAGCCTCATACGGCACACAACCAGTCCCGGAAAAGATTCGATGAAAGGAGAGGAACAAACAAAACCGGTCGACGATTCGTTCGGAGGTGGAAGATTCGAGTGCTGCCACAACACTGCAAGCCTTGAGTCACAGTCGAGAAGTGACAAGCCTGCTCGAGATCGAGGTTCGATATCGGCGAAAGGAAGGCGTGGTTGGCGATGTGTGTAGAGGAGGATGTAGAGGGAAGGAAGGGGAAAGAATGGAAAGAATCGAAGAAACAAAGAGGGTCCGAAAGAAACAGAGCCGAAGAGAATTGGAAGAGAGAGAGAAGGAAAGGGGGAAGAGAGAGATCGGAACAGCCGCTTAGCGGGCCATTACGGCGATGATGGAAATTCGGATCCAACACAGGGACAGACTCCTAAGGATTGACGGCTAAAGAGACGTCTTCCCCAGAGATTGACACACAGAGACACACGGCGAGAGAAGCTGGAGATGTCCAAAAACTGGTTGAGGATTTGCGTGGAATTGAAAGATCGTCGTGGATACAGGCGGCTGGCCAGTGGGACTTGTGTGCAAAGTTTCTAGGATGAATGGGCCAGCATGAAGGAGAAAAGAAGAAGAAGAATGAAGATCAAAAACAAGCAGGGCCGAGAAGAGGCCCGAGAAGAGAAGAGGAAAAAAAGTCAGACTGGAGATTATGTCGCGGTGTTAGTTAATCATGAGCGGGAAACATGGAGTAAAACGAACACTCTTGAGAAGACACTGACATAGAAAATCGAACAAGACCAGACACTTCACACATACACTCGATCAAGCGTATACACAAAAGGCTGGAAAGAGAAGGTGAAAAGGAAAAATAGAGAGGAAGAAAGAAATTAAGGAATAGAAATCAGGAAAGATCTGAAGCAAAGACGGAGGCGAAGATTTTCAATCCGGGGCCTCATCCGCACAGGGATGTGTCAAGAGGCCAGGGAGGACCGGAAAATGCAAGAGTCAGATAGTTTTGAGGACACACGGCACACAGGCACTTTAGAGCAATGAGTAAATCCGGGAGACACTCGGGAAAGAAACGAAACGGGAGAAGAGAGAGAATGATTGGGAGAGATGGAGAGAGTCAAAGAGAAGAGGAGAGAGACGTAGAGAGAGGGAGAGATCTCGTTAAGCCAGTTAACAACAGGAAGATGGACGACAATATACGATAACAGGAGGAGCAAGCAGATGTGACAGGGGCCCGGTTGCAGGCATATCGAAGCGTAAAAGATAAAAAGGGAACACCAAGAAGAAGCTAAAAGGAACACAGATCACCAATGTCGGCTCGAGAGGACGTTGAGAGAGAGGCCAACGAGGGCTGTGTTGTTGATCTTGGGTGGGCAGTGGCAGGCAGTGAGTGACAGACACCTGGCAGACACTGCCAACGACTGGCGAGCCAAATTTAGGACAAGCGAGACCGCAAGAGACCAGGGACGTCCATAACGACAAGTCCATCACACACGACGAAAGCGAGCGAAACAGGCCCAATCCAGGAGGCTCAAAGCTCAAACGGCTAAGAACAATAAAAGCTCCAAGCACAGGCAGGGGGTGAAGATTGCAGAAATCCGGGATACCACCACAGTGGCCTTGCGAGTATTGGTATGTGAGGGCCAGGGTCCCCCGCCAGGCCGGCCCAGCATGCATGCATCAGGGCCAGACGCAAAAAATGCTGGTGCGTTATCGTGAGGCAGAGCAGAAATCGAAGGATCGCGGAGTCGAGATGTACTGTACTGTACTGTATGTACCCGGGACGCAGGGATTTGCTGGGAAAGGTACCTCTAGATGGCTGGGTTAGTTAGATGAATTTGAACCTACCGAGCTGTGAATAGCTTCATGGTCGGTTCAGCTGGAAGCTAAATAGTACGTGATATGTGATATATGGACTCGGACGTGGATATATGTGGCTTCAACGGGTGGATAACTGTATCAGAAGCCGGCCCATGGACAAGCGCATATACTGTACTGGACATACACCGTCCTTATACGTGTAGTATATGCAATATGCACATATCGGTGTACCGGAGCGGTTCACGGCGTCGGTGAGGAATCTGCAGTGGTAGTAAAGTCACATTCGCCAGGTTTTATCTGTCACAGAGGCCGTTTAACGACTGTACTGCATACAGTACTGTACTGTGGATAGCCAGGGGAGGGGGCTCAACCGCTATTTTGAGCCATGACGTTCATTTTGCTACAGGGCACAGACACGCCACAAAAAAAAACCACCAAGCGGACACAGGCGATGGAAGCAGAAGAAGCAAAGGGACGTGGGAAACAAGGGGGGATGACAGGCACGGCGCATAAACGAGGAGAAGAAGAGGAAGAAAAAGACAAGAGAGAACAGGAGAAAGAGAGAGAGAGAGAGAGAGAGAGAGAGAGAGAGAGAGAGAAAGCGGAAGATGTCATCTCACCCACCCCCTGCAATCCTGCTCCTTCCTCTTTCTGCTGCTCATTTCTGACGCAGCTTGAAGCATCAGATGTGTCGCAGATGGCCCGGTCTAGTACCAAACTTGAAACTTTGGGGGGGAAGGGTCAACCAGAAAAAAAGAGAAAACTGGCACCTGCCTTGCAACGGGCTGTTGCTGTTAATGTGAGCAAGGGTGCCAGGGGTAACCGGGAAGGTGCATGGGGCTTGTGCATCCTAGGCCAGGGGGGAGGGCTGTCCAATCACCGCCACGCCGTGGATTAACCGTGCTTCCCTCCCTCCCTACCCTTTTCCGCTCTTTCCTTTCCAGCTGAGATGCCAGGCCAGGAAGGCGCGTTCCTTAAAAACTTAAACTAACAAAAAACCAGCTCTTGCTGGGTTTTTCGGCTCTCTCGCTACTCGTGCCACGCCCCACTTATCTGGTTCACTCTACGAGCGCACCATCTAAAGATGGTGCTCATCAGCAATGTTGCCAAATCACCAATGTTGCCAGCACACCAATGCTACTAAACTACTATCACCACGACAGCGAAATCTCGCGCAACTTACGAGATAGACATTTGAGGGTTAGCTAAATAGAAGCGTATAGCCTCTTAGAGTCGACGTTTAGTAGATATAGTTAATAGGAATTTTATAGAATAAGATATAAATTATTTTCGAATATGGTGATAGTTGAAGAGGGTTTTTTTAATAATTTTGGTGTATTGGCAACATTGGTGATTTGGCAACATTGCTGATGAGCACCATCTTTAGATGGTGCGCTCGTAGAGTGAACCAGATAAGTGGGGCGTGGCACGAGTACGGGAATCGCAGGAGGGGGCGCCGCTCGTGCTTATTTAGCGGGTAGGAGCAATGCGCCACCTGCAACTGCCCGCCCTGACTTAAGCTCGAGCTTGCTGTGGAGGAAGGAAAGCCAATGCGAAGTGCTTGGTGTTGCACCATCTGGGTCCTTCCTGTTGCAAAAGTTCGCCGATCGTTTGCACCTGCCTATCATCAATATTGCCCGGAATCAATATCTTCTCTCGCACTTTCCCCGAACAAACACGTTTCCAGACCTTCTAGGTTGACGGAAGGAAGGAAAGAAGGAGGCCGGACCACCAATCGTGTGCAACTTGGGAGGCACGGTTCGTCAATTCCTGCCTGTCTATTTAATTATGCATCAACGCAGAGTCTGCATTATATAATGTGCCGTCTAACTCTTCTAATATCGCTTGATTAACTGCCTGACCACCTACTCCGCATTCTCGTGATTGCCGATTTGCGCACTAAGTTGTCGTTACATGCATAAACTCTGCTTGCTCGTAAATGCCCTAGTCGTGTGTGGCATCTTCAGTCAGACATCATGCCATTCCTCTATCGATACATGTACAATACCGTACAGTACGCAGTTTCCTACCAGCTATTGCATATTCTCCTAAAACTCCCGTCACTTGTTCGCTCCCGTTACAACATCGGCAACATCTGATACGTGGCGTCTTTTCCTGGTCCTATTTCCCCTCATTCGCGGGCGGGCGTTTTGACTTTGTTCTTCTTCTGTCTATTTCCATCAGCCTCCATTTTTTTCCCTCCTTCCTTTTCTTCTCCGACTGCGTTTCCCCTCACGTTTGCTTGCTTCGTCCCCTCACCTCCATGTAAGAAAATGCTACACCACTACCACCAAAAAAATGGACAAAGATGGCACGGCCGTTTTGCGCGGCCAAGAACAGCCTCGTTCATGCACCCCTCTGTCACATATTCCTCCGGTTGTATGGATGTTACTTGCTCGTTTTTAGACGCCCATCGCCACTGCAGACGCACCTGAAGGGAAAATGAGCGTAATCGGCATTTGTGACTGGATCAGTCATCGCAGGCGTTATGGCCAAAACGGCAGGTGCAGGCTGTGCAGCTCCTTCCTGTGCGGTGTGGCACGTAACGTGATCAAATTCTGGCCCAACTTACGTATGCCTCAGAGAAAAAAGAGAAAATGAAGCTATCACGAACCTTCCACAGGATCATGGTAAGATTTCTTGCATGTAGTGATCAGTGTAGCAGTTGGACGTGATCTTTGTTTTAGAAAGAACGTTCACGATACGTGTGTGAGACACAAGGAAATTGTTCAGATTAAAAGAAACACACCTAGCAAAGAAATTGTTCAAGTTAGATATGTCATATCGACAATTAAGAACCGAGAAAGCATGTCCTCAGACAGAAAATAGAATCCCAAACTCGCAAATCCCAGAGTAATTAGTCCTAAGCAAATCCGTCCGCACAAACTTAAAATCAAATAGAAAAGGAAGAAGAAGAAAACAGAAGGATGTCAGTTTCGCATCAACCGACGCAGAAGCAGCAAATACCATTACGCAGCCCGTAGGCAGCACAAAAACACACGAACAGCCCAGTACAAAAGCATCCCGAGCCCCAAGACAAGAACAAGGAGAAAGAGAGAGAAAAAAAAAAGGAAGTCATCCCATCACGTCTCTACCACTCATCACTGCTCATGCTCAGGCTACTCGCCGCCTCCTGCCGAAGCACGAGCTCGTCCAGGTACTCGCGGCTGACGATGCTCTTCCACGCATACATCTGGTGCGGGTTGCACAGCGGGAAGAGCCGCGTCTCGAGGTCATCGTCGTCGGCCCCGTCATCGGCCCCGGGCCGGTTGACCAGCCCGATGGCCGCCAGCTTCTCCGTGTCCCACAGCGCAAAGCCCAGCGACCGGAACGGGTCGAACGTGATCAGCTTGAGCGGCGACCCCGGCACCTGCGCCAGCGCCGACCGGATCCACGTGCTGCCCCACGTCGTCTCGCTCAGCTGCCGCGACGTGTCCGGCGACTGCGGCTCGTGGCGGCCCCAGTGCGTGGTCGGTGCCGGCCACGTCGGCGTGCCCAGCTGCGGCGGTGGCGACGGCGGCGGGTGCTGCGAGGCCGTGTGGAAGAGCACTTCCGGCGGAACGGGGATGCGCCACTGCGCTGCTGCGCGCGAGTTGGAAGGCGACCGCGACGGCCCCGCAGGGCCGGGGAGATGCGTCGCCGGCGGAAGCGCCTGGCCCCACTCCGGGCACACATGTTGCACATATTCGACAACTGTCAGCAGCTGGTCGTGCATGGCGGTACCGGGGAACATGTCGGCGAAGTTCATCGTCCGTGCCGCCTGGACATCCTCCGGGCTCCAGCCGGCCTTATCCAGCACTCCGGCCAGCGCGCCAGTGCGCAGCTCGATAAGCGCCCGCAGCACCCACACGAACCGCATAGCCCGCTGCTCCTCAACCCACGTGGGCGGGCCGATATCTGCCTCCCGGGCATACGGCACGCCGTCGTAGACAACCCGCCAGGGCGCCATGCCGACGCCGCGGCGCTCCGGGTACGGCGGCTCCAGCCGCGCAAGATGGAGAGGACGCACGCCGTTGCTGAGCGAGCGGCACCGCTCCAGACACTCAGTCGTCAGCACGGTGACGTGGCGCGCCGCAAGCAAGACCCGCCGCGCCACCAGCGGCGACGCCTCCCACGCGACCGTGCGGCTCTCGAACAGCGGCAGATCGCACCGGCGGGCAATCTCGGCGCGGCGTTTCTCCTCAGCGGCCCGCCGCACCAGCTCGTCGTCGGCCGGCGGCGGGAGCGGCAGATTGGTCACACGCGGCGGCACGGGCGGGATCGGCGGGTGGCTCAGCAGCGCGCGGTAGGCGTCGAGGCTGTCGGCGGCCGGCGCACACAGGCCGGCGTTGGCGGCCATCTGGCGCGCCAGCGTGCGGGCGGCGGCGTGCACGTGGCGCGACGAGCAGCGCGAGAAGGCGCCGTCGAGAATCTCGGGCCCGAAGCTGATAAACACGCGGAACGCGGCCGGCGACGCGAGCGTGATGTGGTACAGCGTGCGCAGGTCGGCGACGCGCGACAGGATGTTGAGGACGATCTCAGGCGGCAGGTCGTCAAACGAGGCGAACTGCGTCGGCCGCGGTGCGCGTGCCCCCGGCGACGGCGACGACGACGGCGGCGGGAGTGGAAGTAGCACAAGCCCATCCAGCGGTGAGACACCAGCCACACCGGCGGTTGCTGACTTGGAGTCCTCCATATTTGCTTTTGTTTGTATGGCTTGGTCTGTATGCTCTGGGGGAACGTTTAGAGTTCTCACAATCACAACGTACAGGAGAGGGGGGGAAAGGGGGGGAAAAACAAGGCTGTTAGCCGATAAGGACTAGGAAGGAAAAAGAAACGTCTGGAGAGGCCGTCTCGGGGCGAGTTGATAAGGTGGGTCAGCGAGAATATTGGGTCTAGAGTCGATCGGATCTGGAGACGCGATGTCTCGATGGCGTTTATTTGGGTGTGCTTCTGGTCTTGATGGAAATCAAGATCGCCGGACGAAAAAGTCTAAAGAAAGGAGAAAAATACAAGAGACAAAACCCACCAAGAAAAAAAAATTACAAGGGAAAAAATACGAATAGACGATAGAAACCAGAAAAAAAAAAGGATGGTGTGAAAAGGGCGGCGGTTGGCGCTTGGGGCGAAATGGAACCAACACAAGAGCAAAGTACAAGTACACGATCAAACAGCGTGCGGTGTACTTTGGCCGGTTTCAATGGGCGGGAACCCTAGGATGCGATGGGGGTTAGGGTTGGTCTCCTGAAGTCTTTGCTGGCGGTTCAATTCGAGATGGGTCTAGATTTGACGAGAGTGAATCGAGGTCTGATGGTTGGAGTTGGAAGAGGAAGGACACAATCTGGAAGGTCTTGGATGATCTGCCGGCATTATATAGTCCAGTTTCATTGAGTCGACAGCAGCCATGAGCTGACACTTGTCGCTGTCGAGTGAGCGTGTGTGTGTCCGTTGCCATGATTAAACCCAATGCGCCTTTTGACTGTTGGCCAATATGGACCGGCCACATTTTCAGTTCGCGAACTGTGCCAGGGAAGTGTGGCAGCGGGTGAGTCGATGGGAGCCAGGGCTGCGAAATACGATGTCGGGGGATTTTGAAACTGCGGAAATTTTGCATTTTCTTCTTGTGTGCATGGTGTGCGCTGGCTGCTTGCATGCGCTTGTGCGAAAAGATCGATGAGAGTTAGGGTGTAACCCGGGCCTTCCGCTCTTATCGACGCCGAGCCGCTCTATCGGGAGCGAAACCCAACCCTAACCCTAGCTGTGTTCCGGTATCGCAAGCCATCGACGACAAGGGTGCACAAGCACACACCCACCCACGAACGAACCCCACAGCCAAAGTCCAGTCGGCATATTCATGTCGTCATCCCCCTCGGCCAGATCAAAATCTGTAGCATCCACCCCCGAGAATCCTGACCGCTCCGACTCTTTACCTGCTCAAAGCAGAACCAGAAGAGCCCGGGTGGTGCCACTGGAGGTAACGTAGGATCAAAACCCCAACTGAACGGCTGCTTTCAGCAGAGCCCCGAGGGCCTACAGCAGGCTGTTCATATCACACTGTAGGGAGTATATATACAGCACGCTCCCATGCCGTGTATCCATCGGGAAATGTGCAAATACACACACTCGGTTCCCTGAGTCCCACCACGTGGGGAGGGGGAAATGATCGCCGGCAGCCAATCACATCCCGCCCCGGACGCACAACGACCAGGCCGGCCGATCTCTGCGCCGATTATGCTGGAGTCGGCATTTTTAGACATTCTGATATACATACAGTACATCCTGGGAGGGGGGAACTTTGTTAATTTTTTTCCTTCTGTATCCCCACTTGGATATCACTTACTGGCGGGAACCTTTTTTAAGCCTAAACCATAAGCCGTAGAGCCCACCAAATCGTGGTTTGCGCTCGTACAGGGCTTCGGAACATTTGCTGCTGAACTTGGCCGTGGAAGGACGCTTCACCAAGCTTCTGCGAGTGCGCCTTCTAGCGGCAGAATCGCAATGGCCCTATACTCTCTTCGCTTACATGTCTATCTCACGAGGCCAGCAGAACCCCGCCGGAACAAGATCCGCCCGGACGGGGAGTTTGGCGAGGTCCCGGTGCGATCCCGGACTTTGGGAAGCTCCTGTAAGTACTTGCATACATATATACACCCCCCACGTGCACAACAAAAAGCAAGACATGGAATATCCGCGTTCCTGTTTGGGCTTCTCGGTGTGCGGTTGTATTCTGCCTCCCCGCTCTCGTGCATAGTACATGATTCTCGATGCATCGAAAGGAGCCGGAAGAACGGGCATGGGACGGGGGAAGAGAGCGAGCACTAGCGATGTGGTGGTTTGTTGGCCCTTTCACGTGGTTCTCTCGTCCTTCTCCCTCCCCCTGTGTACACCCATTCGCTCTTCATATGAATAGACAGAGTCCACCGGCTTCCACTTCGGACTTTTTGTCTCTCTTCTTTCTCTTTTCTAGTTCTGTTCTGCACCTCTCAATAGTCTGATCTGGCGATGGACACTGGTGGATCTTCCGGCCCCCCGTGTTTGCGTCGGGTTGGCTGTCCCGACCGATGTGCTTGCCCTGATGCCCCATCGTGATGCTGTCCACGATCTTCACTTCAGAATGCCGATTCGTGAATACCAGGTCTGTGAGAGTCTGCATGTATGTGCTCCGCGAGGCAAGCGGGGCCTGAGTTACCTCCGGTGCTCTTCTCTCTTCTCCAAACCTCCCTGTCCTTCCCATTGCCCCCCTTGGGAACAATCTTCACGGGTGAAGCTTGTCTTTGCCGGTCCCGGAAAACTGTTTTCGAAGGGAAATCCCTGTTGCTGGATATACAATGTCGTGTATCTGCCGACATGTGTAGCACTCTTGGGCCCTAAGCACCCCCAATTGGGGGCACTCCAGCATGCATACATGTATGGTTTTCTCGAATGTTTCTCTAGCATCAATACCACCCTAGCCTAGAAGGAAGAAGACTGTGGAACACTCACTTGGATATAAATAGTCCCGATGGCACCCTGACTTGGAGCTTATGATCTTTTCTCTCTTTCTCTCTCTGAAGTCTCTCACCAGCCACTTCACTTGCCGGAAAACCGCAAGACGAGAACACTTCTGAAACTCTCGTCCCAACAGACATATCTGTCTCTTTTCCCGCAACCAGCCATGCGTCACTCCACCAGTGTCCTGCTGGCCGGCCTCCTCCCGGTTCTGCCGGCGATGGCCGCCGAGCGCAAGACCGGCTTCGGCCCGCTCCGCTTCACCGAGAACGGAACCTTCCAGATCTCCATCTTCGAGGATCTGCACTTTGGCGAGAGTGAGTGCCTCCATATCGAGATAGCCCCTTTGTAAGACAGACACTAACACATCCCAGACGCCTGGAACAGCTGGGGCCACCAGCAGGACGTCAACTCGATCAAGGTTCTCGAGAAGGTGCTCGACTTCGACCGCCCGGACTTTGTCGTGATCAACGGTGACCTCATCACCGGTGACAACTCGTACTTCGAGAACGCCACCTCCTACGTCGACATGATCGCCGGCCCGCTGGTTGAGCGCGGGCTGACGTGGGGCTCGACCTACGGCAACCACGACAGCCACTTCAACCTGTCAGGCAGTGCGCTGCTGGCGCGCGAGAACTCGTTCCCGAACTCGCGCACCAAGGCCATGGTGGCCGGCCGCCTCGCGGGCACCACCAACTACTACCTCCCCGTGTACGCGCCCGACTGCACCGAGTGCGGCTGCGCGCCGGCCATGCTGCTCTGGTTCTTCGACTCGCGCGGCGGATACTACTACCAGGAGAAGAACCAGAACGGCGGCTGGGTGGCCCGGCCCGACTGGGTCGACGTGTCGGTGGTCGACTGGTTCACGGCCACCAACGACCGCATCGTGCAGCGCTTCGGCCACGCCATCCCCGCGCTGACGTTCGTGCACATCCCCACCAACGCTTCGCTGACCATGCAGGTGGCCGGCATCGACAAGAACAGGCAGCCGGGCATCAACGACGACAAGTGGCTGGCCCAGCAGGGCCAGGGCTGGTGCGACCTGGACAACCAGGGCTGCTCATACGGCGGCCAGGATGTCCCGTTCATGAAGGCCATGACCGGCACTCCCGGCATGATGGCCGTGTTCAGCGGCCACGACCACGGCGACACCTGGTGCTACAAGTGGGATGGCGTGCTCCCCGGAACCGACTGGGAGGGTAACGGCCTGAACCTGTGCTTCGGCCAGAAGTCCGGCTATGGTGGCTACGGAAACTGGATCCGCGGCGCCCGTCAGATCAAGGTTGACCTCGAGAAGCTGAAGAACCTCGAGATTGACTCGTACATCCGTCTGGAGACTGGAGCCACCGTTGGCAGCATCGCTCTCAACTCCACGTACAACAAGGACTGGTACCCCGAGACTCCCAACGACAAGACGTACTGCCCGACCTGCGACTGGTCGGTTATCACTCCGGGCCCGGGATCGTAAGCGTCTGGTGTCGTGACACATTCATGAAGGTTCTTCATGATTTCCAGTGTATATAGCCAAATGTTTTCCATCATTTGGAGATGTCTGTACATAGTCAACATAGCCTAGCTCGCAGTGGTTCCAGCCAACTCTAGCTATCGCCAAGGATATTCTTTTTGTGAAATTGTTTGAAAAGCCCACGATGCCCGCCCATTCATAAGTGAGATGTCGTTGGAGGGTCTCGATTACCCCCCATTTTCGTATCTTCGTATCTCTCAGTCATATTCGAGGCACATTTCTGCCCCTCTTTCTGTCCTGCATGTTTCGTCCGGTACCGCAGGGACACGTGCACCGCAGCCGGTCTATATCTGGGTCGGCAGCGGACAGCACTCACGCACCACATCGAAGATGACACCGTGGTCCTGCTCCTGCCTGAGCCCGCTCACCACAATAACGGCGGCAATGCCGGCCACCCCGGCGACGCGAACAGGCACGCCGCCGCCGTGGATGACGTAGTCGGCGGCCTGGACCTCCGAGAGGCCGTTTTTGCGGCGGAACACGTCGGCGTCGCCGTTGAACTTGCGGCCGAGCAGCCACGTGCTGGTGCCCCAGCGCATCACGGCGTTGCGCTTGCGCCGCACCCACTCGTCGTTGTCGGGCGTCACCTTGCCGCCCACCCACGAGTGGAACACCACCTGGTTCGCCTGCGCCAGGCTGATCGAGATCACTGTCGACGAGCCCGCGCTGGCGTACGGGAGCAGCCGCGCGTACAGCAGGTGGCCCAGCGTCACTGCGTCTTCGGCGGTGAATTTGTCGAACGTGAACGAGTCCCAGCCCTCATCGACGATGCTCGTGGGCTGTGGTCCCGGGATAGTTGTGAGTGGAGATGAATTTTGTGAAGCAGAAACGCTAAGGATGGCACATTCAGGGGAACTCACGTTGGTTGGCGGTGTGGTGATTGGCTCGGGAGTTGGCTGTTCGGAGCCAGCAACGGCGGCAGCGGCTCTCAAAGCGCTCTCAAAGCCGGAGCTCGGGGGTTTGTTGAACGAGCGGATGTTGTCGTCTGACATGATGGCGAGTGTGGAGGAGCACAAAAAGAAAAGAAAAGAAAATATAAATTTATCTAAAATGAAGTAAAAAAGGAGGCGTAATATGTTGAAAGAGGAAATAATTGAGAAGAGAAAAGCGGAACAACACAATCTACAGGGGAAATAAGCCGTTTCTTTTTGTTTCGAAACAGAATACGAAATCAAAGCGAAGATCGTCGTCCGGGCGGGCAGACGAGTGGAGATGGGCCTCAGTAAGACAACCCCAACCCTAACATTGCGAACAAAAACCCTAGCCAAATAACCCTAACCATCCCTGCCCCACCCCGGACGGAACGGGACGTGGGCGAAAAAAGTGATAATGTTTTTAGTGGATTCGAGCGCCTTAGCGCACTTAAATGCTGGCAGGGAAGTACAGTATTGTAACTTTTCCTGCTTCCTTAGGCATTGCTGTCTGTTGTGATAGCTCACAAAACGGCGAGTCTCTTGGACACAGAAAAGCAAAGCCAAGGAGGAGCCCAAAAATGTAGGAAGCGAGGAAAGAGGAGGCCGATCAAGGCAGGAAAAGTGTGCACACAGTACGCAGATAGCGATATTCCCGATAGTTACACAACCGAGATGAACCTGGTTATGCATGTATCCAGGAAGTCTACAGACTATACAGTATATGCTTGTATCGGGGTATTCCATATCAGGGACTCTGCCTCTTTTGAAGGATAGAGCAAGACAGGAAGGAACCTTACACTTCACTTTCTTTTTCCGACTTCCTCCTCCTTTCACGAGCTCCTTCCATCTCTCTCTACAGGACTATCTGTGGGTTTAGTTCATCCTGTGATGGATAGTTGCATAGCTGCGTTGTAGCTTTTGGGCCTGGATGCCCGCTACAGGGTACATAATCTCACAGGGTCACACTATTGATTACTACTCTAACCCTGGCTGACTATACTAGAATCCTGCATACAACTGCAAGTCTCTCAACTTCAACCTCAAGCCTTCTCAATTCATCCCCTCATGTGCTTTTTTTTTTTGGGTCCCTTGTCCTTTTACTTCTTTTCCTCTCGTTTCCTCTTCTTCTCTTTCTCTCTCTCTTTCTCTCTCTCTCTCTCTCCTACTCTCTTTATCTTGTGTGCAGATCATCTACTTTCCTATCTGTTTGACCATATTATCACCTCTTCGTTATATCTTTATATATGTGAGGGGAAGATCCTAGTTCGTGATTCTTCCACCTATTTCTACCTTCACTTCCTTCATATAATTCATCTAGCGTTTGACTCTGCGTATAATTTGGCTCTACAGAATAGTTTAATTGAATCCTCACCTCCAGCTTGTGTTTTATTCTCTCTTCTCTTCAACTCTTCAACTCTCCAACTCCCTCTCACATCTCTTCTTCATCCTCTCTGTGTGTCTCTCTCGCTGGGTGCTGATCCCGAGCTTGATTGTTCACCCATCTCGTTCGTTTGGCCCACCTCCCGAACATCCACAATTGACACGACCAACATTCCAACCCCCGCCTTTCCGCCGTGTCTCCTCGCATCGGTTGATTCCCGTGTCCTCAAATCTCCAAACGCCGTCTCCCGCTTCTTAAACGCCGAACCGCCTCGATATTGACCGTCCCAATATCTCTTCGTCTATTTTCTCATACCTGAGCATCCTCGCCACGATTTCTGGGAAACGATGTTTGGAATCGCGATAGGCTCGTTAAGTGAGTGCTTCCCCCCCTCTTCTATCTCACGTATCTTACCCACTGTCTGTGGAAACCCCCCATACACACCAATTCTCCTGAGTCTGTGCCGTGTTCCCCCAATTGGCCGTCTCAGAATGCCTCATCGCCTCTCTTACTGGCCCTGATCCAGTTCACGGTTCAAATTGATCCCCCCCTCTTGTGGTGTCTTCCCTCATGCCTGGTCTTGCCCCTTATCTCTCCAACCACCGAGCAGTGGTTGGTGTCTCTTAGGATCGATATGACCTGGAGAAATGTCGTTTGCACCATCGAATGCCTCCCCCCCCCCCTCTTCCCTATCTTCTGTCTCTCCCCTTCCCCACATTGCCATACGCCAGCATCAAGAGAGCTCTGGCCAAACAATGACATGACCCTGCCTGTCTGTGCAAAAGTCAGTGCTCATAGGCATTGCACACGCTTCGCTCTGCTGGCATCCCTTTTGCCGACTGGGAGCTCGTTAGGCTCCATGTCAGGCCCCAACAGTTTCGGGGTACCCCTATCTTTTCTGTTGATGGTGGGCATCTGTACCTGGTCGTGTGTTTGGCGGCCCAAGAGCTATGGCCATCTTGGGGATCAAAGCACACCCTCCCCCCGGATCTATGCTTACCCCCCTCCATCACATACGCTTTGTGGAGTTTCGTAGCTTCGTGATTTCGTTTGAGCACGCACGCTCTGTATTTTTTTCGAATTAATACTAACTGCTTTCATTTGCCCTGACGATAGCCAATCTTCGTGGACCGGGGTCCAAGCTCGACTTGTCGAAAATCCCCCCGCCCACTCCGGTCGCGTTCCCCGCGCCTCTCGACTCCCTCCCAGCCTTAACCGCCGCGTCCGGCCCCGATTCCTCTGAGAAGTTCCCGAAACCGCCGCCCGGTCCGTTCCGTGGCATTGTTGAGGCCCTACAGAGCATCCAGCGCCCTACTGACATCTCGCCCATTCACTTCCGTGCGCTGGGAATCCAGGTCGTCCATGATGCTTCATTCGACCAGATTCTTCCCGAGGGCTGTGACGTGCCCGACTTTGAAGCCTGGGACAAACTGTCCACCCAGGACGCTGCTGACATTAATGAGACTACCCGCGTCGAGCTAGTGAACGGCCGACTGTCTCCCGGCTGCCAGGCCTACCTTGAACGAAAACGCGAGCTGAACCTGCCCAATGATGACGCTTTTCGGGCTGTCCGCCGTCTGCCTCCCCTCAAGGGAAAGGGTCAGGCAAGACTGGGAAGCTCGTACGAGTTCTTCCGTCATTTGGAGATGATGACTGGCCACTGGGACGATACCTCGTTGCCCCCGAAGCCTGCGACTGCACCCACCGCAACCACCAGTGCCCCCGCCACGGATACTGCTGCTCTTACTACTACGCCTGCCACCCCTACCCTCGTCCCCGTTGCGACTCCTTCGAGCGCTCCCTCGACTGCCTCCCCTGGAGCTACTGCTACCTCTGCTGTATCTGACTCTGTTGAAGACGCCTCGGACGATGACATCCTGCAACAACAAGAATCCAAAAACGAATTCATGCGCTACCTGGGCGGAGAGTCGACCCCCAACGAGTTCCGCCACAACATGGTATTGGCTTACATCAAACTCGTGGCATATGACTTTGGCTGCAACACCACTCTGCAACGCGTGGAGCCGCGCCTGCAGATGACTACTCCCGGCTTTAACGGCGGCCAGCAGCACCGCTCGCACATTGCTTCGGCCTGCACGTTTGTCTTCCGCTCGCCCCAGACACGCGAGGAGTCACGTGCCGGCCTTGTGGACGGCCCTGTCATGGTCGTAAGCCCGCGTGGCTCCACCAACTTCGGCACCACCACCGAGGTCTGCCAGGACATGGCACGCGAGCTGATTGCTGCGCTTATTACCGCCCAGCACCGCGCCCGGGAGGGCAAGACTGAGCGCCGCATTGGCGAGGGCGAGTGGTGGACCACCAAACCCCGCTGGGGTGGCGGTTTGGGCGGACCTATTGGCCGCGAGATTGATCCGAATGACATCCCCGGCGATAAGGACGCCTCGGGAGCCAGCGGAGCCAGCACCGAAGCCTGTGGCGCCCAGCCGGCCGCCCCGGCACCGAGACCTGCGGGCCCGCCGATCAAGAAATCGAAGAAGACGCTCAGCATCTACGACAACTACCGCATGGTTCGCGCGCCGGCGTCTTCGTGGGACCGCCGCACGCGATGGGAGGCGATTGGCCGGCCCAGCGGAGTCGACTACGACGACATCTTCGTGGTCAGCTCGCTGTTCCACCACGTGTCGGTGGTGCGCGTGCGCGTGCCCGACCGGGCGCTCGCGGTGCTGAGCGGCGCCGAGGAGGCGCCTGCGGATGCCGTGAACGCGCCGCCCGACTGGGGCGCTATCACCGTGCACCGCAGCCGCTGGTTTGACATGTTCCTGGCCACCGATCGCATCGAGGGCATGAAGCTGATCTGGGCGGTGATGAACTACCAGATGCGCAAGAACGCGCGGCCGGGCCCCCAGGGGGAGTCGGCTTCGGGGGATGTGGTTATGGCCAACGCATAAGTCTCCTTTTGCTGGGTCCCTCCTCCACCTGTTACGTCTGTCACGTCTGTTCTGTGTGTTTGTGTGTCGGAGTGAGGAGTGTGTGTGTTGCCCTCTCGCTCGATATCGTGTCTAGCTCTTCTGAATTTGATTTTCTTGTCTCTGTCTCTGTCTCTTCTTTCTCTCTCGCTCTCTTTCTCTATGTGTCTCTCCTCTTTATGTCTCTCTGTATTTCTCTCCGTCTCTCCCCCTTTGACCGTAATTTTCAGGCCAGACCGCACGATGGCTTACAATTCCGTCTCTTCCCACACGAGCGGAATTTTGTATCGTATTCTACTGTAGTTAGCGATACGAAAACCCAGACCTGGCCTATTTCTTTCTACTTGCTGTTCGTCGTTTCTCCCCTCTTATTCCGCACACACACGGACGCCACACGTCTCCTTTCTCTCTCTCTCCCTATCCTTCTCCACCCCCCCCCCCTCTTCTCTTTCCCCCCCTGCTTCATTGTTTCGCTTGCACCCGGGCCGGTCTTGCAGGGCGGAAACCTGATGATTTGGGTATATATGTGTGTGCTTTCCTTTTTCGTGGCAAAAACACACAAACGGGGAACAGAGGGGCAGGAAAAGAGAGAGAAGAGAAAGGCGTGGCGCAATTCTAGGACAGTCGAAAAGGGGATAGAGAGAGATAGGAAGAGATGAGAAGGAGAAAAATGAAGGAAAAAGGAATATAGCGCAGGAAGGTGGGAAAGCACCCCCCCCCCNNNNCCCCCCCCCTTCCTCTTTTCTTACAAAAGCAAGCGAGAAGAAAATTCAACAGAATTTCCTAGGAATCAAGGAATGAACAAAGTCCAGAGAGAAGCGAGAACATGCACACCCATCTCTCAAAGAGCATGGCACAGTACTGTGCTCTACTGTAAACACGATACATGCACTTCCCCTCCCATCTCTCTGTCTCTCTGTCTCCCTCATTTCGAAGCGTCAAGATTGTGATCGACTCTGTTTTGCGTGTTCTTTTTCTCCTTCTCCCTGGTGTCTCTAGTTTTGAATGAACGCCTTCTTTTTTTTTTCTCGTCACTAAAGCGATCCATGTTTATTTATGGGACGGGAAGAATGAGAAGAGGAAAAAGGAAGAAAAGGGCGAGCGAAAGCTGTTATAAGCCGGAGGGTGGAATTTTGTGTGTCTCTTCTTCTGTTTGTGGCCGTTTTCCATTTTTATTATCGAAGTTTCCTGTCTCTCATGTTAGTAGTATATGTGGAATGACCCCCAAAACTCACATTTTATTCTTCTCTTTGTGCTGATGCTGGTTTATAACTTTTTTTTCCCCTCTCCTCCGGTGATTTGGTCCATTGTGGTATAGACTGACTGACTGGTCAAGGAGCCATTTCCGCTGGACTTTTCAAGGAAATGAAGTTAGAAGACTCCCCATCCACATGAACAGGACTTTTGGGCACACCTGTGGAGGGAAAACACACCATCCACCCCCCTCACCCCCCTGAGATTCGAGGTCTTTGGATCCATCCCTCTCATGCAGGGTGACGGGCACTAAACAAGAGTGAGGACACATGGCTTCAAGTTGATTGTAAAAGGCGAGAGACGATTCGACACAGGCTTTGTTTGAATTGGTGCTGCGAGTCTCCCCACGGGAAAGGAGAAGGGAGATTTAGCTCGTCGGCGCTTATTAATTAGAGAGCAAGAGAGTGAGAGAGTGAGAGAGTGATCAGAGAGCGAGAGAGCGAGAATGGGCAGGGATTGTGCATCTCATCTGATTGAGGAGAATGTACTGAACAGTAGTACAGTATAGTACTGTACTGTACAGTACAGTATGTATGCATGGTATATGATTAACTTGCCAACTTACCACATGCTTTCTGTTTATGTTCTGTGCCGAGATACCTACCTCGTTACTCGTGAAACGAGGGCAGGCTCGTGTTCCCCCAGGCAAATGGCAAATGATCGGCGAAACCAATAGAAGATACCACGGCATTCCGACCGTGGACAGCAACAGTGGGGGGAAGGGCGGCGGCCTCTTTTCTCCAGTGGAAAACCAAAACAACCCCCCCCC
>LNGK01000006.1:1719377-1736684 GCA_001510575.1 Knoxdaviesia capensis
CCCCCCCCCCCCCCCCAAAAAAAAAAAAAAAAAAAAAAAAAAAAAAACCAAAGGCTGCGTGTGCTCGCCGAACTTTGCAAACTAAGCCGAATAGAAGTGTTTCTTAGTGCATAGTTAGTGCGAAAAGTTCGTAGCTGGAAACTGGGGACCGAGAGGCGATATCCAGGTTAGAGGCAAGTCTTTTTTGGGAGACGCACCTAGGAGCGGGAGTTAGTTAGGCCAGCCAAAAGTTGTCGATATATGTCTGTGCTTTAGCTTTCCTGATCTTTGCGGTAGGTCGAAGAGACAGCAATATGTCGATCCCTTTTCGTTTCTTTTTTGTGAGGGTGGTTCAGCTGGATGGATTCCACACTCATCAGAAAACATAAATCTTATCATTTCGTCGAATGATAGGGAGGAGCCCAGACCGGACTCGGGAGCAAAAATGCCTTTGATGACAACAAAGAGAAGTCTTATGCCGTCTCGATGTATTTCCTCTCCTTCTTTTTCGTGACACTCGGAATACCGACAGAAGAAGAAAAATAGCACCGAGAAGACAACCAGGAGCGTGATGATTTGAAGTCAGCCGCGGCTTTGTTCACGAGCTGATTCTCACCCTTAAGGCACAGATCAAAGCTAAGATTTTTTTCGTCTTGCGTTGGCCGACAAGGGGCGAAGAATTGCCTCGACCGATACTGCAACTGAAGAACAGGAGGTAGCTTTTGGCCAGTTTTCACTTCTGGCAGAGAGAGAGATAACAAAGATAGCATGATAAACAATAACCAGCCAAGCGAGACCGGCCTAGGGTAGGGTGACAGCCCCAAAGCGAAGAACGAAGAACAAGAAAGAGGAAACAGACATACAGGAGTGATAGTGGCGGTGGTCAGTGGTTTGCAGTCATGTCAAAGGAGCATAATGGCGAAACCACACTGTGGTCACCGCAGGCTCAAATGCAATGCCGTGACTCCTGAAACAAGCACCCACTCAATCATCAGCTGTTACTCGGAGGTTTCTGGAATGCCGATAGTGCAATCCGGCTCGCCAGACTTGTCGTGGGCCGTGAAGTTCGGTCGCGTTCATCGACAATTGGCGTTCTTCGGTGCTGCGCGTTGGCGCTTTGGGGGCTGATTTCTTTTTAGGCTGGTTTCCGTCCGAAACAGGGCGGAATGGATGGGCCCGTCAGAAGAAGAAATCATAAGTCAGGCCTAGGGGGAGGACAGACAGACAATGGCATATGGGCGTTAGAAAAGTAGGTCAATGGTGAATATTCAGATTGTCTTATATATCCGGAAGTGGGAAAGCGAAAGGGGAGCGGAACAGCTAAAAGAATCTGTATAAGTGTCTCTGTGACACAGTGAGATCATGATGCATATAGGAGAAGATACAGGTGGAGAGAGAGAAGAAGAAGACCGTAGGCTGGCGTTTTGGGGGTTTTATATGAGGTTTAAGGACACAAAAATCAATCAGATGGAGAAGAAGAAACTGAGACATCGCCATAAGAGGAGGGCGTGCGAATGATTACAAAGATGTCAAGAGGGCTTGAGCCCGCGTCTGACTTTATCATTGATGTCGTCTTATTCTTATCGATGGTTCATGCAATTAAACCGGTCATTCATATAAACGGTATATTGGAAGTTGGAAGGATCTCGCTGAGCACCAAATAGCTGGTTGAGGAGCATGCAAGAAGCCAAGAACTGTACGGATGAGCAGGTGCGACCGACCGGGTTGATCGGATGACAGATGCAGCAGCCTACAGAAGGACCTCCATCACACCTTTTGGATGGTGCAGTGCAGCTAATTCAGCACAGGAATTCAAACAAAGAGGCAAGAGGGCGAGACAGGACAACCCTCGCCGCCAGCGCCTTCCCGTTCCGAGTTTTTCTGCCCCCATGGTATTGTTCGTGACGGAAAGCACGACCCAGACAGCACCCGGCAGTAGCCATGTTGATCCTAGCACGAGCAGCAGACCTACAAATACTAGACATACATACCGTAGGTGTGTGGTTGGTACAAGTGACAGTACATGACCACGACACATACAAATAGGACAACGAGAACTTACCAAGTCCCGATTCGCTTGAAGCAGCAAGTTTAAGCAGACGCACGTATGCATGTACGCACGCACCAGCAAACTGGAGAATCCTCAGAGCGCAGGCCGGCCGTTTGCAATGTCCAGTCGGGCGAATCAAGAGGCAGAGCTTGCCCAAAACAAGCACATCCAACGCGTACGTGACATATCGTATCAGACATGTATGCAGTGCACCCACCTGCACCTGTAGTACGCTCGTTCGTTCGTTCTTCGTTCGACCGCATGAACCCGCACGTATAATGCGCGTGCCAGCGGGTGTGCGTGCATACATGCAGTAGCAGTCGTCGTCGGTGGTTCCTTCTCGAATCAATCCTCCTGCCCCCGTTTGTTCCTTTTTGCTGGGGGGTGCGGTGTGGCTGGCGGGCTGCTGTTCTTTCCAAACCACTCCAAGCCCGGTCCGGCAAGATCACGTCGGTCGTTGTTTCCTCGCCCATCGCTCTCGCCTGCAGGGCTCCTTCCCGCCAAATAAAGCAACTCCCACCCCTCCTTCCTTCTCTTCTTCCTTCTCTTCAGCCTTCATTCCTGTGCTCACATGGCCTCCTTCTCTTCCCTCCTTCCTCGTCTCTTGGTCGGCAACTCCTTCCCAGATAGTCATTTATTACAGTACATCCATACGTACAAGGCCAATTGTGGAGTATTTAAAAGCAGAAGAAGAAGGAAAGGAAAGAAAGAGGAAAGAAAGGAACGAGCCACTAGTGTATAAAGTTTCCACAATCATCCGAACTGACCCAGTCTATTCTCACCCTAGAAAACCATGTAAAAAGCCATTCCCTTTTCCATCAGCCCCTCTTGCGAAAAAAAGAAAACACCCAGAGAAAGGCACGAGATTAGAGGAACGAATGAACTATGAACCTTGTTCAGCTGCGCTTGCCTCATCTGCTCGTCCTTAGAGGGCGGTTCCTTTCCTCCCTCGTCCCTGCCCCATTTTGTGCCTTTTCCCTCCTCTTCGTTCTTTCTCTGCTCACTTGTCGGCTTATTGCCGCCGATTTGCTCTTTCCCTCTGGTCAATTTTCACCTACTCATGCACCTCACTTACGGACGGTCCTTCCTTCTCTGCCGGTCACACATCCTCAGACCATACTTTGGTTTTTTGTTTTTTCCTGTGGTCGATCGCTCCTTCTTTCGACCAGCTCTTTTTTCGGGGCTCATCTCATCGCTGTGGTCAGCCGCTGACTTGGCGGCTTTTTGCAGCCCTTTTTTATTCTGGTTTATTTTAATCTTCTCTCTCTTCGTCCCTTTTCCTTTTTTCTTCCCTTCTTCCCTTTCATATCATTTTCTCCTCCTTCGATTCCTCTTCTTCCATCTCCATCTCTGTTCTCTTTTTTCTCTCTTTTCTCTCGATTCTCTCCAATACTCAGCTCTCTCCAAAAATTCGCTCCTTTCCACTCCCAATTCTTATCGTTCCCGCTATTACTTATCCTCTTGCCATCTCCAAATGTACATGCAGACCTATATACACTCTTCATAGCCCCGTTTCTTTTCCCGTTTCCTGTATACATTATGTAGGTTTCTCTCTTGTCGTCGTTTCCTCTTTCGTTCCTTCCATCCTCTCATGTAACCCTGAGAGCCAACCCCTAATTCCCAACCCTAATTGCCGCCTTATACTCTCGCCCGTCCGTTTGGTCGGTTCTCGTCGTGTTCTCCTTCTCCCTCAACCGATAGCGGCAAGGTTCAGCGCTCGGTGGCTGCTTGGGCTCGATTAGGCTTTGTGGCTCAGCCTGTTGTCTCTCTGTCATTCTTCTTCCCCATTCTTGCCAATCACCCCTCTCGCTTGCCTTATACCCACACGGTCTCTCTCGTTGTCGGTGCCCGCATCAATCACGGACCGCCACCAGGCTTCTGCCAGCCATCTCCGGAAACCGTTCCCAGCTGGCCAGAGACCGATTCTTCCTCTTCTCTCTCTGTCACTCTCTCACTCACTCGCCCTCTTTCTTTTCTCATCTTGTATCAGATGATCTAATTTCTATTTTCACAGTCGCCAGCTACTCTCGCTACATCTGTCTCTCGTCTTCAGACCTATTCTCGCGCATATAATCGTCCGGTTCTATTCGAACACTATATCCTCAGATTCTTGAAACAAGGATACCTCCCAGCAAAGACAGCCTCAATCGCTTGCCCAAGGGCATAGTTTCGTCTCCTTGCGGGGCAAGCCGCGAGCATTCACACCCACATATCTCCTCATCCGTCATCACTTCTTCCTTTCTTAACCCCTCCTCAGTCATGGGTGACTACCAGGCCTACGGCGCATATGGTGCCCCGCCTCAACAATACCAGCAGGCTTACTATGGCGCGTATGTTCAAACTCCGAGTCTCGCGTGACCACAGCTCTTCGAACTTGGACAGAAATTAACACTGTTGATATCTATTCTTTCTCTCCAGGCCACAGCCTTCCTACCCGGGTTATGTGCAACAGCCACCTCAGCCTGTTGCAGCTTACGGATACCCACAGCAGCCACCACAGCAATACCCATATGGCCATGTAAGGAGCAATTGAGTATCACATCAGGCTTAACTGTCCAATGGCTAACACTTCTGTTTCTCCCTAATCCTCAGCCCGTCCAGCAGCCCATTGCTCAATACCAGTCGCCCCCAGCGTATCCCCCGAGACCATGTAAGGCAGTGTCCTCCTCCTCTTCTTCCTCCTTTTTTTTTCTCTTTTTTTTTTTTTTGGTGTTTATGTATACATGTATATGTGTTTGACAGTTGGCGCATTTTTTTCTCCACACGGCTACGGTCCTCTATCGGCTAACCGGCTTCTGTACAGCTCCCCACCCCTCTTCCCACGCTCCGTCTGTTCACTCGCCTCAGTTTCCTCCTACGACACCACAGCCTTTTGGTCAAGGAGCCCCGCAAAACTATGCCTACCAGTACTCAAACTGCAGCGGCCGGCGCAAGGGCCTCCTCATTGGAATCAACTACTTCGGCCAGCGTGGCCAACTTCGTGGCTGCATAAACGATGTGCGGAACATGTCGGCCTACCTGGTCGAGCACTTTGGCTATAAGCGCGAAGACATGGTCATTCTCACCGACGACCAGCAGAATCCCATGAGCCAACCGACGAAGCAGAATATTTTGCGTGCTATGCACTGGCTGGTGAAGGATGCCCGGCCAAACGACTCCCTGTTTTTCCACTACTCTGGTAAGTAAATGTTTTCTTGGTCGTCAATTTCCTGGCTTGAAATCAAGAGAGAGCAGGAATGCCAAGGCCAGGGTTCTAACGAGTGCCGTTGCCCAATTTCCAGGTCACGGAGGTCAAACACGAGACCTTGATGGAGATGAACCCGATGGCTACGACGAAGTGATTTACCCGGTCGATTTCCGCCAAACCGGTCACATTACCGACGATGAAATGCACCGCATCATGGTGCAACCATTGCAGTCGGGAGTTCGGCTCACGGCAATTTTCGATTCTTGCCATTCCGGCACGGCCTTGGACTTGCCCTACATCTACTCCACCCAGGGCATACTCAAGACCCCCGACCTTGCTCGGGAAGCCGGCCAAGGACTGCTTGGCGTTGTGTCGTCATACTCTCGGCGTGACTTTGGCGGAGTTGCCGATAACCTTATCGGGTTTATTCGGAAGGCTGCTAATGGCGAGCAAGCCCATGCCAGGTCTATCGCTACTAAGACGTCTCCAGCCGATGTTGTCATGCTTTCGGGAAGCAAAGACGACCAGACATCGTTCGTTGCCCTTCTCCTTGTTTTTCTTTTCTTTTGTTGCCGTCTTTTTTTCGCCTCGATCCTTCAACACTCCTTCGGGATTCCCCACGCGATGTCGGGAAAGAAGGGTGTCTACTTTCATCGTGTGGGCGCGATAAACTAACGTGACTTGATCTTTTTTTACTCTTCAAACAGTGCCGACGCGACAATTGCCTCCCAGGCCACCGGAGCCATGTCCTGGGCGTTTATCACAGCCCTCCGCAAAAACCCGCAACAGAGCTACGTGCAGCTTCTCAACAACATTCGTGACGAGCTTGCGACCAAGTATTCTCAGAAGCCACAGCTATCATGTAGCCACCCCTTAAGTAAGGCTTCTTCCTCTTCTGCCTCCCGGCGTACGCGCCCGATACCCCCACCGCCAGGAAGAATACAATTCGCCTAACTAGCGTTAGATACCGATCTCCTGTTTGTTATGTAGGAAACCCGATCTTTTCGTTGGCAGTGAGTGGCCGGGGGGGCTTTTGAGGCAATGATATGAAAGAAGACCACTCATATACAAACGGGCGTGTTTGTCGTGACCGTTATTCCTTTTCTTTTTGTGTGGGCTGATTTACTCGAGTTACACACTCCCGCAAACAGAATTCGCAATTCTCCATCTCTCTCTCTCTGTTCATCCTCTCATATACCCGGACATCATTCATTGCCAATATCAAATGCCCCCTGCTCTCCTGCCAGTCACCTGCCAACCTCACGCCATCTCGTCTCGTCTCGTCTTGCACATCGCACGCCATATACCGCACATGAATACACGAAAGGCTTCTTACATGGTTCATCGCCTTTTTTGGGCTTCCATCAAGTTATTATTATTTTCTTGCTTGGTTTTTTCTTCTTTTTTTCTTTTCTTTTCTTTTTTTTTTTTTGCGAGCGTGACATTTACCGGTGGACTACGTCTCGTCTTTCTTTTATACACATATACACTCAAATGTTTTTCGGCTTCCAATCTTGCTGTGCCCTCGTTTTCTCTGTTTGTTTTGAACCCTACTTGTACAGCAAAGGAGGCGGGGATTTCCAGGATAAGAAATCTATGTCTCATGGGCGTTATAGGGAGATATGAAGCGTGGACGCCTTTTGCTCTTGATTATGGGGTTTTCCTTTTCCCCGGTTCCATATTTAATCAGTTATTGCTTTCTATAATGTGGGAGGATTTGGACTCTCACGTTCATGTTTTTGCTTTCTGTTTTTTTTTTGGCCATTTGCAGGCATTCCCGGTTTTTGATAACTGATGTATTTTTGGATACCCTTTTTGGAACATGGTGAGAATATGTGTGTAGAATGAGCAAGTTAATGCTGTCAGTCTCCTGGGAGCGAAGTTATTTATATCTCCCTTTCCGCAGATGCCGCGAGCGATATGCAACACGACGGAGAAAGAGTTAAGACTCTATATTGAGCAAATGCAGCACACGAATCAATAATAATAACAAAAAGACATAGCCGATCCTACACTCCAACTCCGGTCCGGTCAAGCCCGATGATATGAAAGACAGAAACAGGATAAAAAAGGCCAAGCAGTACGGGAAGAAGCAAACTATTACTGATGAATTGCAGATGATTGAATTTTCATATCTCATGAAAGCCTGTCCTCTCGTCCACTAGACAGACACATACGCTCAGTCGTTTGTTGTTCACGGCCGAGTCACGATACCGCCGACCGGCCGCACCGCCCGCTGCTTCTGCCGCCGCATCTCCTCCACACACTTCTCAATGCGCGCGCGAGTGGCCTCGTGGCGTGCCCACTCCGCCGCACAGCGCTGCACGCGCACCGAGAAGCGGACCGCCAGCGCCACGGCGCGGAACGACGGCCGTCCGCCAGTCGCCGAGGACGACACCCCCGAGCGCGGAGCCATCAACGACGGGAGCGGGCGGGCGTCGCCGAGGACCCGGGTGCGGATGTCCTCCAGCTCGCGCAGCTGCGCACGGTTGCACGCGTCGGCGACTGCAA
This sequence comes from Knoxdaviesia capensis, assembly GCA_001510575.1. Lineage (NCBI taxonomy): Eukaryota > Fungi > Ascomycota > Sordariomycetes > Microascales > Gondwanamycetaceae > Knoxdaviesia > Knoxdaviesia capensis. Next base: position 1,727,105 of record LNGK01000006.1, read on the forward strand.
GCTGCAGCTGGAGGAAGCGCTTGGCGTAGGCGGCGTCGGCGCGGAGGGCGGCTTCGCGGGCGAAGCGCGCCTGCAGCCACTCGAGGTTGAGCATGAGCCCGCGGAGTTCCTTGGTGTGGCGCCGGCGCAGGGCTTCCGTGTCGACAGCATCCGGGGCGGCGGCCGCAGCGGCCGCGGCTGCATCCAGCTCGGCCCGCAACTCGCGCACATCGCGGCTCAGTTTCTCCGCAGCCGCGCGGTACGCGGCGCGCTCGTCGCGCAGGGTGGCGACTTTGCGGCGGTGGGCCGCGTCCGCGGCCGTCAGAGCCGCAATCGACTCTTCCTGGGCGCGGGCGTGGCGGTCCAGCACGGCGGTGTCTCGGCGCATATCGCGCAGCGCGTGGCGCAAGCGCCGGTTGTCCGAGTCGGTGGCGTCGGGCGGCGTGTGCACCGTGGCGGCAGCGGCGGCGCCTGTGCGTTCCATGGCGGCCACGGCCTCGGCAACAGCCGCTTCGGCACTGACAGCCGTGGCCTCGGCACGCGCAACCTGCTGAGTCAGTCGCCGCACCGTGCGCTCGCGATCGGCCTGCACCTCGTCAATCTCGCGGCGCATCTCGTCGAGCTCGTCCTCGAGCACGCGGCGCTCGTCCTCCAGGTCGTCGATGCGGTTCTGCAGCTCGGCGTTCAGCCGGTCGTTGGCGGTCGTGTTATGCCCGCCCTTGACGCTGGGGCTGGTCGGTGCCAGAAGCATGCGGCGGCTGGTCTCGGCGGCGTGCAGCTGGCGCTCGAGCTCGGAGATCTGCTTGCGCAGCGCACGCACCGTGGTCTTGTGCTCCGACTCGCGCGACACGTACTCCAGCTCCTTCTGCCGCGCCACCGTCAGGTCCCGGCGCACCATCGACAGCTCGGACGAGTCCCCGGCGCCGGCTCCCGCAGAGAGGGCCGACTGGTCCACAAGCGGGCGGGCCGCGGCATCCTCGAGGGCGCGGGCGAGCTCGGCCTCCAGCCGCGCCACCTTGCGCTCCAGATCGCGCACGCGCCGACGGGCATCTGCGAGCTCGCGTCCCTCTTCCACCCCATTCACGCGAGCCTGAGTCTGCAACTCCAGCATCTCGCGCGCCATCTTCTCCTCCGCGTCACCACTGCGTCGCAGCTCCTCGTCGAGCGCTGTCTCAGCCGCCTCCCGCTGCTCGGCCAACACCTTGTTCTCGTCACGCAGGCGGCGGACCTCGCTGTCCAAGCGGGCCTTGGCGACGCGCAGAGCAGCCGGGCCATTGACATCATCCGGGTCGACAGCAGCGTTGCGGCTCGGCGTGCGTGACTTGGGCGTCGGGGTCCGCTGCAGCAGGGCGGCCTCCATCTCGTTGCGCTCGGTCTCCGCGGCAGCGAGCGACTCCCTGGCGCGCCGCAGCTCGGCCTCCAGCGCCGACTTCTCCACGCGGAACCGCCGCTCGGCGGCCTCACGTTCGCGCTTCTCGGCGTCGACGGACCGGGCAGCGGAAGTCGCAGCCACGGCGGCAGCGTCCTCGATCGAGGCCTGCAGCACGTCAATCTCGCCGGCGAGCGCGTTGGCGCGGTCGGTCTGCGTCTTGAGCTCGGCGCGGGCTGCCCGCAGGTCGTCCCGCAGGGTATCGGTGGTCTTGCGCAGCAGCTCACGTTCCCGGTCCATCTCGCCCGACATGACCGACGCACCGCTGGTCGCAGCGGCCAGCGACTCGACGCGGGCCTGCAGCTCGGAAATGCGGTCAAGTGCGTCGTCGCGCTCAAGCTGCAGGGAGGCGCGTTCGCGCTCCCAGCGGTCGCTGTCCTCGTCGTACAGCCGGTCGCGCGATGCCAGCTCGGCCCGCAGCCGGTCGAAGTCGGCATCGACGGTGGCCGAGGCCGACTGGTGGTGGCGCTGCACGTCGGTCAGTTGGCGGCGCACGTCGTCCAGCTCGCGCTGCTTGGTGGCCAGGTCGCGCTCAAACACATCGCGCTCGCGCTTCATCTCGCGCACGCGCCCACGCTGGTCCTCGATCTCCAGCAAGGCGTCGGCGTACTGCTTCTCCAGCGCGGAGTAGTCGTGGCCGGTCTGGTCGAGCTCGGCCTGCAGGCGAACCAGCTTCTCGTCCAGCTGGCGCGATAGGCCCTTGGTGGCGATCGACTTGTTGGAGAGCTCCTCCTGTAGCTCTTCCAGATCGGCCTCGGCGCGTTTCTGGGCGGCCACGGCGTCGTCGACTTTCTCCTGGGCAACGTCGCCGGCGGCTTCGAGTTCGCGGATCTTCTGTTCGAGGTCCTCGATAGTGTCGCGAGCATCCTCCAGCGCCTCCTCCAGCTCCTCCCGCTGGCTGTCACTCGCGGCACGTTGTCGTTCCGCTTCTTGGGCGTCATCCTTGGACTGGGATTGGACGGCGACCTTCTCCTCCAGCTCGACGACCCGGCGCTGGTGTTTTTGGGCGGCGGCCTCGGCCTCGTCGAGCTGGGCCTTGACCTCCCGCAGCTCGTCGTCGCGCTCGTCCAGCAGTCTGTCGCGTTCCTTCAGTTCGGTGTTGAGTTTCTCGCGCACGTCGTCGACCTCGTCCTCGTGCTGGCTGATGATGCGGTCTTTCTCGCGCAGCTCGGCCTCCAGATCGGCCATCTCGTCGCGCAGCTTCTCGAGCTTCTCGTCGTCCGCGTCGGCGGCCGTGTCGAGCTGCTTGCGCAGGCGGGCAATCTCGGCGTCGCGGTCCTCCAAGTCTTGCTTCACGGCGTCGAGTTCGGTCCGCAGGCTCTGGTCGGCGTACTTCTTGCGGGCGCGGTCCTGCAGCTCGACCATTTGCTGGCGGTACGACTCCAGGTCCCGCTCGGCGGTGGTCAGGTGTTTCTTGTAGCGCTGGAGCTCGCGTTGCATGGTGACTCGGTCAACCTTCAGGTCGGTGTTTTCCTTGAGGGCGGCCTCGCTGAAGCCGGGCCCGGTTCGCCGCAGGGCCTCCTCGAGGAAATGGATCTTCAGCTTCAGGCCAAAGTTCTCCTTCTCGATCTTGTCGATCATGTTCTCCTGCTCACGCAGCGACATCTGGGTACCGCCGTTAGGGTCACCGCGTCGCCGGGTGATGGCGAGGGGGGTCGAGCCGATGCTGCTGGTGGTGTCTTCGGCAGCGGCGGGCGGCCGCGGGCCCGACGACGCAGCGGCGGTGGCGTCCAGGAACGACCGCTCGCGGGCTCCGCCGTAGATTGAGGTTTCGCCGAGGGCCACGGGGGTGTAGTCTTCATCGATGCGGTCGAGGCCGGCGGCAGCCGACGGCGTGGTGGGGGCATTGGCGCCGTTCTCCTTGCCGGAGCGCCGCCGGGCACTATTCCGGGTGGCTGATTTCAGGAGCGGCGTGAAGTCGACGCCGGCGAGGCTGGCGGGCAGGTTGCGGCGGTCGGACAGCGGGCCCTGCTTGCGCGGAGTGTGCACGTTCGCAGCGCCGCCGGACCCGGCGCCCCCGCGGCGGGCGTTCTTCAGCTGGGTCAAGAGGTTGTTGGCATCGTCTTCCTTGGGCGGCGCCACGAACGACGGCTCCTGCGTGATATCGAAGTCGTCGGGCTGGTGGCCGAGGTACGTCGCGTCGCCGAGATTGGTGCGCGGCGTGTCGAGGCCGAAGCCGGCGAAGGCCATGGCGAGGAGGATCGGTTTTCGGGTGGGATTCGGATGTGTAGATGCGATAGGTGGGAGTGAATGAACAATTTCGGTGTATAAAAAACAGGTTCTGTAAAGAGGTAAGAATTGGTATCCAGAAGGGGAGAAAAAAAAAGGATATGTGTCTATCTACCAGAAAAAAAAAAGGAAAAAAAAAACATGAACGTGGTGATGATGATGGATCGAGGTTGGAATTCAAGGTCCCGGCAAAATAATAAAAACAGGCGCGTTTGTGTCGTTAATGCTTTTTGTTTACTTTGTTCCCTGATTTGGACTAGCGCAGTGTGCAGGGAAGCGTGGGCCAATCAGCAGCGGCATGTGGAGGCGGTCTAACCCTATATGTTGGCGCCAACCCTAAGGGTGTTTTATCATCGTTGAGGGAAGCGTGCAGCAAACGAATTGGCTTTACAGGGTCACAGAAAAAATCCCCACAGTCTGCGGAGGTTTGAACGGATCAAATAAGCAGGTAATTAATTGCTGACAGAAAATGGTCGAAAGTACTCGTACAGCTGTGTGCTCTCGGGGTAGGGTTCGTCAATATTCCAAGCTCTCGCTAAGTATTTATGAGACCTCAGCATCAGCAGCACCGCACTCTTTGGCTCTAAGACTCCAAATGGCCACCTACACGATACGATGTACGACAATTGCTCGGCACTCGTCGCCTCTATCAATCAAAGGCCAACCGAAGCTATCCATAGCTTTAAATCTCAAAATAGCTTTGCCCTCTGTTCGAATATAGGAAAGGCGGTTAGAATTAGAAGCGTAACTTTGTAGTTAATACTATTTATAAAGGTAGGGGGTAAAAAATAAGATAAGTAGTTAATAGCTATGAAATACTATACTAGAATAGATAGGGGGAAAGCTTCCTTCTTATCCCCTATAGGATCTAGGCTTCCTCTAGTCTAGATCCCTAATACCTTCTAAGGCTTCCCTTCTTATATTAGGCTCTTCGTAAATCTATATTATATCTATTATTATTCCCTAGGCTATTTATCGTAGCCTTATTCTTTATTATAAACTTCCGGCTATATAAAGGATAATATAATATAAATTAATCTAATATTTAATACCCCTTCTTAGTTAGAACGTTATATACTAGTAATCCCGCGTACCTCTTAAATAGCACTCTCCCTAATAGCTTAGTTAGTATATCCGCTAATTATTCTACCGTAGGTACGTATTATACTTTAATATTAAGTTCCCGTACTCGGTTAATAGTAGAGTAAAGAGGCGTACCGACGTGTTTTAGGTTTAGATAGTAAGTAGGTTTCGTAACGGCGGTAATAGTAACGGTATTATCCTCCTAGAGGACGATATTCCTAATATAAAAGTTAAGCTTAGTTAGTAAATATTAAAGCTATACTAAGTAGTATATAGTCTCTTATAGCGCGTAGATCTCGGCTTTAGCGGAAGAGTCGGTAGTCCGCCTCTACCGTTTACTATACTAGCTAATAGGGTTATTATTAAGTATAATAACGTAACTAGTAGTTAATTTAAATTTAGCGTCTTTAGTATTACTATATAAGGTATTAGCCTAGGCGTTTAGTATCTAATCTTATACCGTAAGACTCCGTTAGTAAGTAATCCCCTTCTAAGCGTATCTAGTAAGGTACCGTAATATACGCTTTAGGCCTTTAGTATATATAATTTATAGGTCGTAAGAGAAGCGCGCGTACTAATATATAGCGTAGGCTACGTTAAGTTAGGTTTTTCTTATAAGGTATAAGAGCTTTCTTATTATTCGATAGTATAAGCCTTAATTAGTAGGTTATATATCTTTATACTTAGGGGGTAAAAAGGTAACTAGCTTTATTAGCGTAGTTACGGTTTAGTAATTTAAAAGCTAGAACTCCTCTAGTATATCCTTAATATAGGTATCCTAGCTAATTAAGATACTATCGTTCTCGATCTTAATAGCTATTCCTAGGAGCTATTTAGGCTCTCCTTAGTACTTAGAGATTAAGATACTTACTAGGTTTTTCTCGAATTAATCGGCTATAGATTTATTAAAGGAAAGGATTAGTAGGTTATCGACGTAAGAAGAGATAACTACTTAAGTTTAGGGGTTATAGTAGGTTACGTCGTTAGCCTATAAAGGCTTAAATCCGATTATTACGAGTACCTCTTAGAAGCGAATCTACTACTATCTTCCTAACTACTTTAGTCTATATAGTAGTTTTAGTAAAATAAAATACTACTAAACGCTTCCTAACTTCTATCTAACCTTTAGGGCCTCCTTAAGATATTTATCTAGGTACTTATATATTATAAGCTTAGGGATAATATAGATCGTTTCCTTAAGCTCTCTTTATAAGTAGGTAGAGACTACGTCTATCTACCGTAAGGTAGCTCTCGTCTTAACTATAAGGGCTAATAGGATCCTCTACGTATCCGGGGTCGCGGTTAATACGAACGTTTTATAGAAGTTAACGCCTTCTCGTTATTAAAAGCCTCGAGCGTACTATCTTACTTTCTTCTTAGTTTCGTTACCCTCCGCGTTAGTCTTCTATCGAAAAGCGAGTTTTATAGTAATCGGTTTCTTTAGAGGCTTTCCCTATATTACCTTAAAAGTCTTTATCTTAATAACCTTCCGAAATTTAGTCTTAATAGCTTCTATCTAGGTTCCTATAGCTTTCTAATCTTACTAAAGGTTACGTTTTAATACTTCGTTAATATTACGTAAGTAAATTAAATCGGATACTACTATAAAAGTACTTCTTAATAGTTAATCGCTAGCTAATTTATTAAGGTCTTCGAGTTTATTTAGTCTTAAGCGGTTCTTATTAGTAATAGGAGGATTCGCGGTCGTAACTTCCTCGTCGTCTAATAAGTTCTACGTATTAGATAGTTCTAATATAGCCGTTAGCTCCGATACCCTAGATAGCTCTAGTACGCTAGATAGCTCTAATACGCTAGATATCCCCTTCTTAGGGATATTATTACTAGTAGTAGCGCTAGCTTTTAACTAGCGTAATACTCTTAGAAGGTAAGATCGAACGTACTTTCTATATAAAAGCTTATAGATACGTTCTTAAAACCGGATATCTTTAGTAATATATACCTATCTAAATTCTAGAATCTATACTCTATAAAGATAGCGGCCTTAGTATCTAACTAGGATACCTTCTACGCCCGTAAGTACTAGCTTAGTATTTTAACTATCGAATTTAGCGCTTAATATCTTCTATCGCTAGAGGGGGTTTATATATACGATATATTTAGAACCTAGTATTCGAAGGTATAATATATTAACTTTCTTATATATCCTATAAGCCTTCTAAAAGGCGCCGATTAACGTATTAAAGCTCCTAGAGATAACTATCTAATTAAGTATATAGACTACCGTAGTTATAATCTTATCCTATAACTCTAGCGGGATACTCTTAGTAATAACGGTTACTTTAGTCTTCTATAAGACCTCGCGGATACTACGCTCGATACGCCCGTTCTTAGTTAGGTAGTATAGAGGCGATATTATATACTCGATTCCTTACTCGTTATAGTAAGTAACTAGTTTCTTAGTACTAACGTTAGTACTATTATCGCTATAAAGCTTCTTAGGCTTCTAGCCTAGCTCTAGCGCCTATCTCTTAATAGTCTTCTAGATATATATAAGTATATTACTCTTCTAGGCCGTTATATAAACCGATCGTTAGCTCGTCGCCTTATTATATACTAATAAGAAGTAGCTATTCCCGCTTATAGATACTAATCGTATAATACCTATATCTATATAAATAACCTCCCTAGGTACCTTAGAGGGTACTTTAGAGTCTAGTAATTTAAAAGACGTTATCTTTCTAAACTCGTAGGCGCTATAAGGCTCGATAAGTCTAGTTACTTTCTTAACTAGAGAACTAGTAACCGCCTTAACTATTCGGGATATAACTACCTTTCTAGGGTAGTAAAGGCGCTAGTATATAAGAGCCTCGCTCTCTAAAAGCGTACGTAGGGATACGTTAGCGTATACGGTACCGTTAACTTCGGTATATAGGGTATAGCCTTCCTCGTAAGGAACCTTATTTATAGTTATATAGGCCTTAGGGCCTTCCTTTACTTCTAGCGTAAAGCCTCTTTCTATTAGAAAGATAGTAGTAATAACCTTATCCTTAATTATTAGTTAGTCTATTACTAGAATATACCCCTTCTTATACTAAATAATTCTAGAGATAACGTTAATAAGAAAGGTAGGGTAATACTAGACGTTAGTAATCCTAAGGTTAGATCCGTCCTTTATCCGGAATTAAATAGTTCTAATATATTAAACTCCCGATAATCCGCTCCCTAACTTAATTAAATTAGTAAAAGTCTTTAGGGATCCTTACTTAAACTAAGATAGGTTATTTAAAATATAGGAATCTAAACCTATATTATAGATCTAATTCGTACGGATATAATATATAGGGTAGGGTTTAAAGGGTCGTTAGTCTATAGCGGTATAGGTAATACTATAGAGGGTAATTAACTCCTCTAGCTTAGCGTCCTTTAGAGGCTTATTACCTTTACCCTTAATAGGCTTCTTAGTTAAAGTCGTAGTATTTACGGCTCTTAGCTTATAAGTTTTCTCTTTACTATTCGCCTTTACTCGGTACTTACTTATAATATAACCTTTTAAGTTATATTAATAGTATTAAATATTACTCTTCTTCTAGATAGGGATATTACTAGCGGTAGGCTTAAGGGAGGGGGGGGTATAGTAATCGGGTTTCTTCGCGCTATTATCCTTCTTCCGGTTAGGAGGATATCTAGATTACTACTAGCGCGTAGCGCGGTTTATATTCTTAGCTATATATTTAGATATAGCCGTAATAAGGGTGGCCTTATCGTCGATATCCTTATTAAAACTCTTTAGGATAGCGTAGAGGTCTCTATTAAGCTTAGGGTAGTAGGCGGTAATATAATAGTAAGCGCTTATCGCGGTTAAGATAGTTAGGATCACGAGCCCTTCTAGTCTTACCTTATATACTATAGAGACGAATCGATTTAGGATTTAATATATTCCCTCTCTCGGTTCGGTTTAGAAATTAAAAACTATTATAATATTTTTAATCCGTAACTCCCTAATTACTTAGAAATTCTACTTTAGCGCTTTAAATAGGGTATAAGTATTTACCTTATCCTTAAATATTAAGGAAATCTTAGGGGCGATCGATTCCTTTATTATACGTACTATATACGCGCTTACTAGGGGTTAGAGGTCTCGGAGTTATTTAACGGTAATACCTAGCGTATTTAGGGTAGTCTCGAACTTTTTAGACTACTATAGCTATTCTAAAGTACTAGCTAGCTTTAAGGTCTTATCGATAAGGATAGCGTAGTTCTTAAGCTCCTTTATCTTAACCTTCGTAGCTAAACGTCTATAGTTCCCGTTTTTATCTAAGTTATCGTTATCTTTATCTTCTAACTAATATTCCTACTATCGGAAAGAGGATCTACGTTATCGTTCGTTCTCCTAAGTTATCTATAAAACCTTATTTTATATCTCTAAGATCTTCTTAATTAATACCTACTACTACTCTAAATCTACGATTTAGTTCTACTTCCTATCGCTATCCTTCTTAATTTCCCTTAAGTTCTTAGTAACTATCTTAGTTATTACTTCTATAAACTATACCTAAGGGAGGGGAGGATAGTAGATAGTACGGGTATTAGGTATATATATAAGAGTCTCTCCCTTAGGTTCTAAGGTAGCCTTATAGATATTAGCTAGAAGCTTAGCTCTCTTTTACCTTAAAGTTAAGGACTTAGTTAGGGATATCGATCGTTATATAATATCGTAAATAGTAAGGCTAACTCGGTAGGGGAAGGGGGGTAGAATTAGTTACTAAAACTCGTTCTATTAGAACGTAAAAAATTAGAGTACTATAGGAGTTAAACGGCTTCTAGGATCCGAAAATAGGGGGGGGGAGGGACTACGGAAGTTTTCTCGGTTCCCGTAGGATTAATAAGTAAGTTAAGGGG
>LNGK01000006.1:1736724-1812836 GCA_001510575.1 Knoxdaviesia capensis
GTATAAAGCTACGAGCGCTAGGCTTATAACCTATTCGAAATATAAGAAAGGCGGTTAAAATAGAAGCGTAACTTTATAATTAATACTATTTATAAAGGTAGGGGGTAAAAAATAAGATAAGTAGTTAATAGCTATAAAATACTATACTAGAATAGATAGGGGGAAAGCTTCCTTCTTATCCCTTATAGGATCTAGGCTTCCTCCCGTCTAGATCCCTAATGCCTTCTAAGGCTTCCCTTCCTATACTAGGCTCTTCGTAAATCCATATTATATCTATTATTATTCCCTAGGCTATTCATCACAGCCTTATTCTTTGTCATGAACTTCCGGCTGTATAAAGGATAATATAATATGAATTAATCCAATATTCAACACCCTCGCTTAACCCTAAGCCGCCCAAACCTGTAATGCGCGCTTAAATGCGGTCACGTGAACCCTTCTCTTGGGTACAAGACCTTAACTCCATGCAGAAAAACTGAGGCCCCGATTTCGATTGACAACTTCGCGATTGGGAAAGCCAGTCCCAAACCCAAAAAGTTCAACCGCCCCTCAACAAAAGTCACCCCGCCCAGTATTCTTTTTCAAATTGTGTGTGTTTCGGGCGCTGTTCGTTTCTCTCGGGTTTTTGGTTGGCCGTTCGTCCGTTTTTATTTTATTTCTATTTTAATTGCTAGAATCTGAATGTCCCCTGTCCGATCTTCACCGCCCTGCTGTCGCCGTTTGTTGCGTGTTTGAAGGAAGGCTTCGTTCGTTCCCGGGCGTTTTTTGTTTTGTTTGCATTTGACTCTCCCGCGTCGGCCCTTCCGCGCATGGCCGACCACCTCCGGACTCCGCAGCGCCGTTGATTCCCCGTGCGGCGTCCCGTCCCGTCCCGCCCCGCCCCGCCCCCCCCGGCCGCGTCCGATAACCAAACACCAGCAACAACCTGCACAATGCCGTCGCTGGAGGATCTCCCGCCCGAGATCCTGATCAAGCTGCTGCAGTATGTATCGCCCGACGACATCCTGACGTCGTTCGGCCACGCCTCGCGCCGCCTGCACCACGTCGCCTCCGAGCCGCTGCTGTGGCGCACATACTGCGCGACGCACTTCCGCTACTGGAGCCCCGAGCACGACTTCGCCGCCAAGCTCGCCCTGCCGCCCATGCTGGTCGACTGGAAGCAGCTGTTCCTGGTGCGGTGGCGGCGCAATCGCGAAGCGGCTGCGCTGCTGGAGGGCGTTATTGCCACGTCGCAGCGCCGGATCCACCGGACTCAGCAGATCTGTCGCTACGGCTACGATGTCAAGGATTTCCTGCTCGAGCAGTGCATGGTGGATCCGTCGGCGGAAGATGTTTTGGCGAGGCGGTATGTTTCCCTCCTCTGTGATGCGAAGGGGCCCCGGAGGTCCGGGGTCCCCCGGCCGGACTTGATCTGAAGACCTCCATTCTGAGCATGCAGACCACTGACGATCCTGTTCTGTCCCCACTAGATTCCACAGCATATCTGTCCTCGACACCATCCACAGAGCCCGAGCTCTGAAGACGTGGCTCCGCATCGCCGAACTCGAAGCCGACCAGTTCCGGAACGACGATACCCCATACTATCAGCTCGTCGAGCAGGTGTTTGCCGGCTTCGACATGTTCGTGCTGCATGACCGAGAGGGCGACATTGAAGAGGTAAGACGACAGATATCTCTAGCTTTGAGCATAGAGCCGCTCGACCTAACATTTCTTTCTCCACTCTCAGATATCTGCCAAATTCGACTCCTTTGCCGCTGCCTTCAAAGCCGACACGCCGCACCTCCAATCCATGACGATGAAAGAACAAGCTCTGGTCCTTAACTCGTGGCTGCGCGAACAGAATCTGGTCGGCATGGAGGAAGAGGGTGCGTTCAGCTTCTACCGCATCAAGAACTGCCTCCTCGGCGAGGCGTTGCGCGACCCCAACCACGATTCGCTGCCGCTGATCTCATGCGTGATCTACTGCAGCGTGGCCGGCCGTGTCGGCATCAGCGCGGCTTGCTGCGCGTTTCCCAGCCGCGTGTACATCCGCATTGCGCTCGACCCTGCGCTTGCATGGAACGAGCTCGCTCCGCCGCCGCCGACCGGCTCGACCGATGACCCCGGCGCCGTGGCCATGTACCTGGACCCGTTCCGGAACGAGTTCGAGGTGACCTACGCCGCGCTGATGAACTTTGCGCGCGAGTTCACCAACGACGCCCAGTACATCCGCCGCTCGTTCACGCCGCGGTCGCCGATGCAGCTGGGCCAGCGGTCGACCGAGAACCTGCGCGCCGCCCACATGCACTGCTCGCGCAACGACACCACCATGCGCTTCGCCGGCCTGCCGTACCCGGCCAACCACATCAACGTGCTGATTGCGCAGGAGCTGTACTTCTGGGGCGCGCTGGTGTTCGTGCCGCTGGACATGCTGCGCGTCGACTGGAACTTTGAGCAGTTCTTCCGCCTGTTCCCCAGCCACTTCGTGCACGAGCTGCCGCTGTTCGAGCGCAACATCTCGGCCCGCATGAGCCGCACGTCGCCGCCGACCACCTTTGTGTGGTCGCCCTCCATGCAGGCCAACCTCGAGTCGGTGCTGCAGCGCGACTCCGAGGAGCCGCCGCCGCTGCCGGACGGTGTCTCGCCGTGCCCGCCGCAGGTCAAGTTCCGCCCGGGCCAGGTGTTTGTGCACCGCCGCTTCTTCTGGGTCGGGGTGATTTCCAACTGGATCTTGCCGGAACCGCCCCGGTCGAATCTGCCGCCCGGTGAGGCGGCCGTGTCCCGTCTTAGCCGGCAAGACCCGGACTACTCGGGCCAGTCGGGCCTGGCGAACTCGGTTTTCTATGAGTGCATGTAAGTTGTGCTGTTTCCCCCCCCACACATCACCCAAACACGCAAACACACTCACAATAGTTCGGTTTGACTGACTCCCTTTCATTCAGCCGCCTGGGATCGTACCCGCACAACACTGTCTTCCAGGACAACGTCATCCCGGTTTCCGACAGTGCGGCCGTTCCGGAGGATTTGATTTTCCACGCGGGAACCCGGTTCAAACGATTCAACCGGGAGACGTGCATGTTTGAATGAAGGAATAGAGAAAAATCCAAAACCCTCCTGATTGTCATTTAGATACCTTTGACGACGTTATGACCGGCATGACATATAATAGTAATAGATGACCAGATATGTTCCTGATGCAGTCGCCAGTGTTGCGTTTGCCGTGCTGTAATAAACCTGTCAGTATGCAGAGCTCAAACGGCACATGAAGTTCTCAAGACGTTCAGCAGTATGACAAGATTGTATCACCAAGTAACCGGCATTTACAGATAAAGTTGTCACAGGAGAATCACACAAGACACAATACAGACAAAAAAGAGCAGAAGATATCAACGGTGAAGCAAGTCAATTCAAATTCCTGTGGACCATGAAGCCACCAAACGCCGAGAGCAAACGAGAATCAAACGAAGAAGAAGAGACCCAGAAGAAGATGCAAACGCGTGAAGAAAACACCAACGCCAAGCAGAATCCCGGAAAAAAACACACACACGAGAAACGCCGACAAGGCAAGAAGAAAACGTTGAAAAGGAGCCCCCCCAAAGACCCTTGACAAGTAAGATGAAGAAAAACCCCCGAAAAGAATATCGGCGATGTGAAAAGAGAGAGAGAGAAACCCCCGAATCCCAGGGATCGGCGATGTGAAAGAAAAGAGAAAACCCCCGATTCCAGGAATCGGCGATGTGAAAAGAGAGAGAGAGAGAGAGAGAGAGAGAGAGAGAGAGAGAGAGAAGTGGACATTGAAAAGAGCTTTCCCCAAAGACTCTAGACAAATGTGTAGAAGGTGAGAATGGTGGTTGAAAACGGTCCCCCAAGAACGTTGACAATCAGAAGAAGATTAAGAGAAGTCTCGAACAAGAAGACGGTGGCGCAGGAGACAGAGAGAGAGCTAGATAATCTGAAGAAGGAATGTCTCGAAGATGAAGATGGCGATGTCGGAAGAGAGCGAGAAGGGAAAGACACCTGAAAACGGCCCCCCGAAGGCGTTGACAGGCTGAAGAAGAGGAAGAAGAGTCTCGAAAAGAAAGATGATGATGGAAGAGACAGAGACTGAGCAGGCTTTGAGAGCGGCCCCCCAAAGACGTTGACAAAGTGAGCGGAAACACGCTCATGAGAAATGGCGAGAAGCCACAGAGAAAGTCGAAGACGGATCGCGGTACGAGTGCTGCAAAAGAAAAGAGGGTGTCCCAAACCCGAGGCAAGCAGAGTGTCCGGAACTCGAAGATCAAGTGGACCCGAAAGAAGATGGCGGAGAAGGAGAAGAGTGGCGAAGGCGAATGGTAGTGGTGGAAGAAGAAAGAAGCCAAGATGCCGGAAACTCTCCTGAAAGGTGAAGACTGTTCGCGAGTGGACAAGAGAGAGGCCCCAGAAGAGAGCAAGGCTAACACAATGGTGTAGCTGCGAAGGAAGTCGACGAAGAGAAGCAAATGCGCTGAAGAGCTCGGAAACCGAGGATGACGGCGATGGTCGCTGGTGAGAGGACTGGATGAAGATCCATCAGATGTCCGAGGAAAAGAAGACGCCCCAAGTCTCTTTTCTGAGTTAATTTTTTTTTGGAAACACCAAAGCGCGCCGAGAAGATGGAAAGGCCGGTGGAGAAAGCAGGCAGATGCGAGAGAGAGAATGTGTGTGTGAGGGTGGAGTAGTCAGTGGGAGTGGAAGTAGAAGAGACTCCGGGAACACCTCAACGGTTTTTTTGTTTTGTTTGTTTGTTTTTTTTTTTTTTTGGGCGAACGGAACAAGCGACGGTCGGGAGAAGACGTCCAAAAACGACTGCCGCAGGGGGGATGAGCGTGTGCAGAAGGAAACTCGGTAGCCAGCCGAGAATCCAAAGCACTAGCCGAAACATCCAAAACAGAAGGCGGAGGCAATGGTCGAAGATGGAGGAATTCTGAAGGAGCAAAAAGCCGCAAGATAGAAGACCGGCCGCGTGGAAAATGGTTCGCAGTTCGAGTGCAATGTGGAAAGAAAGGCTCAAGGAGAGGCACCAGATCTCCGAGCAAAAGAAAAAAAGAACGACCGCTTCATGGGGACGAGCACGGGATCAACCAGTCTCGCGAGAAAGTTTGATGGGCCAGGTCCGAAGAAGGGGAGACGGGGTCGAAGTGGAAAAGAGTGTCTCCGGGCGGCAATTCCGCAAGGGGGAGATCGCGCCGAAAAGGGAAAAAGAAGGGGGAGGGGGTTCCGAAGAACACGGGCGTGGTGGCTGAAAAAAAGCTCGAGAGGTGCACCACGTCTCCGAGATAAGAAGAGAGAAGAAGACCGCTTCACAGGAGAGCATCTAATCAGCGCGACGAAAAAAAAAGAATCTCGGTTGATACTCGAGAAGAACAACCGATCGCTCGGGGCCGGAAGAAAAGGTCGAGAGGGGGAGAGAGAAAGGGGGCTCGGGTCGGGGGTGGTTCGCGGGCAGGACGGGAGAGGCGGCGCAAAAGCTCGGGAAGATCAACATCCCCGAGAAAAAAACGGGGGACCGAATCGGACGCCAAGGCCGAAAAGAACGGGTCCAAACCGGAGAACGTGCCAGGGAACACCACACCGCGAAAAATTCACACCTGAAAGGGAACCGAGGGGGAGAGGGGAGAGAAGGAGAAGAAGGAGGAGAAAGAAGAGGAGGAGAAAGAAAAGGAGGAGAAAGAAAAGGAGGAGGAGGAGGAGGAGGAGGAGGAGGCGCATCTCTCCTGACCCCAGACGTACCTGAAGAAAACCTCGGACACCAAGGGACCGTGTGGTTACAGTGGCTTAAAGGGGAGACGTTCAATCACGAACCGAAGAGCGAAACAGAAGACCGGGGCCATACTGCGACATACCCGGCAACGAAGAAGATTAGCAGCCCGAGAACCAAAAGCACAAAAGAGACAAACACGAAGACAGAAAGAAGGTGGAAGAATCCGGTTAGCGTCCACTGCTACCCCGGGTCTGTTCGTACAGTTCTTCCAGCAGCCCTTCCTCGGCCAAGGCCGTCAACCACGCGTGGATCGCTGGCTGGAAGTTCTTTTTGCCGCGCTGCACGAGCTTGTCTGCAACCTGCGCGTCCGCTCCAACATCCCGGAACCGTTGCATGGCGGCCTCGAGCAGCTCCACAAGTGTAAAATACACTGCGACTGCCTCGTCGAGGTCCAGCTCGGGCGCCAGGAGAAGGGTTGCGATCTCCGCAGGGAGACTGGCCGTCACCGCGATGGGGCTGACATCGGCCGGGGCCAGATCGAACTCGGACAGTGCGGCATTGTCATCCCGCCGAAGCGGGAGCGGCGCGTCGGAGACGATCATGTCCCAGGCCTCAGATCCCCCCATACGCTCTTGCAGCGCGTACAGCGGCCGCACCAAGTCGCGGATGTCCCGCGAGTACGACGCAAGAGGGTTCTTGCACAAGGCCATCAAATTGAATTGACCGCCGTCGTACTGCGCCATCCGCTCCTGGATATGCGGCCCGGCAAAAAGAGTCCAGTCCACGTCCTCGGGAACGGGGCCGAGACACACGGGGTGCTTCCGCAGACCGTCGAGCTCCCACACGAACCCACCGGTACTCACGTACGCGATGAAGTGGAAGCCCGAATCGGCCCGCGGCACCTTCTTCTGTTTCGCTTGCTCCGGCTTCGGCTTCGGTGCCATCGCGGCCTTCTTCGCCTCGGGTACGGCTGCCGCAGCGGGAGCCGGCTGCTTCGCCATCTTCGGCCGCATGGCGTCACGGCGGACCTGTTGCTCGAGGTACAAGTCGGCATTGAGACACTCAGTTCGCCGCGCGAACTGGTTGTGGATCTTCCGAATAAACGGATTTGCCGCCAACATGTGGCCCCGAACCACCGTCGACTTGTCCGCCGTGGCCGCCTTGAACGCGTCCAGCTTCTCGCCCAACGAGAGATCGCGAGCGTTCATGACAATGTTGAACATAGCAACAGTGGCACAAGCGTTGGCTACCGTCTGGTTGGCGAACCACACGGCCTTGTGGTCGTCGGTCTCTTCCTCCTCGTCGTCGCCGCCCACGTATTGGAACAGAAATACGAATCCAAACACGGGCTTGGGGAGCTCATGGATGGAATCGAGGTCATAGACCTCCTGCACCTTTACGTCCTCAATACCAAGATCCGTCAGGATCTTGGTAAAGAAGGCCGGCTCAGACTTCAGCTCAACCCAGCCCGGCCAATCGTTCAACTCCTGCTCCGTCAGCGGAGCCAGCGACTCCTGCACGAGGTCCTCATGCCGAGGGCGCTTGTTGACCTCCGCGGGAGCATCAACAGGCGACCACGACGCCTTTCGCTTGGAGCGCGTCTCACACTGACTGGCAGTAGATGAAGAGGATCGACCGGGAGGAGGGGAGCACGAAGGGTCCGAAGACGACTCCGAACGAGGGTGGTAAGAGAGGGGGGGAGAGATTGATCGGACCGGTGCCCGATCAGCACCGAGGGGGGGAGGGGAGAGGGGCGGCGCCGCCGTCGGAGAGTCCGAAGCGGAGGACACCAGAGAGGGCGAGGACGACGGAAGAGAAGGAGCACGCACCGGCTCAGCAGTCTCTTTGAGGCTCGAAGCCTCTTGTCCATCCTGCTCACTCTGGGCCCGGTCGCTCCGGACCTCGTCTACCCCGGAGGCCGAATGGGCCACGGACACACCACACGACGTCGCCGCCGCGACATCCACTGGAGCCTCATCACCAGCTTGAACCGGGCAGCCACCCGAAGGCGCCTGCTCATTAGGCCCAGCCGACTCAGCTACACTCGGATACGCGGCTATGGCCGTGGACGTGCCCGTGCCGTTGGCCTCGGCCACCGCAACGGCAGGGACTTCGCCGCTAGTGACAGCGGTGGCAATGGCGGTAGCCATGCCCGACGCTGTCGCAGTGGCGGATGCTGTTGCGGGTCCAGAGGACGTGGCGGTGGCTCTTGCGGTGGCTAGCCCGGTAGCCGTGGCACAGGCGCTTGCGAACCCCGAAGAGATCGCCGTTGCAACTGCCGCCGCCGGAGCTACGGTCGGAGGAGGGGGAGGACGGGGCGAGGACGCGCCCAACGCGGGAACTGCCACATACAGGGCCAGTTCCGCGGGAGAGGGGGGAGGGAAAAGGAGGGGGGAGCGCCGGACCATCATCGTGGCCGACCCCGGCAAGCTCTCGGCCGACTGTTCCCGCTCGCGGACCTGTGCCCGTGCTAGGTCTTCACAACGCACCTTCCGTGCCTTATGTGTGGGACCAGCACAATCGCCGAGGTCATCACCATCGCGCGACCGCTTCCGGGTCAGTGTCTTTGAAGACGAGGAGGAGTCAACTGAGGCGACCGGACTCTGAATAGGCGAAAAGCCTGCTAGTTCGGCGGTGGCGGCGGTAAAGGCGGGAGGGCTCTCGACCTTGAAGGTCGCGGGGGGAGAGAGGGTAAAGGCCGTTCCGGCCGAGTTCGAGGGGGGGAGAGCGTGAGGGGAAGAGGGAGAGGGGGAGGGATGAGGAGAGGGAGAGGGCGAGAGAGAGGGACGGGGAGAGGGAGAGGGAGAGGGAGGAGGAGGAGACGGAGAGGGGGGAGGAGGAGACGGAGAGGGAGAGGGAGGGGGAGGGGAAGGAGAACGGCGGGGCCCAACGGTCGAAGCCGTGCCGGAGCGAGACGGGGCTTTGGCCTTGCCTGCGCCTCCGCGTTTCTTCATGACGCGGGTGGCAGCAGGCTTGGCCTCAGCAGGCTTGGCCTTGGCCGCCTTGGTCTGCTTCGACGGCTTGGTCGGCTCGACCGAGGGGAGGGAGGAAGGAGGGGCGACCTTGCGGCCGGCGGATTTCGACCGAGTCTGCATTATAGCTAGACTGGGAGGCAAAAGTCTGAGGAACGAAGAAGTTAGTTGACAAAGGAGAGAATGATGAATAACCCTAACGCGGATGGTAGAGCTGGAAAGAAGAAAAGAACAAGTCAAGTACAGTTGGGGAAAAAATTCTGAACAGGGGAAGTTGTAAAGAGGAAGAAGTCAAGTGTGAAAAGGGGGAAGTTGGGAAAAAGGAAGAGAAAAGCAAATTCACGTGGAAGAGAAACAACAAAACGAAGTTGAAAAATCAACAAGATCGAAAAGTCCACAAAACAAAAAGAAAAAGGCAGAAAAAAACAACACATAAAAAATGTGAAGTCGAAGCAGAAAGTCAATAACATACCTAAAGGGAAGAAGAACCGCGGGGAGAACGAGGGAAAGGGAAGGTGAGAACAGATCTTGGATCTATGAAGAGAAGCCCAAAAGTATAAGTTAGCATGAGTCTGTAGAATATCCAAGTTCTGGTGATAACCCTAATGAATAAGTGACATCATGATGTTGATGATGATGAACATACCTGATCTGGACAACGACGAATCGAAGGAAGGCGAATGGGTCTGAAAGGAAGTGTTAATGAAGGAATGACCGATGAAGCTGAAGATACTGAAGCGAATATGAAGAAACAGAAAAAGAGGCAAAAGCTAAAAGACATACCGATAATAATCGAAGAACGGTAGAGTGCGGTATCAAAAGCTTGGAAAGCGCGGATTCTGTAATGACACGAAAAAACGGGAAACTGAAGAATCAAGATATTCGAAAACTGTGATAATGCTGAAGAAGAGAAAAAGAAGAAAGGAGGAAGAAAAAACAAGAGGACGTCGTGGGAGAAAAGATGTTTATATAGGTGTTCTTTTTCTGGCTGATTGAAGCCGTGATCTCCATTTTGGTAAACACGGGGACACAACAAAATACCAAACGCCAGGAGTATTTTTGTGGTTCATTTGATTTTCGAATGTGGCAGGAACACAATACAGTATCCAAGAAGCCTGGGTGTATCTTTTGTTTACCCGCGGCATACAAAAAATACCTGTGTGAGGACGGGGTTCCAAAAGTATCACGAGTTTTGCCCATGGAGATTTTGAAGCTTTTGGAGCCTCAAAACGTCAACAACAGCCACATGCCGCCGTTTTGGCCGGGGAAACAGGCCGGAAGGAGAAAATAACGAGGTACCATGTATACATGCAGTGTATACACAAGTACACAGACACAATCCGATCACACGTTTCTGTGGTTGAAGATCCCGGAAGCTCACGAGAACTCACCGAGCATGTCGTGAAGCAAGACGGGAAGACGTTGAAAGGGAATATAAAAAATCTGGGTTACGAAGAAAACCCTAAGCGGGAAAGACAAGGCGAATTGATAGCCGCCGTCCAAGCTTTTTTTTTTCTTTTCTTTCTTCCTTCGCTTTCGGCTGTCACTGGTGACTTGTCCATGTATATACAGGTACCTGCTTGTACTTTGTTCCAGCCGTCAGGCGGTCTGGAACAGCTAACCGCCCTGAATTCTGCCGGGCTTTTCAGTGGTTTGTGCCTTCCTCTTAGGGAGCTTGGGCGGTGAATGCATGTAACCGTTCTGCCGCCGCCCGCACGTGACACAGCTTGACGCGACATCCGCCTGCCGCGCTGTGAGCCAACCAAAAAAGCCCAAGCCAAATAATTACAGAGTGAAGCTTTTTTTTCCCTGACGCGCCTACATCCAATCGAGCAAACGAACAACACAACACACATAAAATTGTGATTTTTGATATTTTCGTCGTTCTTCTTTTTCTTCTTCTGCCTCTTTCCTCTTCTAGCGATTTTAATACTTCAAACTTTGGAATATTCCTGACTTCTCCCGTTCAGTCGTGTTGCCGTATTTACCTCTTGCTTCCTCTGCTCTATCGCTGCTTCACCCACTAATCGCGTCTCTCTCTATCTGGACCCTTTCTTTGTTGTTGGGCCTCCGTGGCCGGCCACTTCTCGTTGTTGTCCGTATTTATTCACCCTCTGGCTTGATATAGCTGATAGATGTGTTTGTGAATAGCCTCATTAACTCTCAGATCTACCACAGACTTGCGTGGTTCTACCATTCCTCCTAGAACGCTCAACAACCAACCAATCCTCTCCCCCTCCTAATCCACCAGCCGGAATACAATCCCTCTCCGACCCGGCAAGCCCGTCCATCCATCCACACACCCAAATGCCATCATGAGCGCAACTCCCCGTTTACGAGCCGGGGCTTTCCCGAACACCCCGGCCACCTCCCAAACCACCGGCCCCCAACAACAGCAGCTGAACCGAACCGGAAGCCAGACGAAACCGAGCCGGACATCTTCGCCTCCGGCCGCCTCTCGCCGGTCCAGCGTTCTCCCCGTCGCCCCCCAAGCAAACCCGGCAGCCCCGACCACGGCTCCGCCTCTCATCCCGCTTACCATTCTCGACGCCCCGTCCCAGCGTCTATACGCCCTTGGCTTCTACGTTGTGTTGCTGGCCTGGAGATGCTTCGACTGGATCCAGTTGCTGGAAGACCAGGAGGTTTCGTGGACGCTGTTCATGAAATGGATTGTCATCGACTGCCTGTTCTTCTTCGGTCTTCCTGAGTTGAGGATCCCGTGGCTGGAGCTGTCTCAAACCACCGTGCTCATTCTGTTCGTCAGCCATGCCATTCTCAACTACATGATGATGTTCAGCATTCCCGTAAGTCGGCCACCATCCCACCATTCACCTTTACCCCATTTCTGCCTGCTGGCCCACCTCTCCTCACCGCTAACCCTATTTCTATATCTACAGCTCCCTTTCCAAGCCTGGTTTGTTGCTGCCTGGGGAGTCTTCTACGATCGCGAAATTGCCATCTCCGAACACAATGTCAAGGTGTCCCAGATCATCCACAACTCGTCCCTGATTATGGGAAAGCAGATCATCAATATCCTGCCCGAGGGGTACGTACCGAGCTTTCCATACCCTTCCAGACTGACGATACATACATACAGCTCTTTGTAATGCCTAGACTAAGCTAACCACTACCTCAACTCGCTATAGAACCGCTATCCTCAACCGCGACAACACTCCCTTCTGCCTCAGCCCCGAGCAGAAGACTGTGCAGCTCCCGATCTTCTTCAACGGCACCACCCCTGTGGAAATCGAACTTACCCGCATCGATCTATTTTCGAACGCCCAAGAGACCATGAAGCTGTCCCGGAAGGAAGTTGCTGCGCTGATCAAGCAGGTCAAGATTCAGCAAGCCGAGCTGGACACCGATGTTGCCTATGGATCCTATGCCGTTAAGAAGCCCGGAATCTACCGCCTGTCTAAAGTGCTTGATGAATACAAGCTCGAAGTGCAGCGGAAGACCCAAGATACCTTTGTTGTCCCCTGCCCCAAGGCCACCATCCGCGCCGCTACTCAGACTGGCCGCTGCGTTCGCGATCTGTCCGACCTGTACCTGGACGTTGAGGGTACAGCCCCTCTTAAGATCAAGTACGACCGCACCATCAACGGCAAGGACCGCAGCTTTCACTTCCAGAGCCTCCAGCCCGACGACTTTACCTCGCCGTTTTTCGGTGCCTCCGCTTCCCATGAAGATGCCGATCTGTCGTGGATCCGTCCCGTCAAGGTGCCCGTCAGCGTCAACGAGTCGATGACCCATGCTGGAGAATGGGAGTACTTTGTCCATGAGGTCCACGATGCCTTTGGCAACATCGTCAAGTACACTGCCGATCCTGACGAGGCCGAGCCGTTCCCCAAGCCGAGCCACCTGTTCAAGAAGTTCGTCGTTGAGGAGCGGCCCAAGGCCCGTCTTCTTGGTTGCGATCTCCGTAACCCACTCCGTGTCGCCAAGGGCCAGCACACCAAACTCCCCGTGCGCGCGACTCTCGACGGTAACTCCGCCGATACCACGTATCGCCTCGAGTGGCTGTTCTCGCCCATCGAGTCTCTCACTAACAGTGGAGACCACGGCGACCAGGTCTCCCTCAAGTACTTCTCTTCCAAAAACTCGCGCGACCAGCCCCAGATTTCCGAGCCTGGCTTGTACACGCTACAGCGTGTCTTCAGTAAGAACTGTGCCGGCGAGGTTGAGGAGCCGTCGTCATGCATTCTCCTGAACCCCTTGGAGCCGTCGCTCATTCTCCGGGCCGAGGATATCTCCGACAAGTGTGCCGGTAATGCTGTTGGTCTCCGTGTCGACCTTGACCTCATGGGAACGCCTCCCTTCCTCGTGCGTTACGACGTGCGCACCGACACCGATGTGCGCCGCGAATCTGTGCTCATCAACAGCTTGCGCCACCAGCTCGAGCTGCGTCCATCCGAAGCTGGCCACCACACCTATGTCTTCAAGACCATTGACGACGCGGTGTACAAGGGCCAGATGCTGCTGGGCAAGGAGTTTGTCTTGGAGCAGGACGTCAAGCCGGCCGCGTCGGCGTACATTTCCTCGCCGGCTAGCGCCATCAGCGCGTGTCTCGATGAGCAGGCCCAAGTTACCGTCAACTTCCTGGGTGAGGCGCCGTTTACTCTGGAGTACGAGATTGTCCACGACGGCCGCCGCAAGGCGTCCAAGGTCACTGGCATCGAGACCAACTCGTTCACCATCACCACCGATAGCCTCGTCAAGGGTGGCGAATACGTACTGTCTCTGAACAGCGTGTCCGATAAGCGTGGTTGCCCGTCCTTCCTGAAGGACGAAGTGAAGATCTCGGTGCGGCGCCAGAAGCCGCGTGCTGGTTTCGGCCATATCGAAAGCCGGCGCCGGGTCATGGCGGTGGAGAACACCCGCGTTGGCCTGCCGGTGCGGCTGCAGGGCGAGGGCCCCTGGACCATTGGATACCGCAACGTCGATTCTGCGCCGGACAATATCCTCACCAAGACGCTCAAGAGCGCCAACGACCGCCTCACCGTGCAGGCGCGTGGTGTGTACGAGCTTGTGAGCATTACCGACAAGCAGTGCAAGGGATCGGTAGATGGCGATGCCTCGCGGTTCGAGGTGGACTGGTTTGCCCGTCCGCAGCTGTCGCTACAGCAGAGCGAGTCCATCTCGGTGGTCTCGGGCATCGTGCGCAAGAATGATGTGTGTGAAGGCGATGTCGATGGCGTCGAGCTGAACTTTAGCGGTGCTGCACCCTACCACGTTAACTACGAAGTCAAGCATGTCCCGACCGGAGGAAGCCAGTCGATCAGCCGGAACGACATCGACGTTCCCCAGGAGAAGGCGTCTATTGCCCTGGATACGTCTCGCCCCGGAGAGTACATCTACACATTCACTAGCCTCGAGGACAGCTTCTACAACGCTGATCGGAACTTCAACCCCGTGGTGTTCCGCCAGCGCGTCAATGCTAAGCCGTCCGCATCGTTTGTTAAGCCGGGCCAGTCATTCAAGTACTGCAAGGCTGAGACCGACAACGAACAACTCATCGGCCTTACGCTGACCGGTGTTGCGCCGTTTTACCTGGAACTGGAGGTCAAGCACCAGAGCGGCGGCCCAGCCGAACCGTTCACCATCATGTCTATCAACAGCAAGACCCACGGCATGCAGATTCCGCGCGAGACGCTGCAGCTCGGCACTCAACAGATCCGCATCCGCACCGTCCGCGATGCGCGCGGCTGCCAGCGGCGGTACGACGTGGACAGCCCATCGGTGCAAGTGCACCTGCACGAAGCGCCGTCGATCTGGCCGCTGGAGACGCGGGCAGACTACTGCGTGGGCGAGCGGATTGCGTACTCGCTCTCCGGCATGGCGCCGTTTGAGATTGTGTACGACTTCAACGGGCGGCGGGTGGCCAAGTCGCCGACGACGAGCTTCCGGCGCATTGCCGAGAGCCCGGGCACGTTTGCGATCACGGCGATCTCGGACAAGGCGAGCGAGTGCCGGGCCGCGGTCAACATCACCAAGCACATCCACCCGCTGCCGAGCGTGCGCATCAGCAAGGGCCGGCAGACGCAGGTCGACATCCACGAGGGCACGGAGGTGGAGATTCTGTTCGAGTTTGGCGGCACGCCGCCGTTCGAGTTCACGTACACGCGCAGCACGAACGTGCGCAAGGGCCAGAAGAGCATGGTGCTGGAGACGCGACACGATGTGTCGTACGAGCACAGCAAGGTGGTGCGCGCGTCGCAGGAGGGCACGTACGAGGTCGTGGCTATCAAGGACAAGTACTGCTCGCACTCGACGGCGCAGATGATGGTGAAGGACGGGAAGAAGGCTGGCAAGTTGTAGATGATGCGGGGTGGTTTTCTTTTTTCCTTAGTTATTCTCTTTTCCCTTTTCACCCAGAGCGCTTTTACAGCTCCTTTCCCCCTCTCGAATCGTCGTTTTTGTTGCTCCCTTTCGTCTACTCTTTCAACGTGTATTTCCCCCTATCCTGTTCTTTTTCATTGGCATTAGGCGTTAATGGGCTGGACGGAAGAATCCAGAAAGTTTCCTTTTCTTTTTATTTCTTGGCTGTGTTTTATGGTACTCTTCAAAATGCTGCGGTATAATATCTGCTTTTTTTCTTGATTTATTTGGCGACAGCTGGAAGAGTGAGAGGTGAAGAAGTGAAGCTATTCGGAAATCAAGAATGGGGTCGAAAGTACTGGTACAGTGCCATTCCTTATCGATAAAGACGATTGACCCAAAAAAAACAAAAACCTTGGGTGAAAACTCACTTCCAACTTTTTTTTTCTGGAGCTATTCATTCAAACTGCTTCGTTTCACCACCCACAGAATCTTGAACCATATAATTCCGAAAATATTCTCTACGACCGATATTGATACAATCATCGGGCGCCCGACTTGCGACGACATTCACTTCACTTCCCCTCCGACTTTTTCCCTCTCCGGAGGGCCACCCACAACCCTCAACCATGGAGTCCACCCGCAAACGACAGAAAACCGGCCACGGGCCGTCACGGACCGGCGGCGGCGATGCAGGCGGCACTGGCAGTATGGACGACCTAAGACTGGCGGCCCGGCTGGCGACTGCGAGCACGTTCGTCATGGAGACCGAGGAGCTACTGCGCAATGTCAAAGTGGACCACGCGACCACGTTTCGCGGGGCTGACGGTGTTCTTGTGAAGATCAAGGAGGCGGTGGAAGGGCTACGGTCGCATGAGCCTGTGCAGGTGTGTATCTCTTATTTGTGTACGGACTGAGTAGTGTGGGAACAGTGTGCTAACGTCAAGTTACTCATGTACCCTGCAGATCCACGAAGCCATCCGCACACTCGAGGCGAAATCGAAACTGACCGTGCCGGTGCCCGAGCCGCGGCCGACACCGACGACAAACTACAAACTGGCGTTTGCGAAACCAACCAAGATCAACGTGGTCGGCAGCTACATCTCGCGCACCATGGTGCGCACGCAAGCGACCCTAGCGGTCGACATGGTGGTCGAGATGCCGGCCGCGCTATTCCAGGACAAGGACTACGTGAACCTGCGCTACTTCTACCGGCGCGCCTACTACCTCGCCTACGTTGCGGCGGGGATCCGGGCCGCGCTGGGGGCCGACGTTGTGGCGGAGATGCAGTTTGAGAATCTGGGCGAGAACCCGCTGTTGCCCGTGCTGGTGGTGCGGCCGGTGGCACCGAGCGCCGACGACGACGACGAGGCGGAGGAGACGTCGGATGGGAAACGCAAGGCGGATGCGAAGAAGAAGACGGCGGCCACGTACTGCGTGCGCGTGATTCCATGTGCGCCCGCCGGACTGTTCTCCACCGCCAAGCTCCAGCCCTCGCGGTGCAACCTCCGCAAAACCGGCGCCGCGGCTACCACCGACGACGCCGCCGACGGCGACGCAGCATCGCTCGCGCCGACCCCGTTCTACAACTCGACCCTCAAAGCTGAAGACAAGTTCCTGACCTACCTGCAGGTCCTCGCGGTTGCCCGCAAGGAGTGCGCCGGCTTTGCCGATGCCTGCGTGCTCGGCCGCCTCTGGCTCCAGCAACGCGGCTTCGCCAGCGCGGCGTCCCGCGGCGGCTTCGGCCACTTCGAGTGGGCTGTGATGCTGGCTCTGCTGCTCCGTGCGGGCAGTGCGGGTAGCGGACGCCGCGGCGGAGCGCTCTCGGCGTCGCTGAGCAGCACCGAGCTGTTCAAGGCGGCGGTGCAGTTTCTCGCCGCGACGGATTTCACGAAGAAGGCGTTTGGTTTCGCGGCTGGGAAGGCTGGTACTGATGTGGCGGTGGCGGCGCGCGAGCCGGGCCAGCCGGTGCTCTACGATGCGGAGCGCGACTTGAACTTCGCCTATAAGATGACGCCGTGGTCGGCGGCGCTGTTGCGTCAGCACGCCAAGGCCACGTTCGAGTCGATGGGCAAGGCGCCGCTGGATCAGTTCGAGCCTACGTTTATCACCAAGACAGACTCGCCTGGGCTTATGTACGATGCCGTGTTCACAATCACCCTGCCGCAGACTGTGGAGGCTGCTGCTGCTGCAGGGACTGATCGTCGGGGCGCTGCATGGGACTTTTGTGGCAAGGCCTACCAGGTTCTCCAGCGCGCACTGTCCGATCGTGTGGAGCTCATCCATCTTGAATGGGCTGAATCGGCTCCATGGCCGCTGTTGACGAGCACGAGCAAATCCCGCACTGCCGCGACACCCTCGTCGACGGAAAAGAAAATCTCAGTGCAAGTGGGCATCACCTTTGACCCTGCGAATGCCGGCCGGGTGATGGAGTACGGCCCGGCGGCCGATAACCAGAAAGAGGCCGCCAAGTTCCGCGCGTTTTGGGGCGAGCGGTCCGAGCTGCGGCGGTTCAAGGACGGCAGTATCCTGGAGTGTGTGCCGTGGACGGGCCGCTCTGCGGTGGAGCTGACGGAAGAGATTGTGAAGTACGTTCTTAGAAAGCAGCTGGCTGTCCCGGAAACTACCGTTGAGTTTCGAAACTCGGGCCTCGAGGGCGTTGTGGGGCTGTCGCAGAATGACAAGGAGGTGTTCGATCTGGCCAAGCGAGCCTTTGACGAGTTTGAAAAGAACCTTCGCGGGCTGGAGGGCGTACCGCTGCACATCCGCCGTGTGAGCGCCGTGACACCCTCGCTACGCTATGCATCGCTGCAAGTGCCGGCGCTGGGTCCGGTCCGTGGCGGCGCTCTGCTAGAGCCGATGGACGTGGTGGTGTTCTTCGAGGCGTCTAACCGGTGGCCGGAGAACTTGATGGCTGTGCAGGAGACCAAGATTGAGTTCCTGCTCGACCTGGCGCGCAGATTCGGCTCGTCGCACGACAACATCACCACGTACCTGGGGCGCGAGAACGTGCCGCTTGGAATCACCAACCTTGCGTTCCTTGACGTGGTCTACGACACCGGCGCCACGTTCCGGATTCGCATCCACAGTGACATGGAACAGACTCTGCTTGAGCGTCAAATCAAGAACAAGACTCTCGATGCCTTTACGCGTACCGAGGCGGAGAATGCCCTCACCTCTTTCAAGTACCTGTACGATATCCTCCCGATGCACACCCAGGCTGTGGCGACATCCTGCACGAGACTGCACGCGCTGTCTGGAGCGATCCGCTTGACCAAGCAATGGTTCTCCACACAGCAACTCACCGGACATTTCAGCGAAGAGCTGATTGAGCTGTTCACCATGCACGCGTTCCTGGAGCCCCAGCCGTGGCCGACGCCGTCCAGCGCCGGCACGGGCTTCCTGCGCACCCTGCAGCTGTTGTCGCGGTGGGACTGGCGCGACGAGCCGCTAGTGGTAGATGTTGAGGGATCGCTGAGCAGCAGTGGCGAGCGGGCGGAGATGCGGCGCGAGCTGGAAGCGTGGCGGAAGCGCGACCCGGGAATGAAGAGCCACGTGCTGTTCGTCGCCACCTCGCTCGACAAGTCCGGCCTGGCGTACACCCGCACCGGGCCGACGCGGGTCGCCGCAGCACGTCTAACGCGGCTCGCGAAGGCCGCGACCAAGACGGTGCGCGAGGCCGGCATTGACCTGCACGCGTTCGACCTGTTCCAGCCGTCCATGGCCGACTACGACGTGATCCTGCACCTCTCGCCCAAAGCCACCAGCGCGATCCTACGACAAGTGGCCGGCACATCGGGCCGCAGTAGCACCAATGCGCTCGCCGCCGTGCAGCAGTTCAAGAACCTGGACGAGTCGACCGGGCGCACCAAGCGCCCGCTTTCCCGCCACCCGGCGCGGGTGCTCCTGGACGAGCTGCGGGCGGTGTTTGGCGATTCGCTGCTGTTCTTTGCCGGGGCGGTCGAGCACGACGAGGACGCGGCCGCGATCGGCGCGGTGTGGTTCCCGCGCCACGACGCTCCGCAGCCGTTCCGTCTCGGCATGTCGTACAATTTTGTGCAGGCCGCGGCGGCCGAAGACGGCGGCGATGTGGTGGCGCTTAACCAGCCGGCTGTGTTGCTGGAGATTGCGCGGATTGGAGGCGACATGATCAAGAAGATCGAGGTGGTTAAGCGGTAGAGACTGGAAATACTTCTCTGTTCTTTGCTTTTTATTTTATTTTATTTTTTTTCGTACTTCTGTTCTCGAGGAAACAAGCATGGCCAAAAGTTGTGGTTTATATTCATCCATGGGTGGAGTTTTTTTTAATTTAAAATGGGGAGAGGAAATAGTCAGGACTTTGAAAACTCATTGCATTTTGAAAACTGAACATATGCGTGTAAGCGATCTAGGGCAAATGCATGTTCGCGGGCATTTTCATCAAACGGGGTTATTCCCATATGCGATCCTTCCGTCTTGAATCTGGTGATGCGGACTCGGTCGCTCTTGCCAATGTAAGTCTCGATCTTGGGCATGGCAACTCCCACAGTTTTCCTTTTGTCCTTTCTTTCCTCTGGATTCTTTTCTTTCTCGATGATCCAAGATCCAGACATCTTGATTATTGCCTTCTGCTTGCACAACTACTGTACACACGAGTACAGCACCCGGTGGCGACTTTATACTGTGACCCTCTTTATGGGATGTGGGATTTGCCGTGGCCCCGTTGCCAACTCCTCAGATACCAGGTTTCGGCCCCTATAAAATCCAAGCGCCGGCGTCGGCCATGGACTGTGACGTGGGCGGCCAATGCACTAGTCTGTTATGAAAGGCAAGGCAATCAAGTGTGGACCAGGGCGAAAAAAAAACCTGGGGGAAAGCCTCTCTTTTGCCGATGATCTCTTCCGAGGGCGAAAACGAGGTCTTGGGGCCAGCGTCCGGGGACAAGAGGCGGGGAGAGGCTCCAGCTCGACCAATATCCAGCCAAAGCCGCGAGACACTGGATACAACCTCAGCGAAGTGTTCACGATTGATCCTGCAGATGTTGTCACCTCATATTACATACATTCACGCCGTGGGAGGCACAAAGAATACTTCATCGGCACAGCCAGAACCCGGAACGCAACAGTGTCGTCTAGCCGACGGTAGGTAGCTGATGGCTGGTCTTTGGTGTTCCCGTTTCGCTGCTAGGAACCCAGCTTGTACCCCGGCTCCCACAATCCATGGACGTTTTGGCTTGGAGTGGGTTCTTTTTTTGTGGGCTCCTCTGGTTCCGCGAGCTTACACATTTAGGTACCGGAGACACTAATCGGCAATCAACGGTCTTCCAGGTTCCCTCACATTGTCAGTCTCCTAGGCGCACTTCTTCCGGAATCGCTTCGTGGCCCGGCCCTGTCTTTCTTCCTCTTCCTCTTTCCCTCTTTCCTTCTCGTCCTTGTTCTCTCAGGAGCCTCCCGGTCCCGATATCCCACCTTAGCCGAAAATTATCGTCGGTGTCTAAATGTCCCGAATCCAAACCCTAAACTCTTCATTCTTCTTTTTGCAAACTCCAAGTAGTTAAATTAACTTTTCAGTTCCTGAACTTCTCTGTGCTTGGCCACGAGATCATCTTCTGTATACACGGACGCATTCTTAGCAAGATACCCGAAGTTTATTTCGAGAGTTTCCAGACGTCCAGTTGTTTCAGTATATCCTGTATATACCTGGCTTTTCCTCTTGTCTTTCCTGCTTCTCCTTCTTCATTCCTTCAAGCGTGAGCACACTTTTTTCTTTACGTTGCTTCTCCCTTTTTTGCCCTACCACAACTGCTGCGATGCCTTCCGCGGGACTTTACTTAAGAACGGCGCGGGCCTACACCCGCTACGGCGGTAACGTGAGTGCTTTACTACAAGGTGGTGAAATCCCGAAGCGGATGCGGTCGGCTAACATAGGGCGTGAAATGCCGGCTTCCTTTCTGTGTAGCATGCCGCCCTCTTCGCTCGGTGTTTTTCGGCGTCAGCCCGTCGGTCGGAAATCAACAAAATCTACCCCTCTGCGAGCGAAGCCCTCAAGGACATGAAGTCGAATTCCACTGTTCTGTGTGGTGGATTTGGTCTTTGCGGTGTTCCCGACACTCTGATCGACGAAGTTCTCAACAAGCCCGAAATCACCGGCATTACCGCGGTCTCGAACAATGCGGGAACCGACGCGTCGGGTTTGGGCAAGCTGTTGAAATCCAAGCAGATCAAGAAGATGATCGCCAGCTATATCGGAGAGAACAAGACGTTCGAGTCTATGTACTTGACCGGCAAGGTCGAGCTCGAATTGACTCCGCAGGGAACTCTGGCCGAGCGTTGCGCAGCTGGCGGCAAGGGAATTCCGGCCTTTTACACTCCGGCGGCGTTTGGCACGGTGGTACAGACCGGCGAGCTCCCGCTGCGAAACAATGCCGACGGATCTCCGGCACAGTTCAGCTACCCCAAGGACGTCAAGGTGTTCAACGGAAAGTCGTACCTTTTGGAGGAGAGCATTGCGGGAGACTACGCGTTTGTCAAGGCCTACAAGGCTGACCGACTCGGCAACTGCCAGTTCCGCCTGACGGCCAACAACTTCAACGGTGCCATGGGCCGCAATGCCAAGATGACCATTGTCGAGGCCGAGCACATTGTTGAGCCGGGTGAGATTGCGCCCGAGGCCATCCACCTGCCGGGCATCTACGTGAAGCGGGTGATCCAGAGCACGGCGCCCAAGGGAATCGAGAAGTACACTTTCCGGAAGGAGGAGGGCGAGGAGGCCGACCTCAGCAAGGCGCTCGGAACCGGAGCTGCGGCGGCCAAGCGGGAGCGGATTGTGCGCCGGGCAGCCAAGGAGTTCAAGAACGGAATGTACGCGAACCTGGGCATTGGCATGCCGATGCTAGCGTCGGGATTTGTCGGGCCTGAGGTGGAGGTGCAGCTGCAGTCGGAGAACGGAATCCTGGGTCTTGGCCCGTACCCCCGGAAGGGCGAGGAGGACCCGGATCTGATCAATGCCGGCAAGGAGACGGTGACGCTGCTTCCCGGTGCGGCGGTGTTTGGCAGCGAGGAGAGCTTCGGCATGATCCGCAGTGGCCGGATCGACCTGACGATCCTGGGTGCCATGCAGGTCAGCGCCGCGGGCGATCTTGCCAACTGGATGTTGCCGGGCAAGGTCAAGGGATTTGGCGGAGCGATGGATCTCGTGAGCAACCCGTCGGCCACCAAGGTGGTGGTTACCATGGAGCATACCGACAAGAAGGGCAACGCAAAGATTGTGAAACAGTGCGCGTTCCCGTTGACGGGGCGGGCATGTGTGTCGATGATTATTACCGAGCTTGTGAGTCTTACCAGCAAACAGAACAACCACTCACACTCTCCCCTCCACTCCCATCCCCTCCCCTGTTGAAATTCCCCCGCCCACCACCCACCGGCCGAGAAAAGAAGAAATTCACACATGCATGCAAACACAAATGCACCCTTGTGCTTCTTTACCGCTGCACTGTTGAATATATCCCCTCCTCAAGAAAAAAAAGTTGATACGACATAGCAATGCTAACAATTACTTGCTTCCCCATTACTCTAGGGTGTTTTCGAGGTCGATTTTACCACGGGCCTGACCCTGATTGAGATTGCCGACGGAGTGACGGTGGAGGAGATTCAGAGCAAGACCGAGGCACCGTTCAAAGTTTCCGAGGATCTCAAGCCGATGCTGTAAGAGAAGAGCGGATAGCGATAAAGAAACAGAAGAATTTTTTTAACTAACAAGCACCAAAAAAAAACCCACGAGCATTAATAAGACGGTGTCACTGGGCTTCTCTCACTTCCTCTCTTCTTATTCTGGGATTTGCCCCCAGATGCTTCTGGACCACAAGGCAGAATGTTCCCCCCGCCATACAGTAATTGCACGAACCCCATATTATTCTCGTTTAGGTAGTTAAGCCAGCAGACAAGTATCAGGGTATCATTATTTTTATTGAATATTACTATATTTCGTCCTGTTTTTTGCTTTTTCCCACTAACCAACCAACCGCATAAGACCAAGGGAAGGCTGGGGAGGGTCGGGCCCAGATTGGTCCAGCCCGTGGGCAAAAGAGAAGAAAACGAATATAATTGGTATCGTATGGTTGAGGGATCGCCGTATATTACCTGCATGCACCTTGTCCACAGTTTTTATTTGGTTTTTTTTTCCTTGGGTGTGTGTGTGCTTTTTTGAGGCTTGCACCCAACAGACACGAGGATCGTAAAAGACGGTTCCAATTTTCGACGGCGTTCAAGGCTTCCCGTTTCTTTTCTTTTCTTTTCTGGTAAGGAAGTAGTGCTGGCTTTCCGAGGGGAGAAATAAAAGGGGGAAAAGGAGGAGGAGAAGAGACGATCATCGCGTTTTCGCTTGTCTTCTCGGTTGCTCTTCTATTATACAGACTTTTAGGGCGTTCATTGCGTTGCTCTGATTGATTTGAGCTTTCTTTTTCGTTCTACGCCTAGGTCTTTTTTGTTTCTTTTTCTCTCTTAATTTAGTGTGTGCTCGAGGTCTCCTAGTATGACTTGTTATTTTCGGAAACGCCGCCCGTTCGTTGACAGATCGCGAACTTGTCACACCCAGACGGAGGGGGTGAGAAAGAGACCGGCAAAAGAAACGACACAGCTCAAGAGCAGATGAGACGACTCTTTTCCCGTTAAGGCGAGACATTGAGGTGGCCCGAAAAACACTAGAGACCAGGTGGGCTTACAGAGTGGGAGAAAAAAAAAACCAATAAATAATAAAATATGGAAAAGACTGCATATGTACGAAGCTGTACTTGTCCCAATGCTACTTTTTATGTATGTGTGTGAACGAACCGAGAGTGTGTGAGTGAGTGTATGCAGCAAGCAGCATATTTTTTCTTTTTCTTTTTTAACCCTCCGTTCCAGCAAATCCTCTCTCTCGCTCCCGAAGCCGCCCCCCTCCCTCATCCAGTCCAGAATCGCTTGAGTCTCTCTCTCGTTGCATTTTGTTTTTTCTCTTTTTTCTCTCGGGTCATTTTGTTGCGTCTCTTCTTCCTCTCTTGTCCTTTCCTCTTCTCCGCCTTCTTCTCCTCTTCCCTTCTTTCTGTCGTCTCTCTTCCTTCTCGCCTTTGACTGATTTCATCAGGTGTCACCTCCTTCTGGGCTTTCATTCTCTCTTTCTCTTATCCTCTCTCATTTTCCTCGTATTCCTCTTTTTATCCAAGCAACCTCGCTCACGGCTCTCTTTTTCCGCTGTGCTCTCTCGTTTTTTTCCATCGCCCCGTGTCTCGCCGATTCGAGATTCCCCCTCACTCTCACACACCCAAATTTCAACCTATCTCTATCTCGCTTTCAAATTCCTGCATCCTTCTTTACGTATTTTCTTCTTCCTCTCCCGCTTTTTCCCACTCTCTCTTCTTCTCGTCCACTCTCTCTTTTCCCATCCCGCCTTTTTCTCCCTCCTCCCCCGACCACACTTGCTTCACTTCTCCCCAGAATCATGTTCTGCCCGCTTACATAACCCGTGATTGTGATCCCGACCCAGAAATAGGCCCAGTTCCAGCTCTTTCCCCATTCGCAGCTTGGTCTCTCCTTCCATCTCTCTCTCTTTCTTGTCTTTTTTTTTTTTTTTTGGAGAGCTCGTATCATCTTCGCTTTTCTCCTCATCTTAGCCATTCCGCTTCTGTTTCTCGTTTTTCTTCCTTCTTAATCATCGCCATCTTTTGCACTCGCTTTTCAGCGCCGCCTTTTTCTTCTTTTTTTGTCGCTTTTCTCTCCTGCTTTCTTCAATAATCTTCGTTCCTGTATCTCAACTCCCCGATATCGTCTTAATCCCCCGATTATCAGCTCTAGCAGATCATACCAAAAATCCGGCGCCAACAGATCGATCCGCGCGGCAGATTAAAAAATATAACTAAAAACCAACGAACACTGACCTTATCAGCCTGTGCTTCTTTTCCTTCAAGAACTTTTTTTTCTCGCTGTCTCTTTATCTCCCCCGCACTTTTTGATCCCATATCATCCAGTCCACGAACCGTTTTCAGGGGTCTCCGGTTTTTTTTTTTCAGCCCTTTGCCACCGCCAGCTGCCATGTCAAACCATCGAACGTACGACCGCCCGACCGGCCAAGTCTTTCGGGAAATGCGAGTAGTCGGTCGGAGGATCTTCCGGGATAGACGAGCAGCAAATTGGTCGAACCGGAGACCGATTCCGGACCGTCGCCCCACCGACACTTCGAGCCTTGGCGGTGCTCACAGGCTTGGCGCCCGGTCACTCCCCGATATGGCCGTGGCCGTGCTTGTGGAGAACATCGACCGGATGGATATGGATTCGTTGTGTGGAATTTCTCATCCGGCCTTGTTGAGGATTTGGAAATACGTTGGTTGGCGGTAAGTAACACCTTGGCGGGTTTTTTTCTTGTTTGCTTCCCGTTCATTGTTTGTCTTTTTTTGCAAATTTCATCATCTTCCCCTCTCTTGATCCGCTCATTCCCCAGCCCCAGGTCTAGAATTTGAAGTCATGTGTGTTTGCAGGGCCTAGATTCTGTCCCCTACCCTGTCCGGTGCTACGTGTTTCACTCCTACGTCTTATCTTTCCCATGCACCTTGCCGCTTCTCTCCGACTTGCTAACGGCCATCATGTACCACCCAACAAATAGAGGTGCCACTGTGCAAGCCTGGAAAGTCATCTGCAAGGCAATGTTCCTCTCGTGCTTGGAAGAGGGAGCTCCTCTGCCTTTTCCGCTATATTTCCTTAGCAAGCATGTCGACTATCCGTCCGACGATCTGTCGCTCTATGTAACTCCCATCGCCTCGCCCATGGACTTTATCGCCCAGCTCACCCTCAGTGCACCCTGCCGGTTCAGTGAGCATGACCTCCTTGGCTTGGCCGACATGCCGAACCTTGGCGTGCTCGAGCTTCTTGGCCCCCTCTACAGTGGCCTCGACTCGGATGCCATCTCAATAGGCACCCATCCGTTCCCCCGCATCAGTGATCGATTGGTCCGCGGCTGGGCTTCGAAACCCGGTGGCTTCCCGGCCCTGCGGCTGCTCCGTATCTGGGGAGGATCAAGACTGGAGTCCGACTACGCCACCACCTTGACGCTGACTACCCACGAGTCGCTGCGATATGTGGCAAAGTTTCCGATGTTGGCCATTTACGATGTTCTTGGCCCGTCGCGGATATGGTCGACCCCGAGAGTTACCGCTACCGCCCGGGACAACGGCTGGGCCGTGTTGACGAGCGCCTCAAAAGAGCCGGGGTGTGCAGAAATGTACGCCGATTTGATTACTAGCGCGGCACTGAGAGTACCAAAGCCAGAGGGAAGCGACGATGGCAGCGATGAACCGACTGAAAATGGTGTGGCCAGCGAGACCGAGCAGCGCCAGGAGCAGCAGCACGACGGCAATCATACTGGTGCAAACGGCGTGAACGGAGGGGGAGAGGCCGCTGTAATTGATCCGGCCACTGAGACTGGAGCACAAGGCGAGAATGGCGGGGATGATGATGAGGAAGAAGAAGTCGAGATTCATTATGTTCCGAACCGATTTCTTAGTGCCGACATCCAGGAGCGTGCGGAACAAATGGTTACTTTGACGCGAGACCCTCCCGACGAGGCCTGGTTTCAGCAGGACTTTGTGTCCTCGAAAGGCTGTTCGAAAGAATACGAGTATCGGCACTGGGGCTATTGGATGTATTCGATGCTGGCCAACGACTATGAGCTGAAGCTGGAAACCCGAGAGGACGATTATGAAGCAACAGTGTCCTCGCCCATGGACGCCCCGTCTCCAGACTCCACGAACTATATCCCCATTCCAACAGGTGTCCAGGCGCGGATTGTGGGCAGTTCCGCCATTCTTCCGCCGCGACCGTTCCTGCGTCTTAAGCTAGGCCACAATGCCGATGTTCCATTCCACGAGTCCCTTGATACATCAAGCAGCCCCGATAGCGAGGAAGATTTATCCACGGCTATGGCGGCTGCAACGGCGGCGGCGGCGGCGGCGGCGGCGGCCACGGCAGCTCCAGCGGAGCCCAGCATAGCCGCTCCAGCCGCAGACGCTAACCCGTCAACACCGGCAGCCTCAACCCCGTCCGGACCGGGAACCGTGTCGGATACGGCGTGGCTCCGGCACTATGGGTTCGTGCGGGCGGGACTTCGAAACAAGTTCACCGGGGTGAAAGTCGATGTCCAGCCGGCGCCTGTCCCGCCCGTCCCGGTGGGGTCGGCGATGCGGAAGGTGCTGCGCCCGGACCCGCAGCCTCCGAGGCCGGAGCCGAGCTCCGTGGCGGCTCGGCCGGCGATTCTGCGGAAGCGCAAGCGGGATATGCATGAGGTGCTCTCGGAGCTGATGCCCGGAAGGGAGTTTGTCTCTGAGTAGGAAGCCATGTGTCTGCAATATCTCCACTCATGTGTATGCTTCTCACACTACCCACAAGAGTGAGAGCATCTATGTCTTGATTACTTTTTTTTCTTTTTTTTCTTTTCTCTTTCTTTTCTTCCCAGCCTCTGACATTCCTGATACCCAGCTATGGAGTTTGAAGCGAGCGTAATTTATGGGAACATGATTGTACGGAATAAACGTTTATGGGAACTGTCTAGCTGTCGTTTTTTCGTCTTTTTTTCTTTTTCCTTGGCTGGATATACTACTACTGGAGTTCTTAGGAACGGCGCCACTCCCTTTTTTTGCATTTTCTTTCGCTCTTATGCGTCTGGTTCGGCTGGTTTTGCGTTCTTTTCTCTTTTTGAGGTGTTTGGTGGAATTTACGGCAGGTACTATTTTTTTGGATAACATGTTTTTGAAACGAAGATAAAAGAGATCAACGTGGGAGAAGAAGAGGGAAAATGCGCAAACGAGCAAGCAAACGATGTGTTTTCGTTACACCAAGAAGACAAGAGCACGCTGGTGGAGAAGGTGGATAGGTTTGTTGAATTATCAAAAAACAGTTCGTTTATATCGTGTACGAGAGGTCATCTCTTCAAGAAATGGATTTTTGATGTGTGTATCTTCCGATGAAGTTGTGTCTTGGTTTGTGATAAATAGGGTGATCGTGAGTGCTGGGTGCCGGTTCGTGAGACTGGCGGTGTGTTAGGGTTCGACCCTAGGCGACGTGGTGACGTCCCCGGCGCCCAAAGGACAAGATGCCGGCCACCGAGAAGCAGAATACACGGGCAGACCGTCTCCCATCGACGCGCGCGCTTCGATCGAAACCAACTCTCCAAAAAGGTCTACAGTGAAAAGAATGTATCGCAAGGTATATTTCTCTAGAACATCACAGCCAGGACCACAAAAGGGTGTGCATCCCGACAATAGAGCAGAGGGTAAGACTCGCGGGAAGCGAAAAAAAAGAAGGAGATTGCTCTCCGTCTTTCTCTCCATCAATCTATCCTCCAATTTCCCCTCCAAGAACCATCTACTGAAAAAAACAAGAAAAAGCCAGAGTGAATATGAAGGAATGGTTAAAATATGTGTTGATGGAGAAGAGAAAGAGAGGAAAAAAATGGGAGGGAGAATGCTGGAGAGCAGAATTTTCGGGGGGGTATTTGTGGTGGGTGATTTGTGGGGCTGTGTGCTGCTGGCCAATCAGGAGACGGGGGGACTGTTGTTGAACTGATGAGAAAAGTGGATAAGTTGATGGAAATGAACTTGATAATTGAGCATGTGCATAAAAAGTTAGTTATAAGAGGAAGAAAATGGGCTAGACTAGAAATAGACAGAAGTCCAGCATTTATAGGCTAGCCAGAACCAGGCTTCAGCCCACCGGTCACGTGATCCACGCATTTCCGTCCTTCCTCACAGGGACGGGCCTGGTGCGTTAGGGTTCGGGTTGGGGTTTTTTGTGCTTGGTTGGTGTCGGTTGGTGTTTTGGTATGAAATCGTAGCAATTGTAATGTCAAGGTGGACAGCAAACGGGCGGGTGTTCAGCATGTGTGATTTATCTTCATCAATGATTCACGCCAATTTTCATACCATCGCGTGAATAATGTTTTTATTTTTATTTTCAGTTCCATGATTCACGACTGTCGGCTAACCGAATCCCAGACACCTATATAAGTAAACGTCACCCCCCCCCTTCCGCAGGTCTGAACGGCCGGATCCTCAACCCACCAGCGCAATCTAGTTCCGCTCTTAGATAAATGTATTCCTCCACGCCTTTTGCGGGATGAATGAGTCCGGTCCCGGCCTATCTGAACCCAGAAGAACACATCTGGGGCTGTCCGGGGGGCAAATTCACCCGCGCTCCTTCGACTCCCGGCTCCGGCTCCGGGTCCAGGGCGGGAGAGGGGGGGGGTTGCGAAATTTACTTTCACTAGCCGGGAAACTGCGCCGGCGAGATTGACATTGAGTCACACGCGGTGAAAATGCGCAATCCCGCGCCGGCGTGGAAAGGCCGATTTGAGAGAGTAATCTCCACAGCGAGGCGCGACGCGATCATCGTTTGAAGAAACGCCGGCCCATTTTCAACGGGGGTATCCTCGTCCGACTTGCTCGGCGATACAGCGACGGCCGATTTCTTTCTTTCTGTCGTTCCTTTTTCCTCTTCTCTCGGGCTTATGCTAGACATGTAGCGAGCGAAGCGGTGTTCGTCCGGAGAGTGGTGGGCTGGAGGCCCGAGGCCCAACGAGGCTCTTGCTTCCGAGTTCTATCGAATTCAATGGGGCCTCGGAAAACTGTACGGTTAGAGTTGACATGATGATACATTTGGCAGCGTATCACGTCCTCGTCTGCCCCGTCGCGGTCCGACAAAAAGATTCCAATAGCCTCACACCTCGTTCGGCTGTGAGACGGGCATACTCTGCATTTGGAGGTGGTAGTGCAGTGGGACCCCCCCCCCGGCCGAAGCCGGTCCGGCTGCACAAGATGGGCTCTTCTATCCGGATAAGTGAGTCCCTCTCTCTCTCTCTCTCTCTCTCTCTCTCTCTCTCAGTTTATAAGGAAGACATACTAACTTGACATACAGGGCTTCCTTCGTCGAGACCCATTTCAATGCCCCTCTTCTAGGTGTGCGTGCATCTTGCCACCGGGCCCCGTGCACTGCTCGGAATAGCCAGGGCCATGTTGCCGCAACGCTCGTAGAGCGACACTCTTATTTTACGGCCCGGCTCGGGCGGCTGGCACGATCAAATCCACATCTCGGGCAATTTGGACTTGGAGCGTGTTTCCCAGTCGAACTCGGCACTGGGTGTGGGAAACCGCCGGGGAGAACCACAAGATGACCCAACTGCCGCCGGCCCCCCCCACCCCCCCGGCACCAACTGTGGACAACGACATCGAAATGTCAACTCCGCCCCCGGCGGTTGGCACTATGCCGTCGAACATTGATGCTCGTCTTCCAAGATCCAGAATCTTTCTCTTTCCGACGTTAAACACCGGAAGTTTGGAATTCGAGATGACATGCGTCCCTCTTCTTCTAAACAATGGTTGTCTTGGTCAATGTCCCTTACACTGGCTCTACGTCAGCTAGACGTCGCCACTTTCGAGGAGCTCAATTTGCTTCCTTTCGGCATACAGGCATTTGTGCAGGACAAGATGAGAGATGCCTGCACACCTTCCGCAGAAGGTAGTTCTTTCCTCTGATTCCAGGTACAACCGCTAACCTGCTGATATACATGTACTGTGACTCTACCTAGGCGGATTGTCCTAAGACTAGCGTTATGTCTTCTTCCTCAATAGCGGTCCCGTCGCTTAGGCCTCTCGTCGACAGAAAGTTATCGCTCAGTTATCCGCTAAGGCGGGATATATCGTCGCGTCTAATACTACTATATACGCCATATAGATATAATAATTCCTTACCGAAATCGAATACGGTACTAAGATTATGCTCTTCTATAAAAATAAGAGTACTATTACACTTATATCTTCCGACAAGATATAACGCCGTTTACGATTTAAGTTAGAAAGACCTAACCCTAGTTAGAAAGCCCACGCATTGTGGCCCGAGGATTCCAGCAGCGTGAAGGTTTTGATTACCAAGAAACCTTTGCAGCCACATCTCATGCCGCGACATGGAGAGTCATGCTGGCTATTGCTGCCAAGGAACATCTGGTTGTTCGACAATTGGACGTCTGCCAACTGGAACTCCAACATCATCTGAAAGTGGAGCTCATGGGTCAGCCACGGTGGTTGCTGGGAGTGGCAATTGGAATCGAATTTGATTTCCATTCTATATGCCAACAGCAATATGCTGAATCGATTGTTGCAAATGCTGGATTTGATAATTACTTGAATAATAAGTTATTAACCTACACAAATACTAAACGCTTTATATACATTAGATTTCCTGTTCGGGAATTGTCATTCTTCGTGATATACTCAGTGACACTCTTCAGAAGACTCATACTATTCGCTATCCTAATGAGTCACGAAAAACGTCGTGCATATTGGAAAGCGGGCCGAGAGGAGGGGCCGGCCAATAAGTTGACTCACATTTGCGATGGGAAGGACCCCACAGCTGGCGGTGGCTTGCTATCACTGTGATCCTATTGGACGGGGCGATAAGACCCGCCATATCGGGAGATGTGGATTGGTGGATCTGATAAGCGGCTTCAGGCGGGCTGAGGGTGAAGTTGGAACCCCGCCAAACATAAGAAAAAAGATCTTTGGTGATGTTCCAGAGACGGGCTGAGGAGACGGCCCCCTCCAAATAGGTGAGATACACGTCGGGACATACGATGACGAGGATCTTTTGCGATCTTTCTCACGATGATGCAGAGAAGACGTCCAAATTGGCACATTCCATGGTTGGCTCACCTCGACCCAAGTGTGTGTTAGTCAACCATCATCTGAGTACAATGTACCTCTCCTTCATGGTGGGGGGGGAATGAACGGCATCTTGTACCTTGCCGTATAGACTTTGACGGAGAGGTACTTGCCTGGTCCAGCAAGTCTGGGTTGCCCCGCAATCCTAGTGAACGACGCCTGAAATCGAAAAATATTCGTGGGGAATTTGTGAATAATAAGAACACCCCGCCATAAACTGTTTGTTCCGAAAATATCAACAGAGTCAGCCCCCTTAAGAGGATTTCGATAGCTGCTTGTTTGCCTTCTTTCAGCTTTCTCTACGCGTCGAATCTTGCTTGTCTATTGATTTATATTTATTTGTTTTTCTGCGTTCTGTATAAATCTGCTCTCTCCTCTTTTCCCCCTCTATTTACTATCGTCGCTTTAGCATCTCTCTCGAGTTTGTTGTGATTCACCGTTGTTCCTCCATATTTTCTTTATCCAGCCTCTCCCACCCAGTAGTCTACGTCTTTTCAGACTCTCTCCCTCTCTCTTTCTCTCTCTCTCCGTCTCCCTCTCAACACATCTATCCAACCATGGCTCCCCCAGGCCCCCCCGGTGCTGCTGCTTCGTCTCGTGGCCGAGGCGGCAAGTTCAGAAAGTTCACTCGCGGAGGTACGTAAACGCTGGTGTCCCTAGTAAATTGGCCAAGGCCAGATTAGGCAGCGGACTTTGCTTCTGCCCACGACCGCCAACAAAAACACACACCACTAACGCTTCTCACCTTTTCACCTTCCCTCCCCAGGCGGCAAGCACTTCTCGCGTGACCTGCAACCCCTCGACGCCGAAGGCAACGAGATCTCCATGTGGAGCAAGGACGCCCAGGGCCGCCGCCGCGGCGGCGCCCACAAGGACAACGACGATGACGACGACGACGACGAGTCGGAGGAAGACGAGTCCGAAGAAGACGAGTCCGAGTCGGACGGCGGCGCGGCCGGCGCTGGCAGCGCGGCCGCCGAGGAGGTCAGCCGCGAGGACCGCAAGAAGGAGAAGAAGGCGCGCAAGGAGGCGGCGATTGCCAAGAAGCGCTCGCAGGCCGTCGAGGTCGGCGACCTGCCGCCGTCGGGCTCGGACGACGACTCCGACGACGACGACGACATGCCGGCCAACCCCAACCACAGCACCGCCGCCCGCCGCCAGGTGCGTCCCACCGGCGCCACCGACGGCGGCCCCGCTGTCGCCGCGGTCACCAAGGCTGTCGCCGGCGTCGAGATCGCCGGCAACCGCCGCGAGCGCGACGCGCTGGCCGCCCAGCAGGCCAAGGAACGCTACCAGAAGCTGCATGAGGAGGGCAAGACCGACGAGGCGAAGGCTGACATGGCGAGACTGAAGCTGATTCGCGAGCAGCGTGCCGCCGAGGCCGAGCGCAAGAAGGTGTGTTTTTCTTTCTTGCCCTATCCCATTTCCCATTCTCCCCTCCCCAATCTCTTAAAAATACTAACCTTTTTCGTACCGAAACCACAGGCCGAGAAGGAGGAGAAGGATGCCGCCGACGCTGCCCGCCGCGCCGAGATCGACGCGAAGGAGGCCAAGAAGCGCGAGGCCGCCATGGGCCCTAAGAAGGCCAGTAAGAAGAGCAAATAAAGCCTTTCTGGATATTCATGAGGGACATGACCACTATCTCTCGGCCTTGCTCATTTGGCGTCCCAGCTTCTTTGTCCTGCCCTGCTGCTTCCAAGTTCTCTTGCTTCCATATCTGCAGCCAACACCGATATTCGTGCAATCCTCCATCGACATTGTGACCATGGCTGTGTGACTCGTGAATGATGCGAAAGATGAAACTCGAGACCACTGACTTCCCTTGTCTCGTGAAACCGTAGACAGAGACCCTCGGTCTGAGTAAATCTTGGACTTCCCATCGCCGGTACACTTCCGTCTGTTGACGACAAAATCTCATGTCCGGTGCCATTTCGTTCGTTCCCAGTCTATATAAGCCATGTTCATGAAAACAGAAAAAGAGGTCCCCTCGTCGGACTTCTAGATATAATACACGGAAAAAAGGAACAGAATTTGCCATGCATCAACTTTTCCAACCGACTCAACTCCGCCAACCAACCATCTCAGCTCACCCACACACCCGGGAAAAAGCAGTCTATCCCCGCTCGTTCGCTCCCCCCAGCATGGCCGCGTTCCAAAACTCGTCAAAGTCGATATCACTCTCGGCAAACAGATCGCGGATCTTCTTGGCCGTCTCGGCCTGCTGCTCGGCGCCAAACCCGCCGGGCTGCGACGAGTCGTACTGCACAATCTCGATCCACCGGTAGAACAGCGCTTCCTGGTCAACCGCCACCAGCGCGTCGCGGAACTGCAGCACCTGGCGCCGCCGCACCTCCTCCTCCGAGCTCACCCGCCCCGTCTCGCTCATGTCGGCCACCAGCCAGCCCAGCCGCGCGTGGTGCACCAGCAGCAGCCCGTCGAACTGCTCCAGCGGCGTGCCGGGCTCCTCGGCCTCGGCCTCGGCCTCGGGTGTCGTGGCGGCGGCGGGAGTGGCCTTGGCGGCGGCGGCGGCGCGGTCGGCCAGCGCTGTTGCGTGCACCATCGCGTCCCAGTCCAGGTCCCACTGGCCGTTCATTGTCAGGTAGCCGGTCTTCTGGCGCAGCAGCGCCGGCGACGTGCCGCGCCGCACCACCCCGAGAAACTGGTCGCGCAGGGCCGGCGCGCCGGTACGGTCGGCCGGCGACGCCTCGGCGGGCGCGCCGTCGGCAAACAGCTTGGGCAGCATAGCCGCCGACCAGTCGTCGCGCGACCGGCGCACGTAGATCTCCGCATCGCGGAAGCCGACGGTCCAGCGCCACCGCACGGGGTTGCCGTGGCGGCGCGCGGCGCAGAACTCGACCGGCCACGGCCACACGAACACGAGCAGCACCAGGTCCAGCATGAAGGTGAAGCCGCGGCGCGCGATCTCGCCGAGCACCTGCGGCCACGTGGCGGCGGCGGTGTCGAACGCGGCGGCGCCCGGCTGGCCCGCCGTGC
Source organism: Knoxdaviesia capensis (assembly GCA_001510575.1). Taxonomy (NCBI): domain Eukaryota; kingdom Fungi; phylum Ascomycota; class Sordariomycetes; order Microascales; family Gondwanamycetaceae; genus Knoxdaviesia; species Knoxdaviesia capensis. The sequence continues at coordinate 1,771,421 of LNGK01000006.1, forward strand.
CCAGCACCGCCGGCCGCAGCAGCGCCCAGTAGTACGGCAGGATGTACCACATGCGCCAGACGAAGAGCAGCGCCACGCCGACGTTCATGGCCACCGGCACCAGGAAGATCTTGCGCTTGAAGCGCCACGGCTTGTGGTCGATGTGCGTCAGGTAGGCGTGGCTGGTTGACAGCGGCGCCGTGAAGGATTTGAGGGCGTCCGGCACGGGCGTGAACGGGGCCGGCGGGGTTTCTGGGCGGAGCGAGCTCGTGGCCGACTGTTTGTCGGCGGACGCCTGGAACACGGTCCGGCGTTTGGCTGGCATGGTGGGAGGAGGGAGGGAGGGAGGGAGGAGATGGACTGAATGGCTGGTGGTTTGGTGAACAGTATTAATAGATCCGGAGGCCGGAGTATATAGCCGGAGCTTGATGGCCGGGATACACTGAGATTCCTGAGCGGAAGCCGGCCGGATGGCGGTCAGGGGTCAGGCCACAGTCGGGGTGGAAATGCTCCGGGAGAAGATCCGGAGGTGAGAAACCGTGGTGATTGATGAAGCTGATACACCAGAATGAAGCTGAGCAGGATCGAAGACTAAACTAAACTGTACAGTCTCGTATTCTTCAGTGGAAATGCAGAGGTGCAACGTCAAGATTTCGAAATGGCAAACGAGAACTGTAGTGCTGTAGAAAGTCCGAGAACGAGCATCGTGGCAGACCAGAAGTATCTGCACACTAGCCGTGCATCAATACTTTCGATCTCGACCGTAAGTATACATGCACCGAGGCCACAAGTCTAAATGCATATCCAAATATACCAGCACTCTCATGTTAAAGCGTTCATGTTTCATTCACGACAATCAATCATCACAATGCGTTGACAAGGTTTGGTTTGGGTTTTAACGTTTGTTGATATTTCATTGGAGACAGGAGGCCCGCATCCAAGCTGCTGGCTGTCTCTGAGACGGCCACCGACAGTCCGGCCGGACTCGAGCGGGCCGTGCTAGACGACGCCGGCATATTCCGGCCAGACCCCGGAGACCGGAGCGCCGGCGGGCCTTCATAGACCACCCCGAGCAACGCCTTTCAAAGGCGGGCAGGGGAAGTGTTTTTCAAAAATTGGGGGTTCGCATTTTTGCATACATTTTCGTTTATATATCTTCATTAGTTCATGTGGTGGGTGTTCCTGAACACGCAGCGACTCTTCTCGCAACGAGAGAGAAAGAGAGAGAGAGAGAGAGAGAGGGAGCGCAGCTTAGAAGCCCTGGCGGGCAACCTGGTCCTGGGCGGCGCGGATGGTGGCGGCGGCGTTGGGATCGCGGAAGCCGCAGCCCTGCTTGCCGTTCTGCAGGCTGGCGGCGACGGCGGAGCACACGCCCTTGCCCTGGCCGTTGTTGGCGCAGCAGGCGTTGGCCTGGCTGCAGTCGTTGTCGGCCACGCAGCCGCCGGTGATGAACTGCAGGCCCTGGCCGTTGCCGACGTTGCGGGCGCCGGCGTTGTTGGGGATGACCTGTCCGAGGACGGAAGAAGCCAGGACTGGAGAGAGAGAGAGAGAGAGACAAGAGGGTTAGTTCCACGGTCTTCATGTGTCTTTGGAGCGTGTTACACCGGTGGCTGTTCGGGGTACGTACCGGCGACGATAGCGAAGGTGATGCGGACCATTTTGGCGGTTGGTAGGAGAAAAGAGAGAGTGGTATTCAGAAAAGTGAGTGTGGGAAAAAAGAAAGAAAGAACGACTCCGGGCCGAGATATAAATATAGAAATAATACAAGGAAGAATCGAAGAAAATAGACGACACCAGGTCGGAAGAAGCGAAAGGCTGGATGAAGAAAGAAAAGAAGATGGGAAAGATGTCAAACTCTGAGCAGAAGGCTGGAGAAGAAAGGGACAGTCTAAGTTGAGCGAGGTCCCTCAGAGGAGGACGGCCGGTCTTTATATCCTTTGCTTTTCCAGCCGGACGAGAGACGGCGTGCACCACAAATCTTCAGACACGCTGCCGATCAGTCGCATCGGCCATTGACCCCATCGTCGCGCGCAGGGTCGTCTCATGACCGTGAGACGGGGCGGGCGGGCTCTTCGCAAAAGATCCCGCACACACACACACACACAGCACCCGTAAACACACATCAAAGCTGTAACGAGCGTGGAGCCGGGCCTTCATCGACGCCGGGATGGGTCGAGTCTCCGTCCAGACGGGGTTGGAGGAGCCACCAAGCCGTGGATCTACTCGCGAGTGGGAGAGACACCACCTGGGCTTGCGTGGACTGTCCCATGTTCGTCTGTCTATATGTCCGGCGTCCCTGGAACATATCGGCCTAAACCTGCTCTTTTTAGAGTGTGGCGCCGCTCGGTCGGTGTACACTGCACCGACCGAGCGGATTCTTTTTTTTTTTTTTTTTTTTTTTTTTTTGGTTCTGCTCTGGGTCGTGTTCTCTCCGGATATTACACTGAAACAGGCCCCGATAGGCCCAGACCGCCGACCCGGAGAACCAGAAAACAGTACGAGGACACGCACGGGATCCTGAGAGACTGGGAGTGGGCGCTGGCATTCATGTTGCAGTGTCTGTGTGTGTGTGTGTTATGGGTTCCCGAGCAAGGAATCGCAGTGCTGCTGGCTGCTGAGCATGTTCTTGCGGGAATGGCATGGCAGGAGGCGAAGACCCGATCTGCAGCCGCCAGAGATCTGAGACGTAACGAAAGCTGAGAATGGAGTGGGGAGGGAGGTGTTCTCCAAAAAGCCCTGGAGAGTCTGGTTCTCTCGCTCTCCAAGTTCAAGCTCTGCGTCTGTCTCCTCTGGAGGTATTTTTGTCGAGATCCGTTCCTCCCGATCTCCAAGCCTCCTTTTCTCTGAACTCAGTCTAGACTTTTTCCATTCCCGTTCTTCTCCTTCTTCTTTTTTTCGGTTAGCTTCTCTCGGGGGCCTGCATCACGTCACCACGTCATGATGGCGTTTCACCTCTCTCAGCTTTTGGCTCTATGGGGGGGAGGAAGAAGAGCATATGACTTCTTCTGCTGCTGTTTCTCTTTTCTAGACGGGGGAAGGGGGGGCGCTATCCTTTGACATCCTGTGTTCAATGCGGACTGACGTAAAAGAAACCGCGACCTTGTAGGGATCTCCATCTGAATCGTAAACTGGGGGGGGAACGAGGAAACAACGTCTCATATATAGCAACAGTGTTGGGGGAGCGAAACATCTGTGCGGAACCCTAATTGCTCCGGAGCAACCCTAGCTTTTCGTGGCTTAACCCTTAGAATGATACAGTAACCCTAAGTTGCTGTTGCCTAGCACTGCGAACTGGGGAATCGACAGGTGAAGAATTTCACTTAACAAACAACTCGCACCGGAACACCCATTTATATGTGATACCTCCGGCTCAATACACCCAACTGTCTTGGCTCCTGAATGACTCTGGACCCCAAATCCTTTTCTTCTTCTTCTTCTCCCAAGACATGGCTTCAAAGCTTCCGTCACCCGCGTCAATCACGCGCTCGGAGTTTGACGCCGCCGTGAACCGGTACGCGTTGCTCATCGAAGAAACCTCGGCAGCTAAAGGTACGAAGCAGTCCACATCTCCAGCTTCAGTTTCGAGTGACGTGAACAGTCCATCCGACGGACAGGACGTCTGCGTGGCCTGCGTCCATGGCGCGGGCTACGACGCTTAGGCTGCTTTCAACCGACCATCACAGGGTCTCCAGCCACGTTGGGTCAACGGTTATATGTCCATCGCAGTATCCGCGACTAACCAAAAACGCTACGCATCTTGCAGCCAAGCCCGGACAAACGCCGTTGGTCGATCTTGACCGCTTCCGCTATGTCGAGGCGCCGGCGAAGTTCGGGGTCGACGCCGGACCTGGCGCGAGCATGTCGCACGACGACGTGAAGCAGCTTGTCGAGTGGAAGCTGTAAGTTGGCCCCACCCCACCGCTTCCCACCTGCACTTTCCTATGTGTGATGAATTCCATGCTGTATTACTAACCCACACGCACACGCACACGTTACAGTCGCCACGGCAAGTTCCGCCCGACCCTGATGAAGCTCGTCAGTTCGAACGAGCCCTCAGCCGTCTCCGAGACCATCACGGCGGCCATCGCCGCGTTCCGCGCCTCCGACGACGTGGACGCCGCCATCACGGCGCTGTCGCAGCTGAAGGGCATCGGCCCGGCCACGGCCTCGCTGCTGCTGGCCGTGCACGCCGCCGACCGCGTGCCGTTCTTCTCCGACGAGGCGTTCGCGTGGCTGTGCGGCGCGGGGCCGCCCAAGTACACGCCGGCCGAGTACACACGGCTGCGCGGGCAAGCGGACGCGTTGATGGCCCGGCTCGGTGTGGGGCCCGTCGCGGTTGAGAAGGCGGCGTACGTGCTGGTGCGTGCTGGCGGCAGCAGCGACACCAGCGAGAACGCGGCTGGCGGTGGCGTGGCCGCCGCGGATGCACGGCCCAGGCCGGCAGCATCCAAGGCTAGGGCGACTGCGGGCCGCAGGCCGGACAAGCAGACAATGTCGGCAGAGCAGGGGAAGGTCTCGGCAAAACGTGCGGCGGCGGCTGCTTCTGCCACTGACAAGGCGCTCATTGGTGGTGCGCCGAAGGCAGCCGGGGAGACTGAGGGGCTGCGGAGGTCGAAGAGAACCAAAACGACAGGCTGAAAAGACAACGTTTGCTTGGACAGGCTCTCCTTGCGTGGCTATTCCTCACCGTCAGAGTCTGTTCTGCTTTGCTCTTGTCTCAGTCTGGGTCTTTCTCAAACAAGCCGCGACGGAAACCCCGGCCGACGAGAGACTACGCAGCGAATCCACGTTCCTCCACGAAGCGCCACCCGCTCTCCTTCGCGCCGAAAGTCTCCCCTCGTGCACCATGCCGAAAGAAAAGCAAAAACAGAGCATTCATTTCCCACTGGAGACTGCCTGTAACAAGACAAAAGACTTCAATCTGTCGCAGCACACTAGGGCACCGGGACGACCAGACCCAACGACATGCCTTGGCCGAACGCGCGCCGGACATGATGTCGGTCGCATCAGCCAGCGTTACGGCTCACATGGGTGGATGCAAAAATACACCCGACCCGGCGCGTTCGGAGCTGGGATGAGCTGAGATCAGAAGTTCTTTTCTTAGGCGATGTCCATGGTCCACGCGGTTGCTGCATCTCAGATGGCCAATCCCCGTGTGCACAGCCCATAAAGCCTTTTTGGGCCTGATAGGCGGCCTCAGCCTAGTCTCCGGGACTCTGGGCTGTTCAAGTTTCTGTCGACCACCGTCCCTAATCATCCTCTGATTGATATTGTGGTGTTCGGCGTGGTGTCTGCGGCGTCCTCGTAGGCTCACTGTAGCTCGGAGACTGGGGTTTGGAACAACTGTGCCGAAGTCCTACAGACCACCCTAGGTTGGCACAATGAATCGAATTGCATCATCCACTCTTTTTCCATATACAGGACGGTAACCACATGAGCCCAGTTCGGGGGGGATACATACTTGAATTTGCAAGACCATCTGTGGATGGTTGAGAGAGAGATGACCCTCAACCCTAAACCCATGCCCAAACCCTAGACATTGATTAGGGTTGTTTGCACGTAGGGCTGGGGTTGGTTCCAGGGAGCGGGTCAATCATTTCACACTATACGAACCGCTAAACAAACCAGAGAGAAATACATCGGCACTTTCGGACCTCCTCCGTCTAGGGATTCAACCGGGAAAGTACTTCCGGAGTGTGGCGCCATCCAGGTGAGGTGTGAATATATATATATATATACGTATGTACATGCATAGATTCCCCGCCAAATATTGATTTTCTGTGCAGGCATGTTCTGTTAACACACTGTATGTGCGTACACCAAAAAAAAAGAAGGCAGGCCAAATAGCCGGAAACTGTTGCATCGGTAGTGGCTTGGTTCCCTGTGTGGTTCCCGGGTTATGTTGGACTCTTGAGTTGGGGTAAAGTCTTTCGGAGTAAGTATGCTGCTACTGGAGGTCTGGACGGGATGTCTGTTGTTCCATGGAGGATTCTGCTTCCTAGACCGGAACACTGGTATCGACAACTTTTCCAAGGGAAGCCTAGCGGGGGAGGGGAAGCATCTGTTGAATTTGTACGGCTTTTCTTTTCTTCCTTGGCTTTCTCCCCCGTCCACTGGCCAGCACCACCGAACCCGAAACCCCCTTCGGTCGGGACGCATCAAATCCAATCGGCTGCGAACCTGGTGACAAGAACCGGATTTGCCCAGCGCGGGACGGGGGCACATCACTGTGCATCCATACACATGTATGAGGAGGACATAATACAGTTCAGTGTAGACGTCGGCACAGTACAGGACCGTTTATGGGGAGACTCTGACCTGGGGTGGTGGAGAGCCGGAGGGACCAGAAGTGGAGAGAGAGACAGAGAGAGAGACAGAGAGAGAGGATGAGGTGGAGACCTCTGCGAGGAGGAACATCTGCAGCGAGAACGTGGGTTCTTTTCCCTATTCTTGCCTGGTGCATGGTAACTGCGGTAATACGAAAAGAGAACAAAGGAGCAAGAGCGATAAGGCCACTTGACTAGATATGGCGGGTGAAGCAATGGATATGCGGCATGGCTAATAGTTTGCTCTCTGTCTCCCCCATAATGTGCCGCTAGCTGCATATATGGCTTCTGTGTGTGCGTGTGTGGGTGCTTCGGAACCCACGTCTGTCCTTGACGACGGACGGACCCTGGCGAAAGAACCCGACGGCACGGAATGGCAGTGAACAAAGGTTGGAAACCCATCGTAGTACGCCGCCGCAGCGAGCTCAGTCTCTCTGGTGGAGGTGGTAGGCAGACACAACACTCTCCGAAATCAGCTCAGCTGACTATGTGTAGCCCCGGGAAGAGAAGAGAAGAGAAACGGCGGAACACGAGGGGTTGAATAGGTGGGTTGACAAGGCAGAAGGAACGGGGGAAAGAAAAGAGTGAGCATGCATACAGACAGAGAGAGAGAGAGAGAGTGAGGGGAAATCGCCGCTGTCGCCCTGCAAGGACGACCAAAGGAAAAAGAAGAGCCGACAACGCAACATACGTGTGCATCCACCCTCAGCCTGCATCTCTCGCTCGGCGCAGCTCGGCAACATTCTCTGCTTCCTTATTTTTTTCTTCCATTCCTCCTCAATCGACACCGCTTCCTTTTTCCTTTCCCTGCCCGGTTCCCAAGGGGAAAGGAAAAGCAAAAGGAACCCCCCCCTCCCGCCAAACTCGCCGTGACACCTGCAGTCAAATCCCAGATCTAGCACACCGTCTACGTACGAACCCTGCTTTTTTTTTTTTTTTTCGCTCCGGCGTAGTCAGCTTATGCTTTCCTGTTTCTTCATCTTTGCTGGCCATGCGGGTGCTGCTTTATGTTTTGTCCTGTTTGGGGCGACGAGCCATTTAGAAACGAATCGGGCCCCGACCCATGCGTCCGCACCGCCTTAATCCGTAATGCGTCTAGGCTGGAGCTTTGGGGGGGGGAACGGGGGGCAGAAAGAACCCAGAAAAACCACCAGCCCGCCACCACCACCGACCTCCACTGCCACTCGATGACATATTCTGCATGATTTGTGCACGGAGCTGGGATGTGATGCGATGTCCAGTACACACATGGCGGTGGTGGTCCGGGTTGAATTCCTGTGATCAGCCGTCGTTCGTGCAGGCAGGAGACCAAAAAAAGCAGCCCGGAGACCTGGGTTGAGTTAAGTTTAGGGTCGTGGTAAGTTGGAGACCGATGCCGTCACCTTTTGGGTTTTCTTTCTTGCCTGGGCGGTCTCGACTCTTTGTTTTTGACACACCTCATCGGCGCTTGCACATGTTACGTTGCTATTGCCGCATTTGGGAGCGAGAGAGAGACAGAGAGGTGCCAGTGTGACAGACTCAGCACATAGTGTAGAGTGGTCTATTTGTGTGTATGTGTGCTCGAAGCATTTTTGACTATTTCGAGCATGTCCAGACATCTCGTCATGGCCTCGTATGCGTAGGAAATGCATACGATGTACCCACGTACAGCAAGGATACCGGCGGGTTGTCTTGCTTGCTCCATGTACTCTCCGTATATACCGAGTACGTACACGGGGACAGCAGGAATGGAATGCGTATCACCGGCCCAGAAGTCTCGCCTCAGACAGACAACAGCAGCCACATCCCCATCCCATCTCATCACCCTTCTGCAGCCCTGGCGAATCCCTTGGATTTTCACATCATCTCCGGCGACTTTCCTTTGCCCTTTCGCCTAAATCCTCGCTTCACCCACCGCCTGATCCCCCGATGAACGGTTGGCGGAGAGAGAAGACAGACAGAAGACAGAGAGACAGACAGACAGGCCCTGTTTGTATCCGTCCGTGCAGCCAGCTGTGCCGTGTTTCAACAGGCTGTCTGTGTTTTCAGGTGCTGTCCCTCGATGCTGTATGCACACAAACATTATGTATCATACTGTACAGTACAGTTCAGCATATATCTCCTCCTTTGGCTGGCTCACATTCCCGACTACCGCCGTCTCCTCGCTCTCCTTTTCCTCTCTGGCCATGCCTTCCTTTCTCCACTACTACAAGAATATATCTATGTGTAGTACAGGAGGTACCCTCGTGTCTTGGTGGGCTCGGAGAAAGAATGATGGCAAATCCGTGCTACTTGATGCGTACCGATATGCCTGTGCTCCCCACCAAAGACGAAAAAGCTGCAGAAACAGCCTGATCCTGCCCTGGCGAGTGAGTCCCTTTCCCCCCCCCCGTAGCTGGGGCGGTGAGGTCTCAGGCCAATATATCTGACTCTGATGTATACTGTGCCCTACGTGCTACATACAGTACAGAACACACTGCCCCCTACTAAATGTCACTCTTGTCGCTGTCAGAACGAGCCAGCAAGCCTGTTTGAAGTAAATGGGAGCTGGTGGTGAAGCCATATGACAGATCTGCTCGCCATGCTCCGTCCGCTCACATATATGCATGTTGTGGTTATCGTACAGCAATTGCTCAGCGGCGATCACCACTCGTCTATGCGAGAACAGAAAAGGCGCTTCTTCGCCTGTTCTCCACAGTGTGTGCCGAGTCGTCCGCAATATAACGTGCACTTTAATCCAAGACATACACGCCAGGATCGACCAGCCGAGGCCAGGCCGCCACCCCCGTAACGGGAACCCAAAAGTTTGGGTTAAACAGCTGTCTCCGCCCCCCTTCATTCAATGCTCCAGTGGATTAATTCCACACTGGGCAGAAACCATGTCTGGATTCATACATGCAAAAAAAAAAAAAAGCAAAGCAAAGCGAGACAAGGCCGCAAAAAGAGGCTGCCTCCCTTGTGGAAGCTGAACGAACCGAGGGCCTATGCAACCTCTCGTCTGAACTGTATGTCTGCCCATACTGTACTGTACAGTACATATCAACATAAAATTACAGGTAAAAGTCCGGATGGCCTGCACGACGATTGCTTGCCCAAAGAACCAAGCAAGGAACACCAGGCGCCCTCACTCCTTCCTCCTCGCATGCCGTGCTCAATCGCCAACCAAGCTCGTTTCCCCCGAACAGCCGCGTTCTACCGCGACCGTGGTCGAGACGCCGGCGGGGATTGTTGGTTTCGGGAGCTCTAAGCATCATCTAACAGCGCGGCAAGCTCGACTAGGGTTGTTTGTCCGTCTACAGTACTGTATAGGGAAGCCAACGACTTAGACGCCGGTTGGCTCTTCCTCCCCCGCCCGCGGCCTGTTGGTGTGGCCGGAGCAACCGCTTCTCTTTGCTCATCTTCGTGTCTCCCTTCATGAGCACCGACCTCCCCATCTGGAACACTGCATAGAAAAGCAACCGTCGAGCCTCGCATCACCCCCCAAGGCCCGACAGCCCACCACCTGAAAAACTGGAGTCGCGGGCCCGATTTTAGGCATGTAGCGCCGCGCTTGGGGAGTCCACTATGTTCCTAACTTTCCATATAGTCCGTGGTAGGCCGTGCAGCCGGCTTCTTGCCCTGGCGGATATGCTCAAAGCTTCCCCGTTGGCATGCTACAGAACGAAGCCTAAAAGTTAGAGTGGGATTTTCCACCTTCCACCTTCCCAGCACCGATAGTTCCTTCAACTAAGACTCCGTCCCCTCTCTGTCGCCCGTTTGCTTGCCAGACGCCGCGTGCATTCGGGCGGGCAGCTGGCAAACCTACGTTTAACGCCCCATTAGGCACGGGCTAGACGCGCCAGCTGGGAATTGCAGTCATGGAGGGAACGCCACGGGGCAATGGTATGGGATTTTGGGAAGCAATCAGAGAAGCAAGAACGGGCGAGCGCCCCCCCCCTCCATCCATCCATCCCATGCTCTCACATTTGCAGGGAATTGGCTGGGTGAGCGAAAGTGGGCAAACCGGGCCGTGCTCATAAGTCTTTCTGCCTCAGGAGAGAGACGGACGGGCAGCAGGGTCACCGAAAAGAGGGGAGGGGAAAAAGGGTTGACTGGCGCTCGCTTTCGACAGCGAAAGCTCAGCGAGAAGAAGGGGAAAAAAAAAAGCAGATTTCGCTAGCCGTCCCTTCAGCTCACGGTTGATATCTCCGAACAGATGGCGGCTGCTTTCGAGCACTCGCGAGAGAGAAAAGACACTCAGCGTGGGCCGTAGCGGACGGCCCAGACACCCTGCTGCCCAAAGAGCACGGGTTTGACAGGGCCTGGACTAGGAACCGGCTAGTCCTCCTAGGCTCGGTGGCCTTGTCAAGCATGCGTCTCTGTCGCAGCTGGAACACAAGCCAGCCATGCAAGCCAGCGCGGCCGGTTCAGGAGCCAGTATGAGCAAGTGCGAGAGAGAACACAACAGGGCACACTGGAATGCCAGGAACCGTGTGTGGTGTCCAACCTTTCTTTCTGCCCACGGCACGGGCCCCCCGCCACAGCCATTAGTTGGGACGAGCCAAAACGTAGCATGGCATGGTGTAGGTTTGAGGATTGAGAGAGGAAAACCCACCACCATCCAGACTGTTTCCCCCCTTCCCTCTCTCTCTCTCTGGTAACCTGTCTGGCGTTCCTGTTTGCTTTGCCTTACCAGTAAACAGTAGGAAGACTGCCCCCAAAAAGACCGGCTTCGCTGGCGTTCCCATGATCGACGCCTTCTTCTTACTCGTTTCGCTGGGGGTCCCCTGGCCATCACCCGTTCGCATCGCATCGAATTTGGGGCTTTTGCTTTAACGTTAAAGCACATTGGGGGGGGGTGGCGGCGGGCTCCACCCTCTTTGGGAGTGGTCTTGTCTTTGTCTGATACCGCCATTTTTTGGCGTGCATTATGCGTGAAAGCGAGGGAGAGATTGAACTTCTCGCCCTGGACGGGAGGAAATACGATTCGTTAAAAGAGACCGCCGCCGTCTGAAGGATTATATACTGCCAGCTGGCTACCAGCTGTCCACGGCTGTCGCCACGAGTATACACGTATCGATCCGTTTCTCTCTCCGTAAGAGTCATGCCTTCCTTCCTTCCTTCCTTCCTATCTGGCCAGCAGCATCCACCCACCGCATACTACCTGAAGGTAGAGGGCTGCTCCTTCCGGGTTGCCCAAGAACCTATTGTACCTACCACCATAGCGCTTTGACTAAGTTTGCGAGTGACTGATCCTCACGAGAATATGGGTGAAGGAAGAAAAGAAGAAAAGCCGCTAGGCCGCTTTAAGCAGGAGCAGCCCACCCGTCGCCGATTCCAAAAATGGCGATTGCTGAAGTCCAAGTGTGAAGAAACTTATGGGCCGGATATTTTCCCTGTAGCAGGTACGTACCTCCTAACGGTCCCATCACAAATCCTGATTCTGGTCTCGCCCAGGCTGCACCAAAACCAGACTACACCGTTCTGGGTATACTTTAGGCGAAGCCGGGAACTGCTGAGTGTGGCTGGTCACACTTTTCTTTGCTTTTTTCCTTTCTCCGAATCTGGAGAACAAAAAGAAGAGGCAGAAAGGAAAAGAAAAGAAAAGAAACGTAGGATGAAGCGCTTCCGATGGCGTCACAAAACCACTGCACTCTTTCTTTTTGATATCCGGGGCTTCCATCTACGTGACGCTCAGAGATGGAACGAAATATACAAATAGACCTAATGAAGGATATCTAGCTAACGAGATACAGATATACTATCGTGTTGTATGACTCGAGATCTAGCATCTAATCAGGAAGCGTACAATCCTATGCAACACGACGCAGAAACTTCAATTTGCCCGTGGGTTCGTCTACGTATCTCAACACTTGCTATTTCCGCCGAGTGTGAGCGGCGGTTCTTAATATATCCCACTTTACGGCGCGGTACTCCCCGCAGGAAGAGAACCAGCGAAACATTAATTGCTCAGCATATCATACGGGCTCGCTGGTACAGTGCTTCCGCATTCCTGATCTCACGGTGCATGCCCACATACGAGCACCTACCGTGCCTATGTGCAGCTGATTTCTTTTGGGCTTAGAGCGGCGATGTGGACCGACCCAGAACAGGTCACTCTCTGCATCACAAGACAAAGAAAGAAACACCCCGAACTGCCTACCCTGGACAACATTTGAGAAAAAGAATGCCCGGGGTTGTAAATTCACCACGAAGAGCGAGGGAGAGAGGACGGGGCACGATGACGAAGGGGCGATCAAATGCACAATGGAATTTCCCTTGTCCTCCCAGACATACCAGCGGCACTCTATAAGAAGCACACTGTAACATGTCGGTAACAGCCTCAAACGCCCGCCCAGCTCCAGCTCACTCACTGTGCATATGTGTGTGTGTGTGGCTGGACGTCTTTACAAAAACAGCACACATACAGTTACAGGACGGACCCCACGGAGGACCTGTTCCGCATCAGCTCTGATACTGCCCTGCCCGCAAGGTTCGTGGCGGGTTTTGGGGGCCCATTTTGGAAGACGGCGTGCGTTCCAGGACAGTGTGCTTGGGAAATGGTTCATCCTGAATAAAGTGCAGCCGTTTTAATATATTATCCCCCTCGCTCCTCATTCTTTGTCGTCCTCTCCCTCCGGATTGAGCCAACCGGGAAAGCGATTATCAACTCAGACGTCGGCGAGTGTGTCGTACTATACAGCACCCATACAGGTTCCAAGTAGCCGCCGGTGGAGGGGGGGGGGAGAGAGAGAGAGAAGAGCCCAAAAACCCAGGCTGAGCCTCTCTCCTGGGACACACACATCCACGCAGGAAACGCCGGAGCTGTTGGGACTGATTTGTATGCTCTGTATGTGCCGTTTTTAGACCGCCGCCGCCGGTTAGATAAATTAAGAAACACAGTCCCGTTATGGCCGTCGTCTCTGGCCTTTTTTCTCCCCCGTTGCATCCTCAAACCGGTTCTTTTTTTTTTCTTCTTTTTTTTTTTTATCTCTCTTCAGCTAGAAGAATTTTTGTGCTTTATTTGGACGTGGGACACACACCTCTTCATGGCGGGGGGCAAATATCTGAGATAAAAGACATAACCTCGTACGGTTCTTCCCCTCCATGTAGAAGTTGGAAGAAACCAGAATAAAAAACCGAAGGTGTACAGTACAGTACGCACTACACTTCTATGGAATGAACATTACATTACTGTAAATCTGTAAGTCTGCAATGCACTGTATGGGGACTGTCGTTTATCCGTCGTGGCATACAAGGGCTTTCCCTCCCCGATCTATTTCCCTTTCGATAATTCCAAGGTACCTGAAGACAATGCAACCCAACCCCATCACTCATTTTTGCTCATCCTCGGTATCCTGATATGTAATGGACATAACATATGTACACGACATGGGCTTAAACCTTGGACGGAAACTGCACTGTATACACCCGCCTTTTCTGCTGCTGTATTTGAGACATCACCGCCGTCTTATCGGCTGGGCGGTGGGAGTCCGGCCCCAAATAGAGTTGTGACAGGGCGAGGCCAGGCGGTGATGGGCTGGTGCAGCGGGATTCCCAGAAGAGAAGCGAAAAGTACTTGCCAACAGACCGACATCTGTGCTGTACAGACACCCTTCAGATTAGGCCGGGCCTTTGGCCATGGATGAAGACGAAGCGTCGACGTGTGTGTGATACGCACGCCGCCGAGAACACAGCCGGACTAGCAGAAATTCCCAAAGGAACAGACAAATGTACGAGCCGCCGCTAAGAAACCCCCGAACAAATACAATAAAAAGACCGGTCTCCTTGTATTGTACTTGTGTGTACGTATGTGGCCGATTTGGCAAATTCTCGTTTTCTGCTTGGTTGGCATGGCATGTGGCGCCAGTCAGTGGCCGACCGACTCGGTGGTGAAGCTGTAAAAAATAAAAATAAAAAATAAAAAAGACCGGTGTTGGGAAAACCGTACCTAAATCACAAGTGGTTACTAATTCGTAGCTGCCAAAAAAAGCCCGCCCTTTCGGTCCCCCCATTCCTTCCCACGCTGGGGTCTGCTATTTTGCTATTTTCCCCCTACGCTCACTGTTTTCCTTCTTTTTGTTCTACGACATACTACGTATTCTTCCTCTCTCGCTTTTTCTCTCTCTCTCTCTCTCTCTATCTTGCTCTCTCCACTTTCGCTCTCTTCCTCGTTCACCACCTTTCTTTACCTTCGCTTGAAGCTTCTTGCTGTCTCCTTTCCCGAAGTCTCCTTGCTCTTAACCCTCGAACTATCACCGCTTCTTTATTCTCGACCGTCTGCCGAATCTCCGAGACCTCCAGCCCGAACCTTTCTTCTGCCCAGTTTCTTCTCTCTCCATCGTTCGATTTTTTGCCTCTCGATCACAACAGCATTTCGGCTCCCGACCTGATACCCCCCCGAATATCGGCCAGTGCCTGTTTACAACAACACTTGTTTTCCCACCCATAGCGGTGGATGGTTGAGAGGGGGAAGTGAATTGGCGTGGTTGTTTTTCCTCCACCTTTGCTTCCTTTTTCCGGCTTTGCTTCCTGTCACGAGAGCTGTGATTCAGGGAAGGAAGGTCCGCTTGTTTTTGCCTTGCAAGCTTCCTTCCACAACAACAACTGCAAAACACCAAAACTTCTTCCGCATTTCTTCCTCCGGGCTTTATTTTGCCTTCGTCTGTTCTTCTTTTCTTCTCTTCCTCTTCTTTTTGTCTTCCCTCACGCCTTTCCTTCTTCGTTTCTTCTTCACCCTCAGACGACTTCTTTCTTCCGACTTCCGCCCGTCATTTCGATCGTCACTCACTCTCTCATCTCACTCTTCGACCTTCTCGAACCTCAACCTTCAATCGCCTCTACCACCCTCTCTTCTCCATCTCCTTCTTCGGCTTTTTATCTCATGTCCACCCTCTAAGCCAACGCCCCCCCGAGTGCACAACATGCCTCCGCTCAGAGTTCCCGACATCGGCCTTGTGCTTGAGAGCTCGGCCGGTTCTAAGCCTAATCTCGCCGCGAAACTCCCCGTCCAAGCTTTTCCCGTCCTCGTCCCCAACGATATCCTCAGCAGCCTGATAAAGACCGTTCAAAATGGCGACAACCTGTCCCTGTCCCTAGGCTCGACACCGGTAAGTCGCGGTCGTGGGTGGTGCACCCATATATTCTGCTTTTTGAGTGTCGTCACTATTTCAACCCAACGGCCTGCCTCTCTAACCATGTACCCTCTTCATTGTTTGGCCTGCACAGAAAATCAACTTCGGCTCGCAGTCCTTCAATCTCTCCGCCTCTGTCGACAAGCCCTCGAACTTTGACCTCTTTGTCTCCCATCCTTTCGAATCCACCCGAAGAGCCGAGCGAGTCCCGAACACGATCTCCATCCACTCTCCTCCCCCTCCTCCGCCGCGATCCCAATCTGAAAAGTCCAAAGCTCCTCCCAAGTCCAAGCCCTCGCCGCCCGCCCTCCCCACCTCCACACCCTCCGGCCTGGCGTCTGACATGGCGGCCCTACAAAGCTCGCTGGCCCAGCACGAGGCCGCCAAGCGGCAATCTCAATCTGTGATGTTCGCTAGTATCCCGGCATCCAAGAGAACCGCGAAGGCGAGACAGGCCTACCTGTCTGACACCTTGGCTGCCGCCACCGGGCCGCGATCGGTGGCTAGTTCGCCCGCCGGTAGCGCCGTGGGCGGCTCCCCATCCCTCGGTCCCGCCATGTCCATGACGGAGCAGTCCGCCGCGCGTCGCAAGGCCCTCAGAGTCATGATAGTGCATGAACTGGCCGCGCGCGAGCGGACCTCCGAGTACCTGCGCGCCCGGTGGATGGGCGCCGAGGAGGACTTCGAGCCCACCCTCAAGAAGGTGGCCGACTTCAAGTCGGCTTCAGGCACTTGGGGCTTGATTCCTTCCTTCTGGAAGGAATTGGACATCTGGAACTACGACTACGACGTCGAAGACGATCGAGAACAAGCCAAGGACAACGCTATCCGCGTTTACGATCGTCTTCGATGCTCGCCGTCCAACCCGGAGTGGGATCGCCTGCTGCCCTTCGAGGAGCGCGGCAAGGGGAAGTGCCTGAGCCGGCTGCAGGCCAACTTGGCCAAGGGAATGGCCACCATCAACAGCCCCGCCGCCCAGGCTCAAGCCACCACGTCGTCGCAGACGCCGCGCATCCGGATGTCAGACACCGGTGCCGGTTCTGGTCGCGACGACGCCGGCTCTTCCGATGCCAAGTCGGCTTCCAAGTCCTCCAAGTCGGCCACGTCGAGCGCCTCCACGTCAGTCTCCAAGCCGAAGGACATGACACAACCGAACCTGAAGGTTCTGTCCGCCGTGGCCCCGAAGCCGGCTCGCAAGGTCCCTGCCCCGAAAAAGCCTAAGGGCAAGGTCCCCAGCGGAAAGCCCACCAAGGATCTCTCCGAAGAGTTCATTCTCGACTCTTCCTCCGATTCATCGGACGAAACCTTGGCGTCCAAAGCGAAGATTCCTCCAAAGGCATCGGTGAAAAAGGACGTGGCCAGACCGACGTCCGCAACTCCTCGTCTAGCTGCCAAAGAGCCTGCTAAAGAGCCGGCAAAAGACGATTCTCGCTCCACCCCCGCGACAAAGGAGCTATCTCCCGTCAAGCCCAAGCCCAAGACGGCCCCCGTCAAAGCCGCTCCGAGATCCTCCTCTGCCACCACTAAGCGCCCCCGCGATGAACCCTATGACGACGACGACAGCTCGAGCTCAGGAACCCCTCTCAGCAAGAGAATCAAGTCCAAGCCTTCGGTGCTACCTGTGACCAGTTCTGCCCAGCGTCTGCCTGCCGATTCAGCGGCCTCGCAACGGAGTACCGGTGGCACTGGAAAAGCCAAAAACACGTCTCCTGCCAAGTCATCGCCCCTGGCATCATCACCTCCTACGAACGTCTCGGACAGAGAACAACAAGACAGAGAACAACAATCGGAGCGCGGCGGCAGATCTACTTCGCAGGGCTCGCGGTCCGCCTCCTCATCGTCGGCCAGCAAGGGCAAGACTGCAGTCAAGCGGCCGGTGGCAGCTCAAGAGGTTGCCTCGACTGCTGGAAAGAAGCGGCCTGCGGCTGTTCTCGACACCGACCATGACGAGCGCGACAAGGATTACGATCGCCGCGACAAAGAACGAGCCCGGGAGCGCGAGCGCGAGCGCGAACGAGAACGCGAGAAGGAGCGTGACAAGGAGCGCGAGCGCGAGCGGGTCCGCGAGAAAGAACGAGACAAGGGGAAGGAGCGCGAGCGTGAGCGTGAGCGCGACCGGGAACGTGACCGGGAACAGCGGGAGCGAGACCTGGAGCGGGAGCGTCGTGAGCGGCAACGCGAGAGAGAGCGCGAGCGCGACCGTGATCGGGACTCGGAATCGTCTTCACGCACCAAGCGCCAGAAGGTCGGGCTGACCAGCGACCTCGTGTCCAAAGCGGCCAAGTTCAAGCTGTCCTACGAGACGTACGTGCTGCTCCACAAGGAAATCGAGCGCCTCGACAACCCGCCGCGCGACAAGATGGACCACCTGCTCGACATGCACGAACAGCTGCAGACCATGAAGCAGCAGATCTACCGCGAGCATCACAACGCCATGGTTGCCTAGGAGCGCCAGGGACGTCTGCTCAAGTTGCTCAAGCGATCTTTCCTGCGCGAACACGACGAGGCTGTGGATGACTGGGAGAAGCAAGGCCAGCTGCTCAACCTCCTCAAGCAGACTCTTTAAGTCCGGCTACTGAACTGCATTTCGCATCGCCCACCACGACTCCCATCTCTTGTCTTGGTCTCTTGATTTTTCCTTCATTCGGCGCTCTTACAGTTGCTCTTCGTCCTCATTCTCAGACGGCTTTTATTCTGTCTTCACGTATCCTCTAGTATCTTCTGTTTATTCCTCCTTTCCAATTCCTCTCTTCGCCAACGCCAGCCACGTCTTCTTTCATTTTCTTTTCAACTCCTCCATCAGTGAAGGGTCATCATTCACCTCTGTTATCAGAGGAAGCATTGGAGTCTGCGGGCGTTTTGTTTCTTCTTTTGCTTTTCCTGTCTTTTTCTTCTTTTCCCAAGCCACGTGCAATTCTTTTTCGTTTTCGAGATATCAAAACAGGGACAGCTGATTTCACCTTTATCCCTTTCGATCAATTCATTGTTTTCCCCAAGTCTTTTCCCGTTTTTGCTTTTCTGGAGCCTGTATATTCTTCTTTTTTCCCGTGTTTCCCGCCATTTTTTTCTTCTGTGCTTGTTTTTGGCCTTGTCATCTTCAAACCATTTTCGGAGCATTTTTAGCATACCCACTCGCCTCACTCTCTCATGAGAGATTCTTCTTTGCATCTTTGATTAAAAGGGGGGAAGAGGATAGGATCTTTCAGGAAATTTCCCATGGGTTGGGAATTTCTCTGCGTCTGTTTTTTGCCTTTTTTTTCTCCTGGAAATGCTTTTTTCTTTTCCAGTTTCATCTATCTTCGGGTTGTCCAGAGATGATCTTTTCTCTCTGTGAGGTTTGAGACCTCGGCGTTTCGTGATAATTTCTTCTGATTTTTTCGTTTTTTTTTTCTTTGCTCCTTTTTTTCTCCCATATAATGAATCCATGGCCGCAATTTAATGATGATAACAGTTTCTAGGGGGGTATATAGGCAAGGGGGTAGTATACGATGTGTTGTGTGGGTCAGATCGGAGTTGGTGGTGAGAGACGCAGAGAAGTTGGAGATTTTGGCCCATATTTCATCGTCTGTCCCCCTTGTTTCCCCGTCTAGAGTTTTGCAAATACAGGAGCGTTTTTTACCTTTTTTGGAATGTATATGAGTGAGTGCGATTTCATGCACACTTTTCGTTTGTGACTTCAGTGTGGTCTTTGCTTGTTGGATCGTAGATTAATGGGTGGGGTGCAGACACAGATGCTGTCATATTTTTTGGCAAGTCTTCATGTGAATCATGGGCTGGAAGGGCGGAAGCAAACCTGGTTGCGGGATGTATGCGGTCTGTCTAGATGACGACGGTATCGTCAAATTGCGGGCTACAGATCTGCAATGCCGGATCTCGCCTTCTCGATCGCAGGATACGCGGCTTTGTTCATCGCGGGTGAGGGCATGCATCCCGGAAGCACCATCCCGGGTATTTTTAATAACAAAATTTGGAGGGGAAGATAGCTGATTTGTAGCTCGATCTGTCTGTGGTAAGTGGTTTGTCTGGGCGTGTGCAAAGCGTCGTTTGCCAACCTCTGATGCTGGATAGATGAGTGTCACAGGCAAACATCACCCACCCTCCTCAGGCCGGCAGCTGCTACTCAAGTATTAAAAAGGAAGCTCTGCCGTGCCATCTGCCACCAGCACGATTGCAAAACGCGAAAGCGAAGAGGAAACTTTCCCCCAGAGCAGGCAAGCTGGGAAACACAAGAGGAGGCAGATAGATACAGCCAATTTCTTCTCGGCAGTCGTCTGTTATATTCCCTCTCCTCATGCCTCCAGGCTGGTCCGGAATGCCGCTGAAGGATCTACTCTACCATGAACCCCTCGATGACCCGCTGGCCCTCCGGCATTGACGGAGTCCTGCTGCTCAACCCCCGCCGCCGCGCCCTCGCCACCGACATCACCGGGCCCCTCGGCCCTGGCATCCCGCTCTCCATCCCCTCGCCGCACCTGTCCCCCTTCATGCCCGTGCCCGCCAGCTCGGCCCTCGCCGAGCGTGCGTCGTCGCCGCCGCTACCCAGCATCGCCGGCACCGCCAGCGCGCTGACCTACCGCCGCGGCCTGCCGCTACCCACCACCACCGCCGCCGCCGCCATGCCGGACCCGCGCTGGCTCACGCTGCAGCGCGCCAAGCACGAGCTCGCGGGCCTGCAAGCGGAGGTGCGCGCCGGCGCGGCCTTCCTGCAGGCGCAGCTCGACGGCTTCCACGCCGACGTCGAGGCGATCCGCGCCATCGCCACGCCGCGGCTGCTCGACCGCGTGTGGTCGCAGCGCGCGGCCGCCAAAGCGCGCGCATGCGCCGACGTCGCGGCGCAGTTCGCGCAGATCCCCGCGCGCGTCGAGCGGCTCGTGGCGCAGCTGGACGCCTGCACGGCGCCGCTGCGCGGCGGCGGCGGCTACGAGGCCCGCCGCGCCGACTTCCAGGTGTCCCTGCTGGTCGCGCTGCGCGGCCGCATGGTCGCCTTCGTGCCGTGCGGCAGCCCGCACGGCCACGCTGCGCCCATGCCGCGGCACGCCTGCGAGAGTCTGCTGGAAGTCCTGCAGATGATGGATGAGGTCGCGAGCCGCGCCGTCATCGACAAGTTCTCGGACGACGAGGCGTCAGACGTCGACGAGGTGGACGGCGAGAGCCACCCCGCGCACCGCACACATGCGGCCCGCATGGCCGAGCACACCCCCGCGGGAGCCAACACGGTGGACTTCCGCATGGGGCCGGACTTCGGCCATCCCGACGAGCCGGACCCGGACTTTCGCGGCCGCGCGGCGAGCATCGGCCCGCCACGCGCGCGGCGCCACGGCCGGCGGCGCTCCCGCCGTCCGTCATCCGCGGCACGCCACAGCATCCCCGAGGACGCGGCCTCGCGCAGATCCGAGAGCGTGCACGGAGGCGGCGGCAGCGGCAGCAAAGACGGCAGGGACAGCGGCGGCGGCGACGCGGAGTCCGACGATAACGCCGATGGCCGGAGTGTCCAGTCGCGGGCGAGCAGCACCCGCGAGGGAAACGCCCGCGAGCAGTCCGCGCGCCCGCCGCCCACGCGCGGACGCAACCCCGACGGTCGTGCGGCGCGCGGCGGCACTGCGCGGGATGCGGCCGCCGGCTGGCCCGACCGTGGCGCGTCGCGCGGGCGGGGCCACGGCCACCACGCGCCGGCGGTCCACGGCACGGCGTGGCACGCACGGCCGCCGGGGCCGACCGCCCGCCGGCACGCGCGGGAGCCCAGTCTGGCCGGGGGCGGCGCGGCGGACTGGGCGAGCGAGAGCGAGCGGCGCGGGCCGTCCGGGGGCAGCGGGGGCGGTGGTGGTGGGCGGGCGTGGGGCGAGCGGCTGCGCAAGTGGTAGTGATGGCGGTGCGGGGTGTTCCGGCTGCTGCGTGGTACTCTAGGGCCGGAACGGATCTATCTTTCTCTCGATTGTTCTTTTCTATGTAGTGTGTGGAGGACGACGCTCGGCCTATCTGGTCGAGAAGAGAGACTACTACCATTCTGACCCGCGTGCTAGGGTTGGGGGTTAGGGTTTTGCTATCCAGTACTAGCATCTCACCCCGATAATTGAAAACATCTTGCTACAGACCCTGGGAGTGCATCAATGGGGAAGGAGCGAATGGTGAGCATCGCACCTGCCAGTTCGGAAATCGAGCCAACAACGAAGTCGCAACAAGCAACAAAAAGCAAACGCAAAGAGGCGTGGCTGTGGCACTTGCCCACACCACGCAGCCACACCAATCGGCTTCGTCCGTCTAAGCGGGCAGGGCTTTTTTTTTTGGCTTGCTTCTTTGGGCCGTTGGCTGGTCGGCACGCTAGGCCGGTTTAGGGCTTGAAGTGCCACGTGCGCCATCCAGGTTAGCAGCCAATCCCTGCATTGGCTATTTGGGCGGTTGTACTGAGACTTTTGGGGGGGGACTGCCGATGCAGGCTTGGGAACTGTGTCTGTCTTCACTGCTGTGCAGCCTCAACGGGATTTGCACCGCGCTGGGCATATTTTTTACGCTCGACTGTTTTCTCTCGGATTTCTGCTGGACTGAGGGCTTGTGGGACTGTCGCTGGTGCGGCGTTGGCTACTGAGGCTGGCGGTGCTGGCCCGGGTCGCTGCATATGCAGTGCAATGCCGTGCATCCCGAGATCCCTCCTGTGCAGATGCTGCTCGCTGTCGGGGGCACTAGCAAAAGAAACGCGAAAGAAAGGTCGGGAGGAAGCCGGGTGGGTGGGACATACAACGGTCCTTTTACTTGATTTCCAATGTAGGCTCTCTTTTCACCGGACATTGAACTTCCGGAGAAGATAGCAGCGGGATGTTGGTTGCTCGGCCTAGGGTTGGTGCTATTAGGGTTCACCGTCAACGGGAAAAGAATCAGCCGATTGATTCAACCGATCAAGGGATTTCATTGCTCGTATTGTGAGATTACAATTTCTGGTTGGCTTGGCTGTTGAATTAGGGTTGGGGTTGGTCCACTCGGAGCTTTTGTATGGACTTTTATTGCTCCTAGAGTTAGTTGGGCATGCTTGGTTCTTGCTCCTGCACATTTTGCGCCTGACCCCAAAGACCCCCTAAGAAAATCCCGTCAGAGTATTTCCACAACGAAAGGCACAACCACGTACTCCAAAAGAGTCCCTTGCCCAGCTAACCCGCAGCCGGGAAAAACTGGGTTATATAGACCTACAGGGTACCTAGGGAAGTACATATATGCTGTGTATACATGTACTCATTACTCAAGTACCCCCATCTACTAGCCTGGGGAGTCGGTAGTCGGTACCTCAAAGTACGTTCATCTTGCTTCGTCTTGAGTACCCCTAAATTATGCCCACCCTCACCATTTTCATCACCAACATCACCGCTATCGCAATCAATTTTGCAGATTTTTGGTTGGCCAGCCCACCAAGGACATCATCTCTGAGCAGGTTTCTTACGGACACTTATCTTGAGCCTGACTCTGAAGTTATATACATACTGTAATTATAGATCCAAAGCCAAATTTGTCCGAGACCAAAAAAGTCTCGATTTCACCTTGGCCACCATTAAGATCGGCAACCGCCGATAAGATAAGAAACCGAGAAAACCGCCCGCCCTTGTTCCTGGTTTTCGGGATGTTTTAACCCCACGCTTGTTGCGACTAGTTTTTTTGCGCCATCAGCAATTTCGCAACGACGGCGCAGTCAAACCAAGGCTATGTGTTAAATAGTATAGTCGGACCCCTGATTTTCTCACAGGATTTTCCTCTTGTAGTTTCTAGAGATATGTATTCCTGGAGATGTCGAATATAAATCAGATATATCGATAGCATCCATGGATTTCTCACTTAATTTGGACTCCCAGGCCCACAAGCTGGTGTACACGATCATCCTCTCCGCAATTATCTTCACCGTCCTCTCCATCCGCACACACATCCGCCACCGCGGCACGCCCCCGCTAGACGCACCAGACACTACAACCGCGTCGGCTCGCGATGACAAAATTCACCCCGACGCCAACGTCCGTGCTTGACCTGCCGCAGGTCTGGCAGGAGCCGGCGGCGGCCGCCCTGCTGGCGTGTCTGCAGGCGCTGGAGGTGAAGCCGGCGGCGTGGATGCCGCGGAGTCAGCGGCGGCGGCGGGCCGACAAGTCCGCACACCAGAAACTGGCAACCGATCCGCGCAGCAGCCGGGAACTGTCAATCTACCTGACGTCGATCATCAAGAGCCCGCTGCACTGGATCGACGACGAGGATGTGCGCGAGGTGGTGTGGACTCAGGCTGGCCAGCGCATTTCCGAGCGGTCGGGCCGTGCAGGTATGGAGTCCATCTTTCCAGGGTTGCCCCAATGTCTGACTTGCCCGGCTGGCGTGCTAACGCTGCGCGGTCCAGCAATGGGGGACATGACGCGCCGCTGGCCGATTTGCTGGACACCCAACGACCCGCCGTTCGAGCTCACCGTGCACGAGCCCGCCATGACGGGCGACCGCATGGGCCTGAAGACGTGGGGGTCATCGTACCTGGCCGCCACGGCACTGCTGCCACGCCTCAGCCTGAGCTCGCTGTCCGGGCTGCTTGCCGAGCCACACCCGCAGCTGAAGGTGCTGGAGCTGGGCTCTGGCACTGGCCTGCTCGGCCTGGCGGCTGCCGTGTTCTGGCGTGTGCACGTTGTCCTCTCCGACTTGCCGGACATTGTCCCGAATCTGGCGGCGAATATTGCGGCGAATGCAGAGGTCCTGAGTGACAAAGGCGCGTCGGCTTCCTCGGGCGTGCTTACGTGGGGCGGCCAAGGACCTGATGAGGTCGACGAGGTGTTTACAAAACTCAACCAGTTCAAGGTACCGTACAACCCTACCGGTTCCGCACTAACCCTAACACCCCCAACCTCGGGCGATTGCATTTTTTTGGGGGGCTTTGAACTTTGCATAACTGTGTGCGATCGATCGTTTGTAGTACTCCCCCGAGTTTGCCCATCTTCCCGCCTTGGAGACACATGTTACCCCTGAAAATACCCCAGGATTTAGGGCTTACACTTTACCCCTGCTTAGGTAATTCTGGCCGCCGACTCGATTTACGACAACAACCACCCGGATCTGCTTGCATCTGCCATCCGTAGCCAACTTGATACTGGCGGCGATGCTCGTGTCTTTGTCATGGTCCCCCAGCGAGACACCATCACACTTGGTCTGATTGAGCGGTTCCGGGATCTGATGGAGAGACCCCGACCCACAGCGGTAAACACAGAGGGTTCGACAGCAACAATGCCCCTCCAATGCCTCGAAGACGGGGAAATCGACCAATTGGATGACTGGGGAGATGACACTGATGACGATGACGATCAATTCGACAGTGGCTACGACGATTCGAGAGAGCGCGTGGCTAGTGACAGGGGTGGTGCAGCGGGAAGCGGGTCGGGCCGTGTCAAATGCTGGTGGGGTGTGTATGCGTGGGGGAGTGGCACTACTGTGTAACTCTGAGATACACAGGGGAGCTCCATTGCTTTCGGGTCAAGCTTGAAGCCGGGAGCGGGATCTTGCATGTGTGGCCTTTTCCCCAGTTCCGGGATCGTGGATACTCTAGATTTTGTGTGTCTTTCTTTGCTCTGTTGGCGCCGGGATTATCGAGATATAGACTGGACAGGAGGGATAGAAGATGCATGTAGATTGATGGATAGACTTCAAGATAGAAATAGAGGAGCAAACTGATGACTTCGATGGAGGAGACCTGCTGGTTCAACGGGATGTGGCATGAATTAGCTGATGGACTGCACTGCCGGTGATGGGCTGTTGGGGTTCTCCTTTTCTCACTTCTAATACCGCTTCACCATGATGCCGAGACTGACCATGTGGATGCCCATGTACGTAACTACACTGAAAGATCTCGTGGGTGTCGTAAGCTGTCCTGGCTGGGTGCCCCTTTTCGGTATCGGCCTGCGAATCCCGGGGTTTACCCCTGATCGTGCCGCGTAGTCAGTCAGAGAGCCGCTCCTTCCCTCTCGATAAAGACATCTGCGGCATTGATTTCTTTCTTTTTTTCAGTGTCCCGTTTATGGGCCAATGAGAAAATTAGGCCCGGCCTGCAATAAGTGATTCTGCTGATAGTGGGGGGCTGTAATCTTTGCAGAAGCATCACCAACAACACAGGTACACGCGTTTTGGTGCGGCCACCCACACAACAGCAGGTCACTCCGCCTGAAGATCTGATAACCACAGATATCCCGAGAATATTTCCATCACGGCAGATTTATTTGATCGCCAAAGCGGCAGAAAAATCGAGTGATTGTGATGCCATGTTCACCGCTTTTCCAGAGTATAAATATCTCGCTTCCCCGCCGCCCACCCTCCAACTTCTTCCTCTCTTTCTTTTCTTCTTTCTTCTCCAGATTCAATCTACACCGTTTCGAGCAATTGTTACTAGCTTTCCCGCTTTTTTTTCAAGGTTAGTTCCTTTCTTTTATATTGTTTATGTATTACATCTTACCTTCATTGATGATCATCAAGTCACTTAAGGTATAGTGTTGAAGGACCTCATCAACCCTTCCGCACTATTACCTGAGGTAACTTGATCTTCTTTAGTGGAGGTAAGACTGCGTTGCGTTCATGATACTTCATCATCATCTCACCTTCATCGATGATCTTCAATCCACCTGAGATATATTATGTTGAAGGACTTCATCAACCCTTCATCATTAATATCTTATGTGACTTGATCATCATCAGTGAAGGTGAGACTATGTTGCGTTAACCTTCTAGCTTCATCATCATGTTTCATCATCATCTTCCATTCATTGATAAGTATCATTTCATCTTTCATATGTTGTTGAAGGACTTAATCAACCCTTCATCAGTATGTGTTAAGTGACTTGACTTCTTCGATGTTGGTTGATGATTTTGACTTTCTTCTTCTTCTGGCGCTTACCCCTATATGGGGTTAAGCGCCGTTAGTCGCGTTCGCCCCTTTTCATGCTTTCATTTTTGCTTCATTGGCTATCTCTTGGTTCTTCAGCTAACCATGCTTTGCTTTCGATAATTTTCCTTCCATTTAGATGTCGTCGTACGAGAACTCGGTCAACCAGACCATCGCGCACTCCCATGTGCAGGGATCGGCTTCGGGCCAGTAAGTTTTATCTTCATTCATTCCTCCTCTACCATACACCTGGCCGGACTCGGCCTTTTTTGCGTTGGCATGACTGACCATTGGCCTTTTCTTGCTTTCTTTTAAGTCCCAACAACACCGCTATCATCGAAGATGATACCGACACCGACAGCCTCTTTGGTGAAGATGGCAGTTTGGGTTCGGGCTGGGACGAGGAGGAGCAGGCAGCGCTCCTGGAAGCCCTCACGGGTGAACAGGCTGAGCTGCAGGCCAGCCTATACGAGAGTGGCGCCGAGACCACCCCCACCCCCACCACTTTCTTGGAACCTCAAGTTGGTGCCGCTGCGGAGGTGGGCGGGGCTTGTGCGACTGGGCCGTCGACGCCCGTGAAGGGGTCGTCGGTCAATCTCGTTCCTCCTCGGGCCCCCGGGAAGCCCGGACCCAATGGGCTGTCGATGGCGGTGTCATCCGCGGTGGTACCCTCCCCCACCACCACTGTGAGCCCCGCTGCGGCGTTCTGGAGTGATGCCCAGATCGCCCAGTATTCTCAACAGGCCGCATCCAGCCTGTCGTCTGCCCAGCCCTTTATGGGGGATGCGCAGATGGACGGTATGGACGGTCCTGGCAGTGGTGTGTGGGGTTCTCCCCCTTCTCTTCTATCCCCTTCATCCCCTTATCCGTCCTCCGAGGCGGACGTGGACATGGAGGACAGCTTCTCCGTCGCCGAGTAGGACTCGGTTGCGGGATGCGGTTCTCCGGCCGTCCACGTGGGGGATCTCATGGAGATTGACGGACCCGAGTACGCGGCTTATCCCCCCGTTTACTCGACCGTCTGCTCTTCCCCCACGCCTGCGCAGCCTGCGTCGTCGTGGGACGAGCCCGTGAGTGTCCCCGCTAAGGGCATGGACTGGGAGCCCACCCATGCAGTTCCCATTGTCGAGGGACTCCTCTTTTCGTCGCGTGTCTCCCCCCGTCGTGCACGCTGGACTCCTGTCACCCGTCGTGGTGCAGTGGTGTTGGACCGTTGCCGTAGCATTCCTGCTACGCTCCAGCGGGGCCCCCTGGTCGCCAACACCAGCTGCACCCGGGTGTGCAAACGCTCTCCCGTCCGGCAGGCGGCCCTCTCCGAGGACCGTCTGTGCGAAGCTGCGCTTGCGCAGTGGGACCAGCGGCAGGCCCAGCAGGCTGCTGCGGAAGGGTCGGTAATGGGTCGTGTGTCGGCTGTGGAAACACCTGTGGCAGCGGTGTCTCCTCAGTCGGCGGCTACACGGCCGTATATCGATCCCTTCCGTAGTAACCATGAGGTAATGATGGATTGCCTCATGGACGGACGTCTTCCCGGCCTGGTCGCCATGTTTATGCATTGCGATCCCCGGGACGACATGGACGAGGCACGTCGCATTATCGTGCAGACGATCGGCCCGGACCTGACTTCCGGCTGGATGCAGAGCATCCACCGGCAGTTCAAGTTCGAGCTGTTTGAGGGTGTCCGCCCCGCTGACTTCGTTCTCGTCCGGAGAGCGCAGCGGGAGAACTTGGCAGAGGGTTCTGCCATGGATCCGTGGGATGAGATTTAGTGTACAGTAGCAAACGGGGTAGCTGCTGTGCACAGGGGAATCTCCTTTTAACCCTCGCCCTTGGGCACATGGGGTGCGCGTTGGTCTGGTTCGTCGGTGTAGTTTTTTTTGTTTTCCCTCTCCTCCTCTTCTTCTCTCTTCTTCTCTCCTCTCTTTTCTGCTCTCCTCTCTTCTCTTCTCTCCTTTCCTCTCGGCCGCTCTTCCGTGGTTGTCCGCGCGCTCCTCTCGCCTGGAGCTTTGTGTGGCTTGTGTTCTTGTGTTTTTCGGTGTCCCTCCTCCTCCGCCAGTCGCCGTCGTCCCTTTCTTTCCGCCCCCCCAGAGCGGGGGGCCGCGAGCTAACATAGTCCTCGCTGACGCGGCGCTGCGCGCGCACACACCCACACCCACACACATTTCCTTCCTCTCGCCTCCTGCTCCTCGTCCGCTCTTTGCCTTGGGTTGAGCCCGAGGCTGTCGCTTTGCGCCCGCTGTGCCTTTCTTTTTGTGTTGTTTTCTGGTGTCTCCTGCTGCTGCCGTCGTCCCTTTCTTTCCGCCCCCCCAGAGGGGGGGCCGCGAGCTAACAGAGTCCTCGCCGACGCGGCGCCCGCACACACACACACACACACACACGCACATGCTTTTCTCTCTCGGCTCGTTTTTTTTGTCTCCGCTCCCCTTGGGGAGACCCCGAGGCTGTCTTTTTTTGCCGTGGTCGTTTCTGGTTTCCTCCGCGGTTCGCCGCGAGATTCCCGCACGCGGGCTTTTTTTTTCTCTCTCTCTTTTTTTTTTTCCTCCGCGCTGGATCGAGCGGGAGGCTTTTTGTCTTTGGCTGTTGGTCGTTGTCGTTTTCCTCCCCGGTTCGCCGCGAGATTACTCGCACCCCGGCTTTTTCTCTCTTCGTTTCCCGCCGCTCCCCGTCCGCCTTGAGCCCCGAGCCGAGCCCGAGGCGGTCGTTTCTGTTGCCCGCGGTGTTTTCGTGTCCTGGCCTGCCTCGCTCTCTCTGCCTGTGGTCGCTGCGTCCTTTCCTTGCCGCCCGCCGCCTGCCTGTTGCTCTCTTTGCCTGTGGTTGCTGCCTTATTTCTTGCTGCCCGCTGCCCGCTGCCCGCCGCCTGCCCGCCGCTTTCCGCCGCCCGTCGCCCGCCGCCTGCCTGCCGTTTGCCCGCCGCCCGCTTGCCTGTTGCTCCTCTGCCTGTGGTTGCTGCCTTCTTGTCTTGCCGCCTGCCGCCCGCCCGCGCGCCGCCTGCCGCTAGCCGCCTGCCTGCCTGTTTCTCTCTGCCTGTGGTTGCTGCCTTCTTTCATTACTGCCTGCCGCCTGCATACCGCTTCCTGCCGCATGCCCGCCGCTCACCCGCACCCACTGCCCGCACCAGACGCAGCACACACGCACATACACACGACCTCTCCTGTCTCCGTTCTTTCGCACGGCGATAGAACCAGCAAGCTGATCTTTCCTTGCTCCTCCTCCTCCTCTGCCCCTTCTCGCGAGACGGGTTATGACTCTACTAGAGGCCGGGTTGCTCTCCAGTCACCAGCCAAGAGCTGTGGTGCACTCTTATTTCTCCCTCCGGGACTTTCCTTTCCTTTCTTTTCTTTTCTTTTCTGTTCTGTTCTGTTTGGCGGTTGTGTTCGGTTTCTATCCCGTTTTCTTTTCTTTTCTCGTCTTCTTTTCTTTCTTGTCTGCTTTTCCTTTCTGTTGTTCTTTTCTTTTCTTTTCTTGCTTTGCTTTTCTTTGCTGCCACAAAGTCTTGCACTGCTCGTATTTCAATTCGTTTCTGATTCCAATTCTGTTCACTGTTCTCCAAATGCGTCCCTGTCCATCTCCAGCTCCATCAACGTCTGTTTTCCACATCTCTCTCCTACATCATTCTTTAGGGCAGTCCCTTTTCTCTTACTACTAAAAGATTGCTCCTGTATCAGAACCTACTGTATCCTGGGTTGAAATAACCTCATATCTTCTTCCCGGCCCCGGGACTTCGGGCGTTCTGGAAGGCCAGACCAGCGTCTCGGAATTTGTCCTTCATTTTTGGGGTAGTCCTCCGCGCAGAGACGTGTAGTTAAGCTCATTTGCCCGTGTCCAGTACTAACCTGTCTGATAGATATTTTATTGCGACACTCGACATGCGAATGATCGAGATATACGAGGCCGGGATCAACATCTCAATCTTGGACTGGCCGAAATGCTACTCGAGCAAGGCCGACGAGGCGTGGCTGTCTGTACGAGATGCATTCCTACAGAATTAGCGGCGTTACGGGGTGCGTAACCCGAAATGTGCTTGCTGACTGCAAGAGTACCACATTACCAGGTAAGACTAACCAGGTGAGTTTAGGAGATCTCGAAATACCTTTGTTAGGGATATGCGAGTAAATTGTGCAGGTATTCGTATACGGAGAAGGTGAGTCTCAGCTACATTATTGAGAAGAACAGAACAAAAGCACGAGAAATGATTGAAAAAGAGATTTATATTCATATCCTACCGGGGACGGCAGCTACAACAAAAAAAGGGAGGAAGAAGCCCAGAGGTGGTGTTGGTAAAGTAAACTACACTCTCAGCTGTAAAATGATGAGAAAAGAGATATCCAACTGTGAAGTTCTGATCTGAGGGTGACTGGATCCAAGAAAAAGGGGGAGGGAGAGTTATATATAGAAGGAAATGAAGAAAAAAAATGAAAATATGTATCCAGTCTTTCTAAACTCTGAAATCACAGCAAAAAAAGACCGTCGTAGCCGAACATCAAGAAATAGGGGTGTAAATTTGGGGGAAACAGAGAACCATGAGAGAGGAAATTGGAAGAGAAAGGGAAGTAAAGGGGGTGGTAAGATCATGAAAAAACAGAAAAAGGGTTTGCTTCAAGAAAATCAGTGGCTAGGATTCGTCTTTCTGGGGCGGGAAAAGGACGAATAAACAAGAGCGTAACACAAGTGCCCCATTTTGACGCAAAG
Organism: Knoxdaviesia capensis; assembly: GCA_001510575.1. Taxonomy (NCBI): domain Eukaryota; kingdom Fungi; phylum Ascomycota; class Sordariomycetes; order Microascales; family Gondwanamycetaceae; genus Knoxdaviesia; species Knoxdaviesia capensis. The sequence continues at coordinate 1,802,377 of LNGK01000006.1, forward strand.
GGAAAAAAAGAGAGAACATAAAAAAAAAGGGGGGTATCAAGTTCCGAGAAAGGCAGACGAACGGAAGCGCGATAAAACAACTGGCAGCTCAAGAGGAATACCAGCATGGCATATGCATCAAATATCGACGAGAAGGAAGAATAAAAAGGCCCGAGAGTGAATGGCCCGGAGATGGCGCCGCACAATCAGTTACACGAAGATGCTGACGTTTTTCCGGATCTCCGAGTCCTCAACCGAAAAGCCGTAGACCACCTTGTACAGCTCGCGGAGGAAGGCGTACTGGCCGGACCGGTGCACCATGTACGACACCGCCTTGGCCATCTCCGTCGAACTGACGCGCTTGCCGCGCGCGGGTAGCGCGCCAGACCGCGGCAGCACGGCGTCGGCCACCACGATATTCTTGTAGCTGGTCATCAGTGCGGTGTTCGCCGGGAGCGGTCCGAAGGAGTCGGCTGGTAGCTGGCTGACAAACTGCTGCAGCGCGGCAATGCCGGTCTTGTTGTTATCGCCGCTCGAGTCACGGTTGAAGCCCAGAATCATGGCCGCCTTGAGAATCAGCGCCTTGATGCGCAGGCCGTTCAGATCTTCGCCTTGCGTGGCTGTTGTTCCGGTACTAGATGTCTTGGTGGTGCTTTGCGAGTAGTTTGAGAGGTTGGAGGCACTGCTCGACCACCGGCCCCCGCGGTTCTGCTCCGACGCAGTGCCGAGGACGAGGATGTTGGGTGCGGTCGGGGATTCACTGTCGGGAGACACCGGCGTGTCGTCGAACTCGGTTACGGGGGTTTCGGGCGGAGGAATACGGTGGCGCTTGGATTCGCTCTTGACGCTCTTCGGCTTGGAGATGATCGATGCTCGGCTCTCTGCCCGTGGTCGCTCCGACGGCGGCTGGGCAAAGAAGGTAGTTTGCGTGGGCCGCGGGGTATTCCGGTCGGGACGGACTGCAGCCCAGCCTTCGCGGAAGATATCACACAGCTCCCAGCAGGCTTGAATGGCCGAGCCGAGAAGCTCCTCGTCTGGCGATCGGCCGTCCCTCCGGCTCTGTCTGAGGCTGAACAGCATTTCGGCAACCGACCAGCAGGCACGGAGGAGGGAGTCAGTCTCGTCGGCAAGGTCGCTTCGCTGCTTCATGAACCGGTGGCAAAGGGTGATATAGAAGTCTAGTGTCCGCTCCCGAAAAGCTTCCGGCAGGGACTGACTGTCGTGGGCGCTGAAGAGGCTGGTAGGAGAGGGAACAAAATGATGATTAGTGTCGTGTTCAATGCCCCGTACATGCATTAACGTTATACACTTACTGGTTATTCAGCTCAAAGCTGACCCTCAACACCGAGTCGGCGATCTCATCATTCCGTTGGCGAATGTCAAAGAGCGCCTGGCAGAACTCTCTGCAAAGGTCGAGATCAAGCTGGATGCTCATGGGGCCGATTTCATCGTTGAGGCTGCCGTAGAGTTGCCGGCAAAGTTCCCAGCAGGACTTCCAGGCCTTTTCATGCATATCTGGGGTTCCAGAGCTGTTGAACACGCGGGAACGGTGGAACGAGCTGAGCGTGGCAAGGGTATTGCAGAGAGTCCAGCATTCCTGGAGAGCAGTATTCAGCGTCTGGGTCGGCTCATCTGCTGCTCCTGGGAGCAATGCAGAAACGTATTCGTCTGCATCGTCTGCATCATCCTCAGTCTCGCCTTCCGGGATTTCTGTTGTAATTGAAAGGGGGAGAAAGTTAGCAAAACGGTGAACTAAGCCAACAGCAATTCCGGGGGGATCCGGGAAAATGGAGAGGATGAAACAACTGACTTCCTAGGTTACTCGCGCTGCTGCTGGGCCGGATACGATTTTGATCGAACATTTCTCGGATTTCTTGTGCCCGCGGAGTATTGTCGTCGGTGGTGAATCGAGGTGGTCCGACATTGGTGGAAATCGGAGGAGGAGTCGGAACTGTGACGGAACCCTAAAAATAGGGAGGTTGATCAAGGCACTGTGTTAGTAGAGTCTCTGTAAGGTGGTACTATCATGTGCCACCTAGCATTACACAGCAGGAAGAAGACATACCTTGGGAGGAGTGGCAGGATTGGATGGAGGCCTTGTGAAGGTGGCGTCGGACAACTTAGGTTCACTGGGCTTGGACTTGGATGCGTCGCTCGATATCTATAAGCCCAGAGTATTAGAACATGTGTGATGACAGGAAAGTAGTGTCTCAGCCAGACGCAGCACAAAGAAGCTATGCACAAGTTCGAGTGCAGGTTGGTTGGTGACATACCCAGGTCGAAAAGCTCTCTGGCGCGTGAATGACAGAGGTAGATTCCTCCGGCAGTGGTTGACGAACAACGTCGGACAAGTTTGTGATCATGGAAAGCTGGGGGATTCCGAGAATGTCAGCTGGCGTCTCCCTGGATATATAGGAGTGGAAAGGGGAGAGATAGAGAGAGAGAGAGAGAGAGAGAGAGAAGAGAGAGAGAGGAGAGAGAGAGGAGAGAGAGAGGAGAGAGAGAGTATAAAAGAGGGAAAAGGGACATGAATAGAGGAATTGAGCTCACCTGTGGCGGGGAAGCTGCATTGAAAGCTTCCAATTGCACTCTCACTTCGTCGGATTCTTCATCGTCGATCTCGGTGGTCTCGGTACCGTTTGAGGTGACCGGAGAGGGGCCGACGATATCACTGGGGCTGAGAAGAGCATAGCTTGCCGATATCCTCTGAGCGGAGTTTGGCCGCAAGCTCTGGCGATCTGAGTGGTTTGGAAGAGACCTACAAGTTATGAAGCGAGGAAATGGTTAGTTTTCCGGAGGCAATTCATACCTCTCATGAATATGACACTTTTTGTGTTTGCAGAAGGTATGTTGCATTGATGTTTCACAGCATGTGTGCAGTAATGGCCGGGCAATGCAAACACAAGGAAGCTCTAATTGACCAGAGAGATATTTGCCTCGGTCGGTGCAACCGTGAATGGAATACAGATATAAGACATACATTTCGGAAAGACGAGAAAACCCGGCTATGGCACTGGTAGAGGAGGATCTGATGGGAGCTTCAAGAGCCATGACTTCAATTGGGAGGAAGAGAGAGGAGAGCGTTTCAATGGGATGAGCCGAGTGACCAAGAGGGGAAGGGACAAGATATCCTAAAGTCCCTTCACTGGTCAGGTAAAGGGGCGAGGACCGAAAGAGTTAAATAATGGTGTTTGTATGGGCTGGTGATTGCGAGGAAGTTCAACAAACAGGGCGGACGAAGCTCAACAAAGGTATATTTAGAAGGGCAGAACCGAAAAGCAAAGCAAAGAAGCAAGGCAGATCCAAACGAAGTGGGCTGACGAGGTCTCGTAGCGGGTGTGGCGTCTCTGCGCGTTAGTTAAGATGGAGATCTGTTGAGATACGCGCTTGAAGAGAAAGAAAAAAAAGAAGGCAGAAACAGATAGATATAGAGAGGACGAGAGACACGACAAGAAGATTCAAGGAGCACGCACGTCAAGAAGCGCGGTGGAACAAGTGAACAAAAAAAAGAAAAAAAGACTGGGGCCAAGGCGACGAGGGCGGTCTCTTCAATGGCGGCCAAGTTTGAAGGAAGGACGCGGGAAGCGGGAACAAGGGGGGGTGGGAGGAAGGGAACAGAAGGGTGAAGAGACGCGGCAATGGGGGGAAGGGAAGGCAATCCAGGCGTATATTAGATTGTTCGGTTGGCCCGTTCGTTGGCCTGTCGAGTTGCAGTAACACGAAAAGAGCTCTGGAAAAACAAGGAGGATGAGTGAAAGACGCCTCCAGTCAACACAGGCTTGGTGTACAAGCTTGGCTGGTGAAACAGGCGATTGCAGGCGCAGAGAGAAGGTTCGAGATGGACAAACAAGCTGCGAGATGAGGCTGACAAGATAACCAATTATAGATGCCGGCCGCAGCGAATTCCACACAGGAGATGAGGCAGATTCTAAGTAGTACACCACGGCAAGCTACCGAAAGAGAACGAAGAAGTGAAGGAGGTCTGAAGAAAAGAGAGAAAGAAGAAGAAGAAGAAGAAGAGGATCAAGACCAAACCGAGTCTGCCTGAAGGATGAAACAGCCGCCGAATGGTGGATCAAGAGCAAGGTCAGACCTGGCAATTCATGCGGCAGATATTTTCCAGGATATCCTGATGAATGTAAGATAACAGAAAACAGGAACAGGAACAGGAAGAAAGAAAAAGGCAAGAAGGAAAAGGAAGCGGAGAGAGAAACCGAGCGAGAAAAAGAAAGATTGGAGAGCGAACAAGAAAATAGAAGGAGAGGAATGAGAGACCCGAAGATGATAGATGAGAAATAAAGACGGATTTGGATAGAGGAGAACCGAATAAAAAGAAGAGAAAAAAAAAAGAATCCCGGTCTAGCTTAATGGAACAGAGGTGATCTCAAAAAGATGACAGTGGTGGGAGACATGCCCCAAAAATCACACAAACCCCAAAGCCGGGGGTGGGAGGGGAAAGCGAGAACAGGCGGGAGTTCGCGGTTGGGGGGTAGAGCCTGAAGTCAATCTTGGGGAAAGCAAGCCAGGCAGACGCCGCGATGCTCTTGTTCACTGGGGTTTGTTCTTGGGCCGAGATTGATGGGGAGGCGGCTCGTGGTTGGGCTGCTCTGGTATAAACTGGTCCTGCAAAGTGCTGTCGCATAAAAAGATAAAATGAAAAAGGCTGGAATTTCAGAGAGAGCGGGCCCTGATGGACGGATGGATGAATGTCTGGACGGAGGGGTGGTAATGACAACAGCGCAATTCAGTTGGAGGAACCTTGTATACAGTGACGGATTGACGGGGCACAGGATGGTGGCCAGGCCAGGCCTCGTTTAAGTTAGGCGGTGATTGATTCGGTAGAGCGTGTGGGCGGGCCGTCATATGGGGATGGATCGGCTCTTTTCGTCGTTGTTTTCCCGTCGGGTCCTCCCCTCCCCCCTTTTCCACCGGATCTGTATGTGAGTCTTGTGTCTTGTGTCTCTTTGCGTGTGTGCTTGCCGTGTTGTTGGAACTGGCAATTGAGATCCAACAGCCAGGCGGATTATATGAATGTTGGCCCAGCCGCGAGGCCCGGAAGTGTTGGTGGGGGGCGTTTGGACTTTGTCGGTGCGTGTGTTTGCTGCTGGGGTGCTGGCAAACACATCAGAATCCCAGTTGCCTGCCTTGCTGGGGATCACGGGTGGAGAGCAGAAAACTCTTGGGAGATATCGGAGGGAGCACAACTGATGTGTGATGGCCTCTGTTTGCTGGTCGGCAGAATGGGCCACTTTCCAGTCGTGAGTCTGTCTGTCAAAAGCCCTGCAATGGTCTTGTCTTGTACGTTCGATTGCCGGATTTTGAGAGCTTGACCCAACTGTTAGCAAATGACAAGACCAACTGAGACACTGTGTTCATGTTCAATCTGGCGAGCCCAGGCCTTGGCCAGACATCTCATTCCCCCTCCAAAACAGCCCGTAAGCGCGGAGATGGGGCCAGGGCTTGGTCGTGGGACGACATCCCTAGCTGGATCAAGGCACCCGTTCCCACTTGTTGGTGCATTTTCAGAATGCCAGCGAAGCTGCTCTCCCATATAGCCTCAATTTACCTTGCATTAGTTTGGTCTATACAGTACACTGGGGAGGTCGGCCAGACTCAGACCAAACAAACAAATCCCGGATGCACGATTGCGACCTAGTTTATATGCAAGTGCAAGAGAAACAGGCTAGAGACGCACACGCCGAGCTCCAAAAACACAAGAGGAGTCAAGCCGTAGAGCTTTGGTGTGTAGAGGTGGTGACTCGGAGGATAAAAGGAAGAGACAGAGAGAGAGAGCGAGAAAGGATTGGACACCACAGAACGAGCGAGCTCGAAGCGCCAGAGGTACCTTGGGCTGCAGGAAACGGTAGCAGTCATGCAACCTTCGGCTGTTGTTGTGCTGTGTGTGTCGTCTGAAGGATTCGACTCTGCATCATCGCCAATCAGAAAAATGCGGAAGAAAGTCGAGAGCTTGCAGTTGTTTCATGGGGCAGGCCGTTTCTTTCTGCCTTGACGTCCTTCACACCTGATTACGCCATCCCTTCCTCTTTTACCATTGAATTTATTCGAATTAAGTTTGTGCGTAGAATAACTAGGGCTTGAAGCTTCATCGGGAAGGAGAGAGCTTCTTCATCGCTCTTTCCTGTGAGGATGTTTATGATATGCAATACTCGGGGCGAGATTGCTGTGGCGGGCACATGCACTTACACGTTTAGTTGCATATTTCTTTTTCACTGCTCTCGATTGTTGCATACCGGTATCTTCTTATGCAAACTTTTGTCCTCGTACTTATACAACCGTCCAATGTAGCTTCGTTTTCTTCTACAGTACCAGCCATCCCACGTTTCTCTTGCGTCCTACCATTCTTGTCTGTTGCGAAATGAAATCCCCCGAAGTCCCAGAACCAGATTCCCCTCCTCCCCTGAGATTTCAGGCCCGACGTGCATATCATAATGACCTTTGCCTACAACCTTGAATTTCCAATATACCCTCGCCTCAAAATGTTCCTTTCTCTCAGTCCCGGCTTGCTGCATCTGGATATATGAATCCTTCTGACGATAAATGTAGCCCTGGAGCCCTCCCCTAGCTGCATCGCCAGGATAACCGTACATGCCACACTGTGCCAGGTCGACCGTACGAACAAACGGCGAAGCTGCTCCCCGCTTGTTTCCACCGTTCCACGCCTTGCTAGTCGGCTGCCCACAGTCTGCAGTTCCAACAGGCAAAACTGGTTTGTCGTGATGAGTTTCGTATGCGAGTCAAATGCAGCTGCTGTCCTTTGTGCCGAATAGAAGCCCGCCCTGACGCCGTTTCTCTCCACATATAGTCTAGCTTGCCTGCATGACTGGTCAGGGTATACTGGCCGCCCAAGCCATTCTTGCGTTATGACTTATGAGTTGTTGTACCTCTGCAACAGAAAGTCTTCAAGTCCAACATGAGCGCCGATTCCTTCCGATGCACATCCGACGGTCTGATTCTTGGTAGGCTGCAAGACGGATTCAAATTGCATCATTCACCAACACACCAACACTGAACATGCCACACAATGAACATACTGTTCATATGTACGAGATGTACACCCGCGAGACAACTCAACAAACACCATGCCAGTCATTCATTGCCAGGCACCCACTTCTGGGATCGAGAGACATTTCAACCGCAATAGGCGTTTTAAGCGAGCTGAGCGGTACGGTACGGTAGGGCCGAGCCCAAGACAGCGTGAAGGATATTCCTCCCTTCCCCCCCTCTTCTTTCTACGCCGAGATAGTCTGGATATCTTGATGTTGGTTCTTCACTTTCTAACCGATGGTCTGGCCTCGAGGATAGCTGCAGAACCATTCCCACCAAGGCTTATGTGCTGTCCCAAGCCCATTAAAGAGTCTCCCCAGTCTGCATACAACCACCGCGCCGGCCGAGTGCAAGAGACCCAAGGCCTGTCGGGGACCGACCCAGCCAGCGGAGAACTGAGAGCAACATACAAAGAACTGATATTAGGGACCTAGAGAAAGACGCAAAAAGAAGAGAGAAAAAGAAACCGAACCAGACGCGCGCAGATGAGCTTCATTGTGGGGCTGAACCTGTTCAACTCCCTGATTCCTGCAGCTAAAATCCGGCAATATGACTGGTCGACAGCCCCCAGCAAAACCACTTGATGGGGCATTCTAGGTTTATGGCTTGGTCAGTGATTCGCTGAAGCTCATGGGTCGTCAGATCCTCGGCGCTTAAATGCTCGAATTCGACCTGCAGATGGGAATGTCTGTTGTCCAATCAGCGCGAGTCTGTAGCCGTCGGCGGCGAACCTTGCGAAAGCACAATTGCTGGGTCCTGATGCACCCCTGCATGCCACCTTGAACGCCTAAACGCCGTTGAAGAGGTGCGTCTCAGAGTCTCTCTCTTCATCTTTCCTCCCCGGCCCATTCTGGACTCCGCTGATATTGAACACGTTGGACTTGCTCGCAGGCTTGGCTACAGCGTGCCAGAGGAAGCGGGACGGCCTTAATCTTTTCCTTTGCGTCTTTTCACTGGGCCGTCTGGATCAGAGGTGGCCCCTCGGGATATGCTGGCGTACACAAGTTGATGCTGGATGCAATTTTCACCGCAACATTGAGTGTGTTTGGACAACGACGACGACCGGACATTATATGCATGCAACCATAAAACCCAAGCACTGTGTTTTCCTACCACCGGCCGAGGGAACATGTGGGCTTTCTAGATCTACCCAGACTCCCAGAATGAAAAAAGAAGTCGCCCATCCAATGTCTGGCACAACCAATCCTCACCTTTCGACCCAGCTTGTTTCTCGCCCAAAAGGTTGATCCGAAAAATACAGACGAATCCTTGACTCTGCACAGGTAATACAAGTCCCGAGCAACTCAACTCAGCACTCAGCACACCTGTGATGCCCCCCACCGTACTAAGCAAGGGATTATCGCCCGAATAGGCCTGGCTGTGACTGGGCGAGCGAGTTCGTGTTCTTGGTCTTCGTCCCCTTTTGCTGCTCTTTCCCCCCTGTCCCATGCCAAAGAAGAGAGTGTGTCTGGTCCAGAAAAAAGGAAAAAAAAAACCCCCCCAAAACTAGTATCCGTGTCCAGTGACAGGTTCCTGGTTCTGTTCCCATGGATCTGGGAACCACTTACCACCTAAGAAGAAAACAGAAAAGAAAAAGCACTAAGCTGAAACGGCAAGCCGGCTGTTTTTCCTGTGCTTCCTTTTTGCTTCTCGCACCCATGTTACATGCATGTCTGGTCCTTTGGGTAGCCGGCCCAGGAGGCTCGCTCTGCGTTGGTGTTGTATCGTTAACTCAAGGCGGGATATTCGTCACCCACGGAGTTAATGGATCCTACCGGTTTGACCAGCTTGATGCTGGCGCTTAGCCGCCGTTCACATTCAGCGACCTTTCTTTTTGCGTGGGATATCGCTCCTCAGTGTGCATGCCTACCAGCACATGCCGGCCAAACGAGCCTGCAACTCCTCCCCTTCCCTTCCTTGTTGGTTTTAAGAGGGACGGGTGTTCAATATCGAGCCGGGATGCATTCCACACCGCGTGGACACGATCCGTGTGCTGTGCTGTCACACTGGAAAGCAGGAAGAAAAGGGTAATTACTATGTGCAAAGTGATTTACTCCCGGTGCGTGTGGAAGCCCCCTGTGGGATGTTGTTGACATTGCCCTCCTTCTAGTCTCTTGACCCTCCCGAGGGTTACTACTACCCCGGCACGCACGCGATCTGTGCACTGCATCCGAAAGAGAGTGATCATTGTCACGTTGTGTGACTATAGGAGTTGGATGGTATATGCCACACCCAGAGAGTACAAGGCCGGGAGAGGGACAGAGGCGTGTGTGTGATTTCGTCTCGACGGATCTTGGGATCCGGAAGCATGGTTAACTCCCCGTTAATCTCAACAAATTTTCTTGGGAATAACAGCAGAAAGAACGAAGGATGAGAAGAAGGTTATCCAAGTTCCCGGATACTGAGGGTTCGGTCCCTCTCCCTCCCTCCCTCCCTTCTCGGCCCCTCCCCCCTTGTTCAAGTTAGGCAACTAGAACTGATTTCCAGGAAATGGAACCAACACAACCTCACAGCCCGGGTGAGCAGACGAACACGGCCACATCGAGTCTTTTCCAAGCGAGGGTTTTTCCTTGATGTTGGTGCGTGTGTGTCCCAGGATTTCCGAGGATCTTGGACAAGACAACTAGCTCCTCCTCCTCCTCCACTCCGAGAAGCAAGAAGCAGTCATCCCAGGGATCTGCACACACACATACACACACACACACACACACACACACATGTTCTCATCTGATATCTAGGATCCCTCTTGCGTCTATGTCCGTCTGCAGCCAGACCTAGCTGCGCCTGTATCTTGCATATATTCCATTCGACGCAACTGCTCCTCCCACAACCAACAAGGTCGCCGAGGTGGCATTGGCGAGCCTTGGCCCATTGTATCTGTTGACCTGGAGTCCGGACAAGGGGAATTAGAAAGTCTATCATTGCTCTTCTTCGTGTTTTCCCCCGTTGTGATTTTCCCGACCTGGAAGCTCGCCCATTCCGAACTGAAACCTCCTCCCCCTTTTCATAAATCCATGGTGTTGTCGGAATTACCGACAGTCCGGCATCAAGAAACCAGGGAAGGTGTTTTTCTGCCATTGGTTATTTGAAGCAAGTAACCCACCTACAACCCCGGTGAGCAAACATCACCATCCAGCCCACCGATGAGCAGACACAAAGCTCTCAGGGTCGGGTAAGTTGGCCCCGACCGCTTCTTTAGAAGCTATCCACGAAGGATTTCTGCGTCAGCATCTGACCTTCTTTCGTGTTTCCGCAGTACTTGAAAGTACCGCTCTTGGTCGTGTCTGTCGCTTGCTCGCTTAAGAGCTCGACTCCTGTTGGTTCGCTGGACCAACACTCGTCCCCCCCAAACGCGCAAAAAAGGAGTGACCCCACCCACCACTCTGGGTCCTCAGCCATGTGGTTCCGAGGGGGGG
>LNGK01000006.1:1812894-1909408 GCA_001510575.1 Knoxdaviesia capensis
GGGGGGGGGCAGAAAAGGAAAGAAGACTGCACCAGAGGGACAATAGATAGGACTAGGCCCGGTGAGCCTGGCCGCGCTCGCAGGCCACTCGACCAAAAGGTTGGGCAGAACATCGCCTTCTTGGGCGTCCTGAAGAGCCTGGTTGTGGACTCCCGACAGCCTATGATGCAACAATTGCATCTGAACTTCCTATTTTTTGAGTTTCTTTTTACCTCATGGCTGTGAATCCCGAGTGCTGAGCCATGGCCGGGATGACATGCTGTGCTCACGAGATCGCAGACCACCATGCAGCAGCCACCTCAGCGCTTAACCAACTCCTCCTCATCCTCCTCGTCGAACAGCCGAGACACCTTCCGTTCTTCTCTTTTTCTCAAAATGGGTCATCGACAAGGCACAGTGACGTGGCAATGCGCTTCTCTCGGCTGCTGAAAAAGAACAACCCCCCCCCCCCCCCCCCTCCTCTTTCCAAGCACCAAAGGACCAAAGGACCAAAGCAGTTGCACCGAGTCCACGTCCTCACGTCCTGGGACCAACAACCCAAGGGGGCGTGTGTGAGCATGCATCGTCTACTCCGTCGTGCAGGATCCAAGTTCCAACAAGCGCCGATAGCCGAGAGGAACGGCGTGGGTGGGATGGAAGAGAAGGATTTGCAATCCTCGCTGACGAGAGATAGAGAGAGAGAAAGAGAAACTCAGCTCGTTTGAACCACCTCCTCTGGTGGGAGTTGGTTTGCATATGCAAGATGATGTGAGTGGTGGCCGAGAACTTCCCACAGCCGGTGTCGTCATTTCTGACTTGGACAACCTGCAAACGATCTGGGGCCAGGCTGATGGACACTGAACGTGGTCTTGGGTTTAACAAACAACAACATCACCACCACCACCTCCACCACCAACAATAACAACAATAACAACAACAACAGCGCGACTACCACTAATAACAACAACAGCACTTGAGTATACCTTATAAGGCCGTGTAGAGTTGTTGTCTTTCGCCGAGAAGGCGGCTGGGCAGTACCCAGTTCAGGACAAACTCGTGCATTTGGTGGAATGGGACCGACCCTGTCTGACACCCGCGGGTCGCAGGTTCGAATCCCCTCGGGGGGATCGGGAAAGCGGATTTATCGGCTAATACGACAAAGAGATGTAGTCCTACCGGAGCTGGGCGGCGACCACCGGGGTCGAACCAGCGGATGAACTCTTTTGTCTTATGCTCCTATATATATTCCCAATTTTTGTCTCCTATTGAACGTGCTGGTATATTGAGGCCGTTGTGAGATGCTTGGGAAGTTGGTGATGCTTTTTTTTTTTTTTTTGGAGATGCGTTTTTTCGGGGTCATGTTTTTGTTTGTTTGTTTGGAAGGCACAGTTACCACCGGATAGGCAGTGTGACAGTTCCAAGACGCGGTTGGATCGTTTGGGCACCCGAGACGACAGAGACGAGGGGAAATGCAGTGAATGGGACGTTACAGACACACTCTTCTATTCAAGGCAAGTGCTCCTCTCTTGGAGGACTGTCTAGGACAAACCAATACGAATAAATCAAGAAAAGAAAAAGTAGACCAACTCCGAGAACTCCGTCCATACGCCACATGTAAAAAAAAAAAAAAAGAAGGCTTTTTAAGATACCCCCAGAAGCGAGAAAAAAAGTCGGAATCATCAAGCACCGTCGTGCATGCATTCCCCGTGTTTCAGAGCCTGCTTGTCTCTTAACAATCATCACCACCACGTTGACCCACGCAAACGGGGATGCGCAAGCACGGCGCTCACGCACAGCAACACGCGCATGCCCAACCGCGTCTATCATGCATCATCCCCTCGTTCAAGCTACAGTGTGCTCCTTGTTCGTCCGCCATGCGTCGATCGAGAGATGCCGCGCGTGTGCGTGTACACGCGGCAAATACGGAGGTGCAGATGCACGTTTTCGTCTGTCGAGAGAGCGTTGCTTACGGCGCAAGCTGGGACTTCTTCATATCACGTCCATCAGGGGTGTACCTGCAGCACAAAAGAAGAAAGACGTCAGTTAGTCAAAGGCCTGAATAGCAGGTATGCGACGTGAAGGACGTACTTGAGCAGCTTCTCGATCAGGTCGACGTGGGTCATGATCATACGGCGGCAGCAATACCGCTTGAGACCGAGCTGGTCCATGGCGTCGCTGTATAGCTCGGTTAGTATCCATTGGGAGGACTCGTCGGCTGGGGACTCGGAGTGGTTTCTTACCCGTCGGCGGTGCCGTCATGAATAAGGACGACGTACCGTTCCCACAGGTCGCCAGTGACCTAGAAGCGACGAACATAGTACCGTGTTAGCAAGTTTAACCACGTAAGAAGAGGAGGATTCAGAAGACGGCGGGCGAACGGACCTTGCCACAGGAGAAGCAGCGGATAGGGATAATCATTTTCGGGGTGAGCTATCTTAGATAGGAGTTCAGAGACGTGCAGTTGAACGAGACGCAGAGAGGGTGAAACAACGACGTTGGTAAAAGAGGTGGAGAGCGCACGATGATTTCAAGCAAGATGAAGTTGAAGAAAAAAACCAAGTCAGGTTGATAAGACACAAATTTGGCAGGAGTGAGTTTAGCCGGGGTTCAGGCGGTATCTTATCAGATAACTGATAGTGGGCCTTTGGTGGATTTTCTGTGCAACGTTTTTTTTTTTTTTTTTGCCAGAGCCATGTAAATGCAAGCTCCAGGGAATTTTTTTTCCAGGACAAAAAGTTGTGAACAAAGAAGGATTTCAAGAACGCTCAATTATCTGCCAGAACATATCTCTTTTTGTTTTTGTTTGGCAGACGTTTTAAGGCGCTCACTTGGCCCTTCATTAGTATTTTCAAAAGGAGAAATCTCCAACCTTCTGCCTTTCTTTCTTTCCCTCTTCCTACACCCTCTCTTTCTAACACATAACGACTGCCCTCGAAAAACTTCTTCACGATGGCCAGCACCACGCCCATACCGGTGCCGGTGATTCCCGGGGCCGCACGAAACACGCCGATACGGCCTCCGGCCGTCGCCGTCGGCGCGACCGACTCGACGCGCAAACGCAAGCGCACGAAGACCGAGATTGAGGCCATGGAGTCGGCCAAGAAGGTGCGGTCGATGCTGGAGATCTCGCAGGCCAACGCTGCGGCTGCACAGGCGCCGAGTGTGACAGCTGTGATTGAGTCGGAGGAGGCGGAGGCGGCGGTTGTGTACGGCGATTGGGTGGTTTCCAAGCCGTCGGGCGGCCGGATGGTGGATTGTGATACTATTTTGACCGCCGATGAGAGGTATGCCGCGTTTGCACTATTCCACGCGCTCATGTTGCTTGCTGGAACGCCAACTAACTTCTGTGGTGAATGCCCAATTAGATTCCTCATTGTCCCGTACTCGTCATCTATTCAGGTGTACTCTGCCGCAAACTCGCTCCTCATCCGCCGCATACCGGTTCCGCGAACGTCGCTCGCCTCGACCGTGCTAGCCCTGGGCCTGTCCAAACACGAGCCGAACTATGTCTGGGTGGCCTGTAGCGATGGCCTCGTGTGCAAGATCGACTGGACCGGCAAGGAGGACAGCAAGCCGAAGTACTTCCGCACAAAGTCCGGCAGCGCCACGGCCATGACGGTGTTCCTCGTCAACACCACGTCGGGCCCGCTGGAAACCATCCTGGTATCGGAGCTGGTGTTCTCCAACTCGCCGCGCATCCAGATTGTGGCGTACGGAGGCGGCGACGACCCGGCGGCGCCCAAATCCAAGGTTCTGCTGGACCTGGCGCCGTTTGCCGAGTCGACGGCCTTCAGCACGCTGCAAGCACTAAGCGGAGCCCCGTGCATTGCCGCGGCAAGCCACGATAACCTGGTGCTGGGGAGACTGAAAAAGCCGAAACAGACCACTATCTCGTCGGTTGAGGACCTAACCTTTGACTTTTATACGTTCCGCACGCCGGATCTGGTCACATCGCTGGATACCCGTGTGGTGTCGAAATCTGCCCATGCTGCCGCGCTTAGTCAAGGGAAGCGTGGAAAGACGGGCCGGGCCAGACGTCAGGAAGGTGTTCCGATTGTTGATGTTCTGGTCGGCGGAGCCAGAGGAGCGATATACCACTACAACGATCTTCTAGACCGGCTCCAGGCAATGGAGAGCGCTGGTGGCCGCAAGTATATGGTGCAGTCTCGCAAATTCCACTGGCACCGACGAGCTGTTCACTCGGTGAAGTGGTCCAGAGACGGTATGCTTTTCAACCCTGCTCGTCTCATGGCTAAATGTTCCGGTGCAATGCTAACCCCAGTTCCGCTAATCTAGGCAACTACATGATCTCCGGAGGATCGGAAAGCACGCTGGTGATGTGGCAGATGGATACGGGCAAGTTCAGCACGCTGCCGCATCTTCCCGCGACGATTGAGAACATCACAGTGTCGGAGACCGGCGCATCCTACGTAATACACACCGACGACAACTCGGTGATGGTGCTCTCGACCGCCGAGCTTGAACCGACCGCCTACGTGACCGGTATCCAGGCCGCAACGACCAACGGCCAGATCTCGAAGGATCACCTGGTGACGCGAGTGGAAAGCGTTATTGCGAACTCGCCCGGCGCCCGAAAGCCGGCCGTTCCCAGACTCTGTGCCGCGATCAACCCGGCCAACAACTCGCAGCTGTATCTGTGTGTTGGAACCGGCCGCCAGGCCCAGATCTCGGCCTCGACTCCGTACCTGCAAGCGCTTGATCTCGAGGTGTTTCGCAGCACCTCCCGCCAGGCGATTGCCCGCACCGCCCCGACTGCCAACAATCAGACGCCGTCGGGCCAGCCGATCGTGGACCCGAGCGTCACGCACATGGCCTTCTCGGGCGATGGCTCGTGGCTCGTCACCGTTGACGACTGGAAGCCGGCGCCAGGGTACATTGTGCAACCGCACTGGTCGAACGAGGACAGCACGCCACAGCTGGCCCAGGAGAACCGCGAGGTGCACCTGAAGTTCTGGCAAATGGGCGAGGACGGGCTGTTCTCGCTAGTGTCCCGCATCAACGCGCCGCACTTTGCCACCGTCACCGAGACGGTGCTGGATGTGGCGGCTGATCCCGGGTCGGCGCGCTTCGCCACGCTGGGCACGGACGGGTGCGTCCGGATATGGAAGCCGAAAGCCCGCCAGCGCGACGGTGTGATCCCGCGCGACCAGAAGGGCAACCCCCTGCAGGGCTGGCAGTGCTCCGCGGTGATTCCCGTGGGCCAGTCGACGGTGACGACGACGGAACCCCGCAGCGGCGGCGCTGTCGCGGCGCCCGCTGCAGAGGCCGAGGTCGAGGACGGCAAGATCTGCTTCTCGGAGGATGGCTCGACGCTGTTCGTGGCCTACGGCCACGACTCGACCAGCGGCCGGGTTTCAGCCATCGACGTGCGGTCAGGCGAGACCAAGGCCGAGTGGGACGGGCTGTGGACCGGGTCGCTGCACGGCCTGGAGGTGCTCTCGCCGTACCTGGTGGTGCTCTCCGACCAGCTCCGCGTGTACGACGTGGTGGCCGACGGCCTGTGCTACGGCATGCCGCTGAGCGCGTCCAAGCGGATCCTCCGCGCGCACGGTACCGTCCACCTGGCGGCCGACCACCAGGGCCGCCACTTTGCGGTGGCGTTCCAGCACCCGACCGGATCCGAGGTGCTGGTGTTCCGGCCGGACGATATCTGGCCGGTGATGACACACCACTTTGCCAGCCGCGTGGTGGCGGTGGTTCCGGCCAACGGCAGCCAGGGCAGCAGCAGCAGCAGCAGCAGAAGCAGCACCGGTGGCGCCGGAAGTAGGACCGGCGGGTTTGTGGTGATTGACGACGACGCGCAGCTGCGCACCATCTCGGAGGTGGCCGATGCCACGGCGCTGACGCTGGCGCGGCCGCTGGACGACATGCACATGAGCGAGACAGCAGGCGTCACGGACGGCGAGGCGGGCATCGAGCTGATGGACGAGGACGCGGGCGACGACGAGGACGACGGGGCGGAAGACGCCGAAGCGGCTGGTGCGGACGTGATGGATGTGGATGGCGACTCGGACGACGGCGACGACGAGAGCCCGGCGGGCCGCACGGTGGTCCTGGGCCACCACCAGCTGTCGGAGATTTTCGATGCGGCGCCGGCGTTCGCCATGCCGCCGATTGAGGACACGTTCCTGAAGGTGGCGGCGCTGCTTGCGCGGCCGTGAGTTGCGTGGTTGGGTTTTGGGGGAGGTAGTTGAGGCGGCCGGCCGGAGGAGTCGTTAAGTTATTCCGGGTTCTTCACTTTTTCAGTTCTTTTTTTCATCGCAGGCACACAAAACAATGCATTATCAGAAAATTACTCTTCAAGTTCTATCATATCTTCGTCTTAGCCGTGGATTGACTCTTTTTGTAGGTCCCGCGGTCGTCGGGCCTCCGATGTCCGGAGCGGGGTCAGCCGGGCGAAAATCCCGAGGTTTAAGTGCCGATGGCGCAACGAGCGGCAAAAGTGGGCTCATTTTTGTTCCCTTCTCTTGGTGGTTTTTTTGTCCCTTTTATTCCTCCATCGACTTTTCAAACTCCTCCGTTCATCCGTCTTGTATACTCTTCTTTTTGTTTCAACTTGTCCTTTCTGCTTATCCCGAGATATTTCTATTCGGGAGTGAGAGATTTCATCGGGTGGTATTGATTTTCAGCTGGGACTTTCAGAGAGTCCTTTGGGTCTTTTTGAGACCTGTTAGGGTGAGCTTCACCGGCGTGTTTACTCCTTTCGCGATACTCTGTGGATTGAGCTGGAAGAGGCTGGCTATACAATCTCCGGTTCCCGTTGTATACTCCGACGTCTGGTGTTCTCCACTACCCATCAACCATCAAGACATCTTGATCCTCTTGTCCAGCACACCAAGTCAGCAATGGCGTTCAGCGAAATCCCGGTGCTGGACCTCTCGCTCGCGAGCAACCCGGAGACCAAGCCGGCGTTCCTGGCCGACCTGCGGCGCGCGCTGCTGGAAGTCGGCTTCCTGTACGTGAAGAACGTCGGCCTGCCGGACCAGCTGGTCGCCGAAGTGATCCGGCTTGGGAAGGGCTTCTTCGATCTGCCGATGGAAGAGAAGTATGCACCACCACCGCCAACACCTCACCGGATCAGGGGTGACCCCCCGGCTAATGAACACCCTCTGCAGACTGCGCATCGAGATGAAAAACGCCCCCTCGTTCCTGGGCTACTCGCGCTTCGGCGCCGAGCTGACTGCCGGCGCGGTCGACCTGCGCGAGCAGATCGACCTGGCCACCGAGCACGCGGTGCCGGCGCGCGACGCGCCGCGCCACCACAACCTGTGCGCGCCGAACCAGTGGCCGGCCGACCCGCTGCTGCCGGGCTTCCGCGCCGTGTTAGCCGAGTACCTGCAGCGCATGGGCGCCATCTCCACGCACTTCACGGCGCTGATCGCCGAGGCCATCGGGCTGCCGGCCTCCGCGTTCGACCGCTTCTTCGACGCCGACCAGCTGCACAAGCTCAAGATCGTGCGGTACCCGGACGCCAGCGAGGCCGGGGCCGCCGGCGCCGGCCCCGCCGGCGTGGGCCGTCAGGGCGTCGGCCCGCACAAGGACAGCATGCTGACCAGCTACCTCCTGCAGGCGTCGCCGCACCGCGGCCTGCAAGCGCAGAACGTGGCGGGCGCGTGGATCGACTGCCCGCCGGTGGCCGGCACGCTGGTGGTGGCGATCGGCCAGGGGCTGGAGGCGCTGACGCAGGGCGTGTGCGTGTCGACCACGCACCGCGTGGTGTCGCCGCCGGCCGGCGCCGGCCCGCGCTTCAGCATCCCGTTCTTCCAGGGCGTGCGCGGCGACACCACGTTCGCCGAGCTCGACAACGCCGGCCTGGCCGCCCAGGTGCCGGCCGCGGTGCGGGCCGAGCGCGACGCGGTGCGTGCGCGCGTGGCGGCGGCGGCCGCGCAGGCTGGTCGCGCGGTCGACGACGTCGAGTTCACGTTCCGGAAGGGCGGGGTCGCGCAGAGCCTTGGGGAGGCCACGCTGCGGAATCGCGTCAAGAGCCACCCGGACGTCGGCGCGCGGTGGTACCCGGATATCCTGGAGGATCTGCGGCGGGAGCGGGCGGCGGCGGCGGCGGCGGTAACCGCCGCATAGACCGGGACCGGGGAAGCTCTCGGTCGATGTTCACATGTAGCTAGTTCATGTATAAACTTGATGTTTAGGGCTTTTTTTATGATGTATTTTCCTACTGCAAAACCAAGAAACCCCCTCTATGGCCCCAAACGAAGCTAAACAGGATCGCCGTACGCTCTATCTCGAAACCCAAAACTAAGGAACGCACAGCTTGAAAGAAAGAAAATGCTCATGTATTCCCCTCGCTGCAGACGCAAGCACGATAAACCTGTCAAAAGAAAATAAAAACTCCCCCATCGTCGCATAACGAGCCCAGAACCCACACCCGCCGTTCTCTAAGTCCACCTTTCCTTCCACTCTCGCGCCCCCTCCCCCGCCGCCGGTCAAGAAGGACTCCCGGGACCGTTGTCGACTCGCTAGATTGTCCGGTACACGCTCGGGTCGGTCTCCGTGTTCGGGGGTCGGCCTTACGGGCCGCGGGAGAAGCGGGATTCGCACCGGTACAGAGCCGCACAGCCCCGCGACCGCCCTGCGTAGTGAGTGGGCCGGGCTTAGGCCTTGAAATCCGGGAAGCAGTCGGCCAGGCCCTTGCTGTGGCGGTTCTCGGCGTGCGTGGTGAGCCTGTGGGACGTCGAGAGATCGGGAGAAACACGGTCAGTCGGCAGCCTCTACCGCATTTTCAAACAAAAACACGCAGATATAGATAGAGCGAGAGAGGAACGCAGGACGGGGTAAAAACGTACGCGGCAGCCTTGGTGGTCTTCAGGAAGGTCTGCTTGCAGATATCGCACTGGATGTCGCACGCAGCGGCGTTCTACGAGTCCCCCACACACACACACACCGTTCCAGTCAGTCAGTCGGTGGGTTCAGCGTCCAGATTCCGGGACGCACAAGCCCGGTCCTGCGGGTTCCGAGTCTCGGGGACAACAAAAAGGAGAGAGGGAGAGAGATCACGGGAAACATACCGCCTTCAGCTGCGACTTGGCCGCCTTGCCATCCTTCTGGGCGCGCTCGCGCTTCTGCTGGGCCTTGGCTCCCTGTGAAGAAGAGAGGGAAGATAAGGGTTAGGTTCTGGCTCGGTCTCTGTCTGTCTCTATCCGTGTCTCACATCCACACACTCTCTCTCTCTCTGGTCTCTGCTCTCCACCGCCGATCACCGCCTCTCCCACAACCCCTCCACCCCGCCTGAGACCAACATACGTTACCCATGATTCCTCAAGTCGTAAGAAGAAGGAAAAGAAATTCAAAGTAGAAAAAAAAGGAGGGGGTATCAGCCAAACAAGAAAAGTGCTCGTAAAAAGACGTGAAAGAGTCGTTCAAAACCACCACCCCTCCAAAAAACCTCCAAAAAAAAAGAAGGAAAAAAAGGAAAAAAAATCAAAACGGACGGACAAACCCGAACCCACCCACTCTGCTCACTCGCTGTCACACCAATTTTCTATTTTTTTATAATCTTTTTATTTCAGCCGCCTGGAAAATCCGCCTTACGATAACCGATAAAAAAAGTGGCGCTCGTAACAGAGTAAGGGTCTAACCCGTACGCCGTCTGTATATTTACGACCCAAGGCACCCTGTGTGAATCTCATGGCGGGGTCGCCTTTCACGTGGAACCATGGAAGCTTGACACCCGCACATACAAGCCGCACGATTCGCACCCGTTCGTAGACTGTCCATTACGATAACTGAATCTCAAGATCCAAAAGAGTGGAAAGTTCGTCTATAACTGTAGTGATGATAACATGAAGAAAGCCAGAAAAGCGAAAGAAAAGGCCCGGCAGTGAGAAAAAAACTGGCTCGCAAACGAAAAACTCCTTCCATACATAGCTCACTTCACCGTTTGTAAATCGGCGGTCTCCTCCTCTTTTGTAGATACGTCTCCTCATCATGGTCACTTTTTTCTCGCCGTCAAATAACTAGGTGGTATGAAAATAAGAAAGAAAAAAGCACAAAAAAGCAAGGACAGATCAAGATCTGCCGTTCCCAGTATCTATAAAAGTTCTACCAGACGGGGTGTGGGAACTGTGTATCAGGGAAAGATCGACGAGGACTGGAATCGAAGGCTGGGCGAAAACTGGGGACATTAGAGCCCGGACAGGAAGACCTGGCCGAGGAAGAGAGAAAAAAGAGAACGAAAAGAAAAAGCAGAAAAAAAAAAGTGTGTCTGAACGACTAAACCCCCTCACGCCGCCTCGGTGGCCTCAGCAACCGCCGCCACTTCTTCCTCCGCAGCCGGAGCCGGGGCGGCGATGGCCTTGGCGGCCTCCGCGCTGGGGGCCGGCTCGGTCGGCTCGTTGGCGATGCGGGTCATCTCCGACACGAAGCTGGCGCCCCACCACGCACTGGTGTACTTGAACACGTAGCGCTCCAGCTTGCGGAAGTTGGCCTCGCGCTGCTCGGGCTTCATGGTCACCGCCTCGTACAGCGCATCGGCCAGCTCCTCCGTGTTCCACGGGTTGACAATCAGGCTGCCGCCGCTAAGGCTCTGCGCCGCGCCGGTGAATTCGGACAGGATCATCACGCCGTGGCGCTCCCGCTGTGTGGCAATGTACTCGTAGGACACCAGGTTCATGCCGTCGCGCGTCGAGCTGACCAGGCACACGTCCGACACCGCGTACAGCGCCGCGAGCTCGTCAAACGACACGCTCTGGTGCAGGAAGTGGATGGGCATGAACTCGATGGTGCCAAACTTGCCGTTGATGCGGCCCACCAGCTCGTTGACCACCGCGCGCAGGTTCTGGTACTCCTCGACGTCCTGCCGCGACGGCACCGCCACCTGCACCAGCACAATCTTGCCCACCCACTCCGGGTGCTCGGTCAGGAACACTTCGAGCGCATGCAGCTTCTGCGGCACTCCCTTGATGTAGTCGAGCCGGTCGACGCCGACAATCAGCTTGACGCCCTGGAACTTGCGGCTCAGAGCCTCAATGCGGGCCTTGACGTTGGGCTTTTCGAGGCCCTCGACGAACTTCTCGGGGTCGATGCCGATGGGGAAGGCGCCGACAGTCACAAAGCGGCCGGCAAACTCGACGCCGCTCGGCGTGGTAGGGACGGACAGAATTCGCGAGCAACTCGACAGGAAGTGGCGGGCATAGTCGTAGGTGTGGAAGCCGATCAGATCGCAGTAGAGGACGCCACGCAGCAGGTCCTCGCGCACGGGAAGGATACGGTAGATTTCACTGCTGGGGAACGGCGTGTGCAGGAAGAAGCCGATCTTGATGTTCTTGCGGGTGTTGCCGAGCTCTTCGCGCAGCATCTGCGGCAGCAGCATCAGGTGGTAGTCGTGGACCCAGATCAGGTCACCATCTTGAACGTCGGGCACCACGGCCTTGGCAAACAGCCGGTTGACTTCGCGGTAGGCATCCCAGGCCGACTCGTCAAAGGTGATCTCACCGGGGTGGTAGTGGAACAGCGGCCACAGAATCGAGTCTGGTGGGAGGGGGCGGTGAAACACCGGATTTGTTAGTACTGGTTGGGGATTGGGTGTGTGCGGTGTGCGAGTTTCATTTCAAATGCAGCCTTGCGCACTACACTGGCTGATGAAGTGGCATAGATTCGAAGGCAGCAGAAAAAGAAAAAAAAAAAAAAAAAGAGAAGCTTACTGGCAAAGCCGTTGTAATGCTTGTCGGCAAGCTCGTCGTCAATGAACACCGGGTGAGCTCCGTACTCATCCTGAAGCCGCTGCTTCATGCCGGCAACCTCGTCGTCGGGAACCTCCAGTCCCGGCCAGCCGTACCACTGGAAGCTCGTGGTCTTGGACAGGCCACTCAGGCCGGTGACCAGACCGCCCGACGACATGGAAAACGAGTAGCTGCCATCGTCGGACCGCTTAATGGTGATGGGCAGGCGGTTGGACAGGAGGAGGAGACGGCCCGGAACGGGCTCATCGGCGGTGATACCGGGCATGGTTATGTGCGGGTAGAGCTTGGGGAAGCTCAGAGAAAGTTGGAGATTTGGAAAGAAGTTGGAGAGGAAGAGATCTCAGAGCACTCTGCCACAGGAAATGGCAGGAGACAAAGAAAGAGGAGAGAGCGAAGGAATTTAAGAGAAAAAAAAAGGAAAAGAGACTATATCAAGGTTAAAAAGACACTCAAAGAACCTTAAAGAGTCCAAGTGGATCAACCAACCCGTTGAGAAGGATGAAGAGAGGAGGGATAAATTGAAGGAATAAAAGCGACCAGAAAATAGGAAGGAAGAGGCCTGTTGAGCTGGATGTCTTATAAAAGCAAGTGATAGATAGATAGATAGGACAGGAACGTCACAGCTGTCTTTATATAGCTAGTGGGGTTTCACAGGTTCTTGCGTTGTTACTGTTGTGGGAGCAGAAGAGGGACACAGACGCCAGTCAGACTGCACAGGAAAACACCGAGACAGAAACGAGAGAGAGATGAGAATGATGATGATGATGATGGGAGGTGACGATGAAGGCGCAAATAGATATAATAAAAGCTGTGCAGGTTTGGCCTGGTTGAGGATGAATGAGTATGAGCCAGCCACTAGCGAGAATCAAACGGTCCGATGGCGGGGTATTAAAAGCCAAAAGCTAGCCAGGAAGAAAAAATTGATATGCTGTACTCTTGAGCTGTTCCACTGAGAAAAAGGGTGGAACGGAGCGGGAGGAGCTTGGAATGGCTTGGATATTTGCAGTGGATGTTTTCTCGTTGCGTTTCTTGCAGGGGGACGTGGGACGCACGCTGGAGATATTAAAAATTGCCTGGTTCAAATAAAAAGTGGCTCACGGTTGCTGCTGTCACAGTCGGATTCAATGTAATGTAGCAAATATCCAATTTGGGATAGGGTGATTGCAGCAGACGAGAGAGAAGAAGCGAAGCTGTCCGGAGAGGCGGAAAAGAAAACGATTGGAGCTGAAACAGGATGTTTTTTGTAACTTCTTGGGGGGGTTGTTTGCCTTCACCTAACTCGCAGGAAAAGTGTCACACACGATATCGCAGCTTCAAACGGTGCGATGACTGCAGATGACGCAAAAGCTGGAGCGGGGAGGAAGAGAAAACGAGGATATCAACAGATGACGGAAGAGAAATTACGTGGGCAGGATTAGTTTGTGTGTGAGTGGACTAAAACAGGCAGGACCAGCCGTTGTGATAGGCGCTGCAGGAACGACCGACACCTCTTTCCTCTTTCCTCTTTTTTTTTTGGAGGGTTTTTTTGGTTTTTTGGTTTTTTTGGTTTTTCTCTTTTTTTTTCTCTTTTTCTTCTCTCCGGATTTTTACGGAACGACAAGCTTCCCGCCGGCCTAATAGATATAAGAGATACGAAAAAGGAAAATAGAAGGAACGCAACAACCCGTCGTCCGTGGTTGTACCTGCTCTTTTTTCTTTTTTCTTTTCTCTTATTTTTCTGTCCTTCTCTTTGGCTCTTTCCTGGATTGCAGGACCGGATGAATGTCGCAATTACTGCAGGACAGAAGGTACGCTGTAAGCTGGAGAACGACAACACTTCCCCGGGACGGTCTTTTTCCCCCGCTATTATTGTCACAGGTCACAAATCGTATTAGCCGTGAGGAAGAAGAGAGATGTAGAGAAAAAGAAAAACAAGAATACAGTAGAGTGAAAGGAGATCTCCAGGGCACACTCTCCTAAATCTGCAGAAGCATCAGTGGCCACTTGCCCTGTAGCCCTCTCTCGGCCTCCCAGCTCTGTGCTTAGCCGGGACTCTAGGCCAGCTTGACCTGCTCATGACGACATCTGGGCCCTGATCGTCATGGCTGGTCATATCTCTTGGGGATATCGCGATTCTTTAGGGTTAGTTAGCCTGGGCATGATCTGGTATCTTGGATAGGAACCACGGCCCTGTTCGGCCATTATTACGGAGGTTCTCCATCACCAACCACCACGCCGCTTTACTCTGGTTTCTGGTTGCGTGCCCCGAGCCCTGCTCGACAATGCTCTCGCGTCATTTCCGGGCTGCCCAGAGGCGTGGCTGTCTGTGTCTCGAGTCCTTTACGCGCATCCTTCGTCTCGAAACCTCACGTACCAACATCTCGCGCCTTTGTTCTATTCTGGTCCGGACGATAACCACCCGGGTCCACTGGAAAGCCCAAAGAGAGAGGGAAAACTGCCCCCCAGTTCGATTTTTTTCTTGGGTCGTCCTTTTTTTCGTTCTCCGGCCCTTTGTTCCCGTTGCGGCCCGGCAAAGTGCCAGCCCTGGCCTGTTCCAAGGGCCCTGGCCAACCAATCATCCCGGCCTGGCCACATGCTTCTGGGAGCTGATAGAGAGGGGGGGACCGAGAATCTTCTGCTCGGGGCGTGCAATTTTGCCGGAACATCGTGAGCCAGCTGTTGTATAGTACAGTATTCCACTCCTGTGTGCTCACCACGTAATCCAGACCTCTCGAAGAATTGAGTTCCAGACCTGTCAAGCATCAAGTACGTACCTCCCCTCGTCGGAGGGTAAACAGTAAACACAGCTTCGTTCATCGGCAGGCACAACCCTTGCTTCTTCCTGCCTCTTCAGTATCGCCAATCTGCACGTGATCCCGCGACCTCGCGCCAACAGTGGTTTTGCAACGCGTGCCTTCTTCTCTTCCATCAGTCTCTTCATCGCGTCTCCTCATCATCGCGTATCTGCGCATTGTGATTCTTTTTTTTTGCGAGACCTTTTTGTCCTGTTTTCAAAGTCCCTTTTCTTCTTTTGTCTTCTCCCCTTCCCCCTTTTTGTCCCTCTTCATCACACACACCAACCACCATTTCTCTCCGTGATTCAATTGCTTCTCGGCTCCCATCGCCTCGAACAGACAATGGCGCCAACTCCCTCCGACGCCGACATCGAGTCGGCCCTGCAAGCGACGGTTCGCAAGGCGTACTTCGGCGACAACGGCGACGACATGACGGTGAACTCCATCCGCAAGGCTGTGGCCAAGGGCCTGGGCCTCGGCGACGACTTCTTCTCCGCCGAGCCGTGGGGTTCGCGCAGCCGGACGCTGATCAAGGCGGTCGTGGTATGTCATCAATTGTACCCCCCCCCCTTCCCCCCCTCCGAAAAGAAAAACGCGTGGTCAACTGAAAGGAATCATCTTTTAACACATACAAATTTCTCTGTCTGTTCAGGAATCCATGAGCAATGACGATAACCCGGACCCCCCGACGTCGCCGCTCGCGAAACCCACCAAAGCTGCCCCGACCAAGTCGGCCGCCAAGCGCAAGTCTGCCGGCGACACCGAGCCCGCGAAGCCCGTCAAGAAGGCCAAGACCGCGCCCAAAGCCAAGCCTGTGAAGAAGGCGGCTCCCAAGAAGCGCGTGCCATCGTACGAAAGCGAGGATAACGATGACGATCTTGACGACGATGAGGATGAGGATGCCGATGTCTCTGATGGCAGTGACGATGACCTGAGTGATCTGGGGGATATGAGCTCCCTAGAGGAATCTCCCGAGTTGAGCGACGCGAGCAGCGAGGAGAAGCCCAAGCCGAAGGCCAAGCCGAAGCCGGCTGTCAAGGCCAAGCCCGCCCCGACGAAGCCGGCCCCGAAAAAGCCCGCCGCGCCGGCCGCTAAGGCAACCAAAGTCGCCGATCCCAAGCCGGATGGCGAGGAGAAGGAGGTCCCAGAGGATGTGGCTGAGGACAAGCAGGAGGAGGAGGAGGAGAAAGCGGCCCCGAAGGATGTGGCCGACGATAAGCCGGAAGTCCCGGCCGCCGAGCCGGAAAAGGACGACGCGTCCGACAGCGACCTCTCGTCCCTACTCGACGAGCCCCCGGCGCGCAAAGCACCGCGCAAGAAGTCCGCCGCCACCGACACCAAGAAAGGCCGGCCCTCGTCCCCCAAGGCCGCGCGCAAGTCGTCCGGCGGCAGCTCGGGCACCGGCGGCGCCAACACCTCCGCGGCGGCCGACATGCACCCGGACGACGTCGAAATCAAGAAGCTGCAGGGCCAGCTGGTCAAGTGCGGCGTCCGCAAGATCTGGGGCATGGAGCTGAAGCGCTTCGGCGACGACCGCAAGGCGCGGCTGGCCCACCTGCGCGGCATGCTGCGCGACGTCGGCATGGTCGGCCGGTTCAGCGAGGCGCGGGCCAAGGAGATCCGCGAGCAGCGTGAGTTGCTCGCGGATCTGGAGGCTGTGCAGGAGATGGACCGGAACTGGGGCGCGGAGACCGGCGGGCGCAGACCCCGCCGGGCGGCGGCGGCGGCGGCGGCGCGGGCCAAGGCTGTGGAGGGTTCTGATGATGGCGAGGATCACGGTGCGGGTGGTGGAGAACACCCGGCGAAGAACGGTGCGGGTTCGGGTGCGGAGGATGACGACGATGAGGAGGACTTCCAGCCGACCGCGCGGCCGCGTAAGGCGCGTGCTGCGCTGGCGTTCCTGGGAGACGACAGCGACTCGGAGTAACGCCGTCAGAAAAAGAGCCATGTCCGCGTGGTGGGTGAGTGTACGAGTTTGGCCGGTCTTCTTCTTGCTACATTACGAAGTTTAGCGAATCTTGGGAGGCGGCGTGTCTTTCCGGTTAGATATGCCCCCGGCCAGCAGCCCCAGATAGTTTACAATTTGGTTTCACCAATTTAGCTGCTCCCATGTTACTGTGTCTTCCAAAGTGCCGAGCACGGCTCATGTATTATGTGCATTCATTTTATCAAGGCTGGGTTTTCTTCCATACACCGACTCTTCCTACTCCTTCCACCCGCGGTACACAATGCGGCACCCATACGTCTCCCCCGTCTTCAGCACCATCATGCTCTTCCACTCGCTCTCGTTGACAGCGTTGACATAGCGGCTCGGCTCGACGCAGAAGCCGGCGCGCGCGCCGCGCGGCGGCAGGCCGTCGACGGCGGGCACGTCGATGTACTTGCCGGTGTAGAACTGGAAGGCCGGCTCGGTGCTGAGCACCTCGAGGTGGATCTTGCTGGAGGGGTGGAAGGCGGCGACGTTGAGGCCGAGCGGGGCGGCGCGCGTGTCGATCGGCACGGTGGCGGGCGACGGGTTGGTGATGAAGCAGTCGTCGATGTCCGGGGCCGATACGCCGAGCTCGAAGGGCGTGTGGGCGGTCACGCCGGCGAAGGGCGCCGGGCCGCCGGTTGGGATGCCGCCGGCGTCGACCGGCAGGTACGTGCCGGAGGCGAGGGTGACCTGGGTGCCCTCGATGGTGGGCAGGCCGGACAGGTTGAAGTAGCTGCACACACACACACACACACACACACCGACTGTTAGTAATCTGTTTTGGGGGGAGGGAGGGAGGGCGGTGTTTTTTGCTGGAGAGAACAGGGCACTCACGAGTGGTTCGTCATGTTGATCGCGGTCTCGTCGGCGCCACCGACCAGCTTCGCCTCGTACTCGATGGCCAGCACGGCGACCTCCTTGCCGTCGACGGTCTGCGTGCCGGTAGTGTAGCGCGTGACGGCCTCGACGGTGCCCGGGAAGCCCTCGTCGCCGTCGGGGCTGGTGTGGGTGAACTCGACGGTCTTCAGGCCGGCGACGCCGGCCACGCCGGGAATGGGCGAGGCGGCAACCTCGACGGGGCCGTTCCACACCACCTTGCCCCAGCCGACGCGGCCGCCGTGCAGGTTGTTCGGGCCGTCGTTGGCGGCGAGCGCGTAGGACTGGCCGCCGTTCAGCGCGTCGAGCTTGGCGTTGGCGATGCGGTTGGCCACGCGGCCGATGGTCTCGCCGAAGAACGGGGCGTTGTGCGCGACGTACTGCTCCGCCGTGTCGAAACCGTGCACGATGTTCGTGTCGCCGACCTTGAACGACTGGATGATGGCGCCGAGCGGGAGGAAGGTGAATGCGGAGGCCATTGTGGGTGTGTGTGTGTGTGTGAGAGAGAGAAAGAGAGTTTACGGTAGAGAGACTGGGGCGATGGTGGATGGTGGATGTTCACGGGTGTCCAAAGTGTACAACGAGAAGATGTAACGAACTCAATGGGAGTCGGTAGAGGGAGAGAACGAAGGAACGGCAGAAGGAGGGGGAGGCCGGCAATATAAACCTACATACCCTACTCTATTTAACAACCGTCAACCAGAACTTACTCCACACACCCCCCAAAAAAGCTCTCCGCAGAATCCATCGAAGCTTCCCACCACCCTCGAAGCGTGTCTATCGGGCCGGCCCCACGACGCATTGTGGCTTCGGGTGTTCGGGGGTGGACTGTCCTGTACGAGGAGGGGTTGTGTGTGTGTCTCTGGGGGGACTCTTGTTCTGTCCTCTCCTGACAACTGCCGTCTCCTCTCTCTATATGCAGTTACAGGTTCTGGAGACTCCCCTCACGGCGAATGGTACCCCAAGCTAGGAGGTCCGCCATCACCAGCATCACCACCACCAAAGATAAAAAATAAAAATAAATAAGATAAAAATTAAAAATAAAAGGAACGGGCCCAAGATGTGGGGTGAAAGCTCTCCCCCCATCTCTAGCTCTGCCACCTTTTTCGCCTCCTCCCCTTCCCCCGTTAACCAATTTTCCCCCGGTTCTTTCACCTGTACTCCCGCCGACTTCAGCCTATATTCTCCCAGCTTCTTGTCCCTGGCCCACTTGAAATAAGGGTTTCTGGCCTCTAAAGCCTTCACTTGTGACCCCCCCGGGATAATTCAATGAATTTTCTTCTGTTCATCCCATCTCGTGTCTTACAAACGAGAGGCGAGGGGGGGAAACAACGGACCCTCACACCCAGAGATCCTCAAGACCGACCCTCCACCCCCGGCACCCCCCGGAATCCTGGCCTTCGAGATCATCCACACAAGTCACCACCAACTCCCCCTGTTGGCATTCTTCTCCGACTCCCATCGAGAACCTCTGGCTAATATTGGCCTTCTTACAACCTTCGCGTCGTCTTGTCCACAAGCCTTGTAAGCGCGTCAATCACACGAGCCAAGCCTCTCTCTTTCTTTCCTTTTTTTCTCGTCTAAGAGGGGTCTAAGAGGGGGAGACACACACCACCATACTCATGCGCATATACCCCGTATAAAACAGATCGCACATATGGAAATGGGGAGACGTAAAGTTGGAGACTGTTGCATCCAGAATTGTCTGTTGCGTGTGGCGTGGTCATTTTGAAATGCGCAGTGCATTAGGGTTTACCCCGCCTTGCCTAGGGTTATTAGGGTCCGGTAGGGTCTCTCTCTCTCTCCACAGAGGGCATCTTGGATCAATTCACGTATGAGGAGAGTATAGCCACGGGAACACAGCACACCACAGATCAAGGCATATGAGTTAAATTCGAATGCAAAAATACATTATCTATCTAAAGCATCTAATCTCCTCCACACCATCCATTGCCTCCTGACACCAGCGGAAGATCAAGATGAGCCCCAGCACAGCTCACATCGGAGATCCATCCACCTCAGAACTTTGTAGATCTCTCGCTCACGTCCAGACTCATTTCCATCAGAAAAAGGAATAGCTTTGGTATAAAAACCACCAAAACAAAAGGAGAAACAAAATAAAAAAACCAGGGGGGAATAAAAAGCTGGCAAAGAAGCCAACAGTACATTCGATACCAGATCAAGCCCATCCGAATAGACTCCAAAAATAGAAGAAACGAAAAGAAGAAGATTAAGAAAAAAGAAAAGGGGGTAAGTTAAAAGAAAAACGAACAAAGCAGGGGCAGCAAAAAAAAAAAGGCACCATTGGTATCTCTCAGTATCTAGTACTGCGTCTCCACCACATCCTCCAAGCCCAGCTTATACCGCCCGCTCTCGCGCGTGCCGATCCGGTTACCCGAACTCCGCCGCCCGCCGCCGCCGCCGCCGCCACCACCAAGCGACAACGCGCTGAAATCGCCGGCAATGCTCTCCCGCGTCGGCCGCTTCAGACTCTGCTTGCCAATCATGTTGACCTCGTTCGGCAGCGCCACAATCACGTTCTTGTCCGACCCGAACTTGAAGTCGTCCGCCTTCACGTCCTCGGCATACCGCTTGATCAGGTACGGCGCCTTGTTGCCCCGCAGCACCTTCTTCAGGTTCCACTCGATGATGTACGGGCCCGTCGCCGTAATGATGCTCGTCTCCTCGACGCCCTCGCCCGTGTTGAAGTGCGCCGGCGTAAACGCCACCGGCTGCCGCGTCTCGTACGAAAACTGCGCAATGTGCTCCGGCGTCAGCGCCAGCCGCCGCGGCTGCGGCTTGCTGTCCGCCGCAAACGACTTCTCAAAGCCCAGCTTGCCCTCGTTCTTGCCCGTCTTCTGCATCGCGTCGATCAGCAGCAGGAACGTGCGGCACGTCGCCAGGATCCACCGTCCGTCGGCCGACACGTCGAGGCCGATAATCGGGTCGCCCAGCGCCGGGATGTGGGTCTTGGCGTTGATGCCCAGCCGGTCAAACAGCCGGATGTCGCCCTTGTTGCTGGCCACCGCAATGTGGCCCTTGTCGGTCGTGGCAATGGCCGAAAAGTCGTTCTTGGACGCGTACTGCTTCAGCTGCGAGTCAACCAGCTTGCTGCCCGACAGGCGCGGGTCGACCCGGTACAGCGCATTGTGCGACACGCCGACAAACGTCGGCTCGCTCGTCATCTGCGCAAACTTCTTGTCGGGCGCAAACGTCAACACCGGAATGTCGTCGTGCACCTTCCACTCGTCCACCACCTTGCCGTACTCGAGATCCATGCGGAACAGCTTGTTGCTGTCGGTGCCGTGCTGCAGAATCAGGTCGCGGTCCTCGTTGTGCAGCATGACCTTCTTGGGGCTGAACAGCTTGCCGCCGGGCGTCTCGACCTTGGAAATCGTCGTCGAGAACTGCAGGTTGTTGTTGGCCGTGTGCTTGAACACTCCAATCTTCGATCCGCGCACCACAAACGACCGGTCATGCTTGTAGCCAACCGCCAGCTGGGAGTTGACGTTGCCGTCTTCATCCTTCTCCTCGTTGTCGTCCTCATCCTCGTCGTCGGCGCCAGCGTCGTCGTTGTCGTCGTCTCTCTCGCGCTCCTCTTCGTCGTACTCTTCCTCTTCTTCCTCCTCCTCCTCATCCTCGGGCGCGTCCTCCATGGCAATATCGACATAGGCGTCGGTAATATAATCCTTGTCGCTTTCCTTCATCTTCTCCCACTTGATCTCGTTCAACTGTTCCCAGACGGCCCGCAGAAGACCTTCCTGGAAAGCCTCCATGGTAGCCTGGTCCTTGAAGCGGAGCAGCCACGAATGGGCGCGGCCGTCGGGGGGATACTCGTTGAAGATGACGGAAAGGTAATCAAAGTTAAAGACGGGGTTCAGTTCGGAGCCCAGCGAAATTTCAATGTCCTTCTTCAGCGTCGGGCAGTTCACCTCCAGCCAGTACTGCCACTTGCCAACCTCGCCAACCGTAGCCGTGGCGCTGTCATCCTGCATGGTGAAAACACCCGCGACAATATCGTACCAGTGAAGTTCGGCCGAAACGGTGACGTATTCGGAGATGAAGTCGGGGCGCTTCACCGCGGATGTGAGCGCGGACTCATGTTGTTGCGGCTGCTGCTGCGGGACGACCACGCGCTTGGCCGACGAGTTGGCGGCGTTTCGCGACACGGACATGATAGAGTCGGTTGATTCGATCGATCGCGTCAGGCGCGGGGAGTGGATGGGGCTCGCGGGAGGGATGGGCTGCTCGTCTTCAAACTGGAATTGCTCCAGGTCTTCTTCGGAGGCGGTGACGTGGGATTTGCGGTATTTGCGTTCGTACTGGCACTGCTGGGCGAGATGGTTGAACTGGGCCACCTGTTGGGCAGTGATGGAAGAATCGCACACAAACTCGAACACGTCGCCAGTGTCTCCGCTCAGATCGCGCCAGGCAAGCACGGTATCGCCACCGGGTCGGCTGTCGACGCGGAAGTGGATGGCTTCGTCGAGGAGGAAGGTTTTCTCGTCACGTTCGGAGGCGAGAGCGGCGATTTCGGCGTCCTCTCCTTCTTCGTCGGCAAGCAGTTCTTCCTCGCCTTCTTCGTATACGCGCTGAACCACCAGCTGATAGTGGAAGTCCTGGCCGGTCGGGCGGATGCGAATGGCGGCGTCTTTGAAAATGAGTTCGGAGTATCCCTTGGGCGACAGTGGCCGGACTAGGTAAAGCTGGCCCTGTGGCAGTTCAATCAAGGCCTCCTGGTTGGTAGAGCCAAAAAACAGCTTTCCGACTAGAGATAGGGGGGGAAATCGGGGGGGAAGGGTTAGTCGTGGTCACAAATTTGGAACGGGAACAAAAGAAAGAAAAGAAGAACGCAGATGGACAAGTCTCAAGTCGAGGCCGGGCCAGAAAAAGTATCCGCCTTTATCACAAAGAAGACGCCCCCTGCACAGACAACCGGAATTGCAGCAAATGACCAGGTCAACAGCAAACACAGCACAGCCGATATGGAAAGTGCAATGTACTACCGACCAGGGGCGTCTGATTTAGATTCAAGGGAGCCAGACAATATCATGAGGGGTGTGAAATGAGAAAGAGGGGGTTTTTCGGTTCTCCGGAGTGCAGGTCGATCACCATCGAGGATGTTTGGGCATGCTGCATACAACTTCGTACCGCACATTCTGACAGTAGCAACGAATACCACCAAGCAAGGCCTGTGATCGCATTTCTGCAGGGCGGAGATCCGTCTGTTCACCGTCCACCGCTGCTATTTCGAGCTCCCACAAACCGACAGACTCGGCACAACGAACAAAGGCAGCCGGAAACAGACAAAAAAAAGAAAAAGCCGACAAATCAAGGATGGTACGTACCGTTTCTGAGCACAAACATAGCTATCTAAGGCTGGTCAAGGCGGGGATCGTGAAGACGAGAGAGAGGAGGTGGAATCACGAGAAAATGAAGGCTTCTCAAATCCATCCAAGTAAGAGATAGAAAAAGAGAGAGATGGGGGATGGGAAAGGAGGAAATTAAAACGAGGATATCGAAAGGACCGACAAAAAGTGTGTGGTGATGGGGAAGAAAATAACAACAGAAGAAAGTTCAAGAGAGGGGACGGACACAAGCTTGCTTTTGGTGGGAGAGTTTTATTTACGGGTAGCTTTATTTTTGGCTTTTTTTCCTTATTGACAGGCAACTCAAACAGGCGGGAGAAAAAAAGAAAAAAAAAAGAAAGCGTCACAGTAGCAACCAAAGTCGCTTTTGACGTCTCTTGCCAAATCGGGTTAAGGGCGGGGTAGACGCCACACCCAAACGCTTAGAGCTGCCCGATG
Organism: Knoxdaviesia capensis; assembly: GCA_001510575.1. Lineage (NCBI taxonomy): Eukaryota > Fungi > Ascomycota > Sordariomycetes > Microascales > Gondwanamycetaceae > Knoxdaviesia > Knoxdaviesia capensis. The sequence continues at coordinate 1,836,020 of LNGK01000006.1, forward strand.
TCGCCACACTTACGTTAGAAATGAGTCAGAGACGCGTGGCGGTGTTCATGTGCATTCGTAGCGTTTCGATTCCGGGTTGCCTCCATCTCTCACTTTTTTTCTTCTTTTTTTTCTTTTTTTTATATCTATATATTTATATTATATTTTTATATTTTTATATTTTTTTGTTTTAATATTTTTTTTAAAAAAAGATTCTACTTCTTTCTTTTTGGCTCTGATGCATTTTTGACGCAAAATGCTCAAGGCAGGTGCAACCAGGTTTTGGTTGCGCTCTCATATGCACTTAAACGGTCTTGCCATCCTCCTCTAGGGTTTATGCAGCCATCCGTCGGGTTCCATGCATCTAAGCGCGTGTCACAAGTCACTTTGGCTGCTTCTCTCCTGGTGTTTGACTTTCCTCTTCTCGTGGCTTCTGACTTACACCAGACGCGTCCCTTCCCCGTAGTCATATGCACTTACACGGTCTTTCCCAACATGTAACCAAGTGATATCAGTGTTGAACTCTCTTAATTGCATATGCAGTCGGTGATCTTAATCCTAGACTCTCTGTTTCTAATTCCCCTTTCTCTCTTTTTCTTCTTCTTCTTTCTTTTTTTCCTCCTCTCTTCCCCTAACATATTCTTTCTATTTGGAGACACACCTTTTTGCCTATCCCTGCATCTATCTGAGCAAACAAAGACTTTCAGATCATTCCTTTTCCTTTTCTTTCATCTTTCTTCGCTAAGTTATCCAAGATGCTTTTGGATGATATATCGCTCCTTTGTAATAATGGCTGCTCTCTATTGCATCCCCTTCTTCCTGTTCTTCTTACCATCTCTTAGTACCGTGACGAGAAAAATGCTTTAAGTTCTGTTTGCCTATCTCCGACTTGCACCCGCAATAAAGAGCAAAAAATGTCTTGCTCAAAGAGGCTGTACTAGACCCGAACTCCCTTTGGTGGAACAAAGCAATCTCGGTGCTTTTTCCTATGGTTCTCTAAGATAGTGTGGTAGTCTGTTCTCCCTCAAGACTTGGTGTGGGTTAACTTTGCATATTTCCATGGACAATGGAACATGTCCTGCTCAGTATTAGTCTACACTAGTCCGAGCCGGCCACAAAGCATTTCCTTAAGGTTTGGCTAACAGGATAGGCACTCAAAGGTTTCCAGACTTCAATTATGCGTGGCAGTGAACTTGACCACCCCAGGAGTGAGACAACATGAACAAGCGAACACTAACTATCACTGGTCAAAGAGAAGCAAGGCACCTCTTCCATAAGCCTCCTTTCTCTCCCTCACTATCAATGGCAGACAAAGAAGGTGCATCATTGCGGGCCCAAGCACTTCAATTCTCTCAAGGGAATCCTCTCACTATTCTTTTCTGACTTTTGGATCCCACCTTGTTCACCTAACTTAGCCCACACCTCGAGAACAAAGAACCCTGAAATCGTCCGGACTGGAAAAGACGCCTGCGAGCTCAAGAGGGGGCAAGGGGACACCAAATGCTTTCTATCGGTGTGGATGTTTGCTTGTGTCTTCTCACCAACTCGCGGTGTTCCTCCGACCCCCTTCAGCCGGCAACATGTTGAAGCCAGCAGAACATATATCCCACGGGTGGTCCCCCATCCGGGACTCTCTAGTATTCCCATCCGGCCGTCTGTCTTCTTCATCTCCATGATCACTTTCTTCGTCTTCATCTTCTTCTTCTTCTTCATTCGTATAGTTTAACCCACTTCACTTTGAGTCTGGCAGCTTGTTGACAGCCAAACCCCCCCCTTCGACAATCATTTTTTTGGCCTCCAGCGTATCTCTCCCCTTTTGTTTTTCGTCCTCGGTGGACAATCGCCGTCTTCACAATGGCTCCCCGTCAAGTGTCTCGAGTCTATCACAAACCACCTCCACCGCCAATCCGGAATTGCGGCCCGTACTCTAACGCGAACCCTCCCACCCCCGGTAACCCCGCCGCCGCTCGAACGCCAGTGATTCCTTCAAAAATCGGCACGCAGGCTCGTGAGGTTGCCGCCAAGGCTGTCGATGCAATGCCTAACAACGTCATATTTGGCACCGGCAAACGCACCCGAAAGGGGTCATCTATTCCCACCAGCGCGAAGCGTGTCAAGGTCGAAGACCTCCTTCCTCTACCCACCGTGTCTACCGACATCATGGAGATCTATGTTTGTGGAAGAGGACATTGGGGCGAGCTGGGACTTGGTGAGACCATGTTCGACACATGGACTCACGTGTTGAATACCGAGCTTGACCCGTCCAACCCCGCTTGCTGGCACATTCACCATATCGCCTGTGGCCCCTCCCACGTGGTGGCCCTGGACAATGATAACCGCATCCTCACCTGGGGAAGCGACGACTACCATGCTCTCGGTCGAACGACCGGTCCCCCTGGGCATCCGCTGCAGTACTACCCCCAGCCGATAGACCTTGGCGATATCCCCAACACCGCCGTGTTTGCAAAGGCCGCCGCTGGTGAAGGCTGCAGTCTTGTCCTTACCACCGCCGGCGACGTATACGCATGGGGCACTTTCGTCGATCCCGAGGGCAATTGCATGTTCTCCTGGGACGGTGTTGACAACCTTGTCACCTTCCAGCCCTCCCCAACCAAGATCGAAGGCCTTCGGGATATTGTCGACATTAAATGCGGTGCGAACCATGTCATTGCTCTGAACCGCTCCGGCCAGGTGTTTACCTTTGGTCTCAGCGTATCACACCAGCTGGGCCGGCGGCTCTGGGAGCATGACATTGGTCTCACTCCCGGCCATGTCCCTGTGCCGAACCGCATCAGCAAGATTGGCGTCAGCTATGACGCCACCTACGCCACCGAGGCCAGGAATGTCCCAAGACAGAGCACCTGGGCCTGGGGCACGAATTCGAATGGCGAGGCCGGCCAACTGGCCCCAGACGGCTTCTTCCAGCGGCTGTTTATCGCGAATCCCAGCCGTATTCCCGAGCTAATTGGCCATCCGGTGACTGCCGTGACTGGAGGCCAGTCGCACGTTGTTGCGCGGGCGACCAATCTTGACGGGTACTGGGCCTGGGGCAACATCTTTTTGGGCCAGACCGGGCTGGGCACCGTCGCGGACAATCTAGTCAAGCAGCAGCCGAACAACGTCGAAGGTCGTTTCATGGCTGAAGTCTACGCCAACACCAACTTTCCCCGCCCCGACATCTTTGGCGCTGGTGATTGCTTCATGCTGATGGCCATCGGCCAGCGAGTGTTCAGTTCCGGGCGCAACCACGTGGGCCAACTGGGCCACGGCAACCTCGTCGTAGTGCGGGAAATGACCCAGATTACCAATCCCGTCTTGGCCAACAAGGACATCCTCTATGTGGGCGGTGGCTGCAACTACAGCATCATCGGCACTCGCTACGTCCCGACTCCGCTAGCGCCTGGTGCTGCTGGGGCCCCTATTCCCGTTCCTGTGTTTGGTGGAATCCCGGCTGGTGCCGCTGGTGGTTTTGATGGTGGTCTTGATGGTAGTGGTGGTGGTGATGGTGGCGATGGTACCAATGGCGATGGCCCCGGCGATGGTTTTGCTGGTGGTATCGCCGGTGTCCCGGGTGGAGGTATCGGTGTGGCAGTTGCGGCCGCTGGGAAGACGGCCGCGCGCAGAACCAGAAGCGCGCCGGTGGCTAAGATGGCTACCGGGCCCATTCCAGGCCTTGCGCCTCTGGGAGCTGCTGCCATGGCTGGGATGGCCACCGGCCCGATCCCCGGTATTCCACCTCCAAGATTGGCGGCCGGGCGTGCCGCCATAGCTAGAGCGGCCGACAAAGGAAAAGGCAAGGCCAAGGCCACCGACAATGGCAAGGGCAAGGCAGCGGAGACGTCGGCGACGGCGGCGGCGTCTGGCTCCTCCTCGACTCGACGCCGGCCGGCGTCCTCTAAACCCCGGTCTGCTTCCTCGGGCCGGGCTGCCCGGACTGCAGCCGGCCGAGCTGCGATTGCGCGAGCTGTGGGTGCCAAGGCCAAGGCTGGTGGTAGTGGCAAGGCCGCGACCCGGGCTTCTAGCAGGAGAACTGCATCTTCCAAGACTATGTCGGCGGCGTCGCCCACTACGACTCGGCGCAAGCGCGCGGCCACTGCCACGGCGGAGCCTGCTGCCAGTTCGCCCAAGCGGGCGCGTTCCTCTACGGGCCGGGCAGTTGCCTCGTCGGTTCCTGCTGGAAATGACTCTGATAACGGGGAGGAGGATGACGGAGATGATGATGAAGAGGATGACGGTGAGGGTGACGAGGAGGACGACGGCGCTGAGTCGGATTCTCCCTCTACGTCGACCACGTCTTCTTCGTCCACGTCCACATCGTCCTCGCCTTCGGGTCCTCCCTCCGAGGATCTTCCGGGCGGTTCCTCAGGTTATTCCTCGTCCGATTCTACCCCCAGCTCGGACGGGATGGAGTTTGTGGAGGTAGAGAGTTATGAGGATGAGGAGGAGGACGACGAGGTTGAGTCGGAGTAAGGCGGCGGGTGATTTGCCACCACAGATCCCCCGGGTAAAGTGGGCTGGGCCCCATTTTCCGGAACGGGGGGGTCCGGACTTGCCGAAAGGTTCAGTTCTTCTGTCTGTGGTGGTGACACAAAGAAAATGCCGGGAGTGTAGCTCAAGAAGGTGAGGAGATGAAGACGTGGTGGGTGGTACGACCTCTATAGCTGAGTCACGCCATATATACGAGGTGTTGAGAGGTGTTCAGGGGCGCATAGGGGTTCTTTTGTTCTTGTTTCTGGAGGGGATGTTTGGCGGCCGGGTATTCTGGGTGTGTGGGTGTGCCGTGTCTGGGAGCTGGTTCCGGTAGGACGGAGGAGAGAGTGTGTGTCTGCGTTTCTCATCCGTTCTTGTCTCTGTTCTTGTCTCTGTTCTTTTTGTCTTTCTGGTCGGTCTGCTATCTTCCTGTCGTTTCCGGTGGTTTCCCAGTGTGTCTTGTTTTCCTGTGCGGTCTGTTCTGTCTTCCAGAGTCGTGTTTTTCAGAGTCCCATGGAACTGCTTCTCCTATACGAATGGCAGGCTTCTGTTACGCTGTAGAATATCGCGAGAGCCCCCGTTTGGTCCGGTGAAGTGGGATTATATATCGCGAGTGTTTCTGCTTTTCTATGGCAGTCCATTGTTCGGTTAACTCTGCCTGTTGTCAAGTCCCGTATTTCGTGTTCCGTGAAGAATCCATCCGGCCTCGGAGACGGACTCTTGGAAATACCGTGCATATAAAATCGATACCTCCCATAGTTTCCGTCCATCTAAACCCTCTCTGCTGGGGTAATACTCCCGCAGAAAGAAAGAAATGCAGACGGCAAAGTATCAGCCCTGTGGGCCATTATAGCCCCACCGTGGTCCAATATATATATATGTATATATGTATGTACTGACTTACCAATGTAGAAAGTAATGTGTAAGTGAGCCCCGGCGGCCGGGATATTTCCCAAGCGAGCAGAAAGGGGAGAGAGGATGGAGATTGGCTTGCGCTTTGCGTTCAGGCACATATAGTGCCGGCCGGGCTTTGTGTGTAAGTGTGTATGCGGGTATGTGTGCCGGTTGATCCACTACCACCCGGACCACGCGGGTCTGAAAGGGCTGGAGAAAAGCAGATGAAACACAGAAGAAATGCCTCCACGGACCAAAAGCTCTCTCTGCAGCTACGGCCGAGAAGTCCCCCTTGTTTCTCTGCAGTACGCAGTCACACCGGGGGCAGAGATATATGCAGTCGAGAATGGCCAGGTCCGTTTGCGGGTTTCCCAGATGGGGGGGGATACGGAAGGCCTGGTCTGCGGGGGTCCGTATAACAAATGAATAATATGCATGCCCCTGTTTGGTCCTGTGAGTAGAGCCGGAAGAAGTCCGCGTCGGCTGAGGTCGGGAATAGGAGGCAGGGTATGTAAAGCCTGAACAGAAGGATACATACCTACGCTCTTCCCACTGTCCACTGTCCACTGTCTCCCTCCACACGCCTTCCTCTCTCCCCTTCCTCTCCAGCCACCAGAACCCCCGATCCGGCCTACACCGACGCCATGAAGCTCGTTCCGCTCCTGCTCTGGACTGCAGGCACCGCCACCGCGGCCTCCGACTACGACTTCATCGTCGTCGGCAGCGGGCCCGGCGGCGGCCCCCTCGCCTGCGACCTCGCGCGCGCCGGCTTCCCAACCCTGCTGCTCGAAGCCGGCGCCGACCTCGGCGCCGACCCCATCTACCGCGAGATCGCAAACTTCAACACGGCCGGCAACGACCCGCGCACGCGCTGGGACTTCTTCGTGCGCCACTCCGACGACGCCGCGCGCGAGGCCCGCTTCGAGCACCTGACGTGGCGCACCGCCGAGGGGGAGTTCTATGTCGGCCTGCACCCGCCCGCGGGCGCCACGCAGCTGGGTATCTACTACCCGCGCGCGGCGACGCTGGGCGGCTGCGCTATGCACAATGCCGGCGTGTGCACGCTGCCGGCGGAGGATGACTGGAATATCATCGTTAATATGACGGGTGATGCGTCGTGGGACGCGGAGAATATGCGCAGGTACCTGATCAAGGTCGAGAATAACATGTACGTGGCGGACCGCACCGATGACCACGGCTTCGACGGTAAGTTGCTTTTCTCTCCCCCCGCATCCCACAGACATCAAGATTCCCACTGACCCTCTGCAGGCTGGATGTCCATCACCGCCGACGACTCTCGCTGGGCGCGCCAGCCGCAGTTCAAAGCCACGCAGATCGCCCTCTCACTGGCCAACCTGACCGGCCAGGACGCGGACACGCTGGTGGCCGACCTCGGCAAGGACATCCTCGGCAGGTACGACAGCCCCGACACCTCCAACAGCTTCTACGCCATGGCCCAGCACGTCAACCGCGTCGGCCGCCGCTCCAGCCCCAACAACTACATCCAGGCCACCGTGGCCGCCGGCTACCCGCTGACCGTCAAGACCCACGCCTTCGTGTCGCGCGTGGTGTTCGACACCGAGTCCGGCCCGCAGCCGGTCGCCATCGGCGTCGATGTGCTCGAGGGCGAGTCGCTGTACCGAGCCGACCCGCGCCACGACCCGCTCGCCACCGCGCCCGACCCCGTGCGCTTCCTCGCCAACCGCGAGGTCATCGTGTCCGGTGGCGCCTTCAACAGCCCGCAGATCCTCAAGCTCAGCGGCATCGGCCCCGCGGACGAGCTGGCCGCCCTCGACATCCCCGTGCTGGTCGACCTGCCGGGCGTCGGCGAGAACCTGGGCGACAACTACGAGGGCAGCCTGCTCGCGCTCGGCAAGACCCCCGTTGACGGCTCGCGCATCACCGTGGTGTTCCGCACCGAGTCGGCCCCCACCGAGAAGCGCAACATCATGGCTTGGTGCGGCGTCTTCTCGTTTGAGGGCTTCTGGCCCGGCTTCCCCACTGACTACGGCGCCAACCAGTACGAGTGCGCCATGGTGCACCTGGCCCCCAAGTCGCAGGCCGGCTCCGTGCGCCTCGTGACTGCCGACCCGCTCGACCCGCCGGACATCAACTTCCGCTTCTTCGAGCACCACGGCGACGCCGACCTGCAGGAGCTCGTCGAGGCTGCCGCCCTGCTGCGCGAGTCGTGGCAGGCGGCCGGCGACGACGTGCTGCCGTTCAACGAGAAACATCCGTGTCCCGGTACCCGCGCCGGCGCCGACTGCTCGGCACAGGAGCAGGCCACCTACTTCAAGGAACAGGCCTACTCGCACCACGCCACGTCGACCTGTGCCATTGGCGCCGACGACGACCCGCTGGCCGTGATGGACTCCAAGTTCCGCGTGCGCGGCGTCGTCGGCCTGCGTGTGGTCGACGCCTCGGCCTTCCCCGTTGTGCCAGGTGCATTCCCCGTGCTGCCGACTGCCATGATCTCGGCAAAGGCCGCCGAGGAGATCATTGCCACGGCGAAGGCTGCCGATGCTGCTGCCGAGAAGAAATAGGCGGCAGCGCCGGAAAAATGGGGGTCATATGAAGCAGATGCAGAAAATCAATCTTGCACATGTTCAAATATCCATAGTGACGGCGGCTAAAGTGGAGTGGACTTTTGCGTGACGCGAATGCTGTGCCGTGCATGATATAAAGCCGTTTATGGCTATATCGTGTGTGTGTGTGTGTGTGTGTGAAGTGTGTATATGTCAGTAAACTCACCATCTACGCAGCGCGTATCACTTCACTCGCCATCCACCACACCCACACTCACCGCGTGTCCACCACCTCGACAATGACCTCCTCCCCCTCTCTGCCCCTCCCCGCCTGCCACACGCCAGCCCACTGGACCCTCGTCAACGCGCAGTACACCAGCTGGCTCCCGCAAGACCAATGGCGCCCGGCCATCGACCTAATCCCGGTGCTCTCGTTCCAGGTCCGCACGGAGCCACTCGGCGTGGCGGCCGATTGCTACGTGCAGCAGGTCGGCGTGCCGGCCCCAGACACCTGGTATCCGTGCACCAGCGAGGCCGATCTCGATCGGCTGCAGTTCCAGTTCCTCGCCGACGATCACCACACGCTGGTGCTGCACGAGGCGTGGGAGTGTGTTGATGCGTGCTCTGGCCTGATGTAGGTGGCCCTCATAGCTGCTTGCTGCTGCTGCTGCTGTTGCTGCTGCTGTGTCCTCCTGTTTGTTGTGGCCCCAGACAAGACATCAAAGGGACAGCCAGACCCCCCGATATATCACTACTGACAGCCACAAACATCCGCCCTTCCCCCTCGCAGCTCCACGCAGAACGTCACCGGGACCACAGCACTGCTAGTCGACTGCACGCCACTCAGCGCCATCCAAGACCAGTGCATCAGCTCGGTCGCAGCACAGAACGTCACCGCCGTCGAGATCCCGGGGCCCGGATGATAAGGGCTTCAGATGCTGGGTTTGTTCCATTTTTCTTGCAAGTTCCCCGGTCTGGAAAAACAAATACTGTATATTGTACTATCGGTAAGGTCAAAGTTTTCTCCCCCCCCCTTGCACCGACAAGGATATCGAGAAGTATCTTTTTTATAGGGCTTTTAGCGCTACTTCTATGTGGGTCCTAGAACCGGCTAAACCCCCCCTCTACTTTATATATAGCCCTGATTCTCCGAGGTATTAACTGGATAAGTCGTTTAAGAAAGTCCTCTATAATGGCGTCCTATGCCCTACTAATATCCTCTCTAAGACGCTGAGTAGCGCCTGGACCTATATATCTATCCTGAGGTTATTTATTGAGGGTACGCTTGATTTCAGCCTAGACGTGCTTAATAGGGTTTAAATCTAGGCTATTTAGCGGCTATTCCATTATTATAATACCACGCCGGTCTAACTCTCCTCTTATATACTAAGAGCTATGCGCTAGAGCGTTATCTTACATAAAGATAACTCCCTCAGCGCGTCCCTCAGTATCTCCCTCAGCGCGTCCCTCAGTATCTCCCTTAGCGCGTCCCTCAGCATCTCCCTCAGCGGCGCCCTGCTCTTATATCTAAGCTTCAACGAGAGGGAGGATATGCTCATAGTACGCTAGTGAGTTAATCCTCCCCTACGCCTTCTACTAGAAGACCTTTAGGCCTTTCTTCGTCCCTTAGAAAGATCCCCAAAGTATCTAACTAATAGCTCCTTTCGATTAAGTAACGATATACGTCTTATTAATCTCTTTACTAGGACGACGCGTTATCTAAACCCTCCCCTTAGCTTTCCTATTCGCCTACGTTTCGTCTAACTATAAGACGCGTTTCTAGTTATTAACGGTCTAATAGAGGTGTTATCGAGTAAATTCGTATCGTTTTCGACGTGTTTCGGGTGATATAATAGGCTTAACTCGAGTAACGCGTCGTGAAAAACCGGCTTTTCGGAGGGCGTATCGGATAGCCTATATAGAATAAGAAAGCCTAAGACGAGGGGCGATCTCATCCCATTTTAGCTGTCTATTTTCTGTAGATTCTGAAATGAAGGCTATAATAGCTTGGACTTGATCAGGAGAGAGGATAGGGGGTCGTCCAGACCGTGGTAGGACGAATTCGCGGTTGATTTTGATAGTATAACGGACTTGGTTTCGTGTAGCGCCTGTTTGGTCTTGGATCTGCCGATTGGAATGCCTAGTAGCATGAAGGAGTAGTATAGCGTATCTGACCTTTGAAGATAGGTGAGGTGCCATGTTGGTTGGTAGGTAGGTAGGAAGGAAAGAAGGAAGTTGGTTGGTTGGTAGGTAGGTAGGAAGGAAAGAAGGAAGTTGGTTGGTTGGTTAGTAGGAAGAAGAAGAAGAAGTATCTGTGGAGACGATTTTTTGCTTTGATTAAAAAGAGTACTTTAGGGCTAGGGTTTAAAATTAGGTTTGGCGCCAAGGCGTGTGAAAACATACCGTGGTATAGCAGTAGAGTGGTTGGATCGGACTTGGACCCCTCGGTAGCCAGCCAGGCCAATGATCGGCAGCTGGGACGGACAGACCTGCAGGTCTCACAATCCGGTGTGAATACATTGGAAGTTGCTGTGACTGCACTGCGTCATTCACTCGAATTTCCTTCCCCTAGGAGAGAAGCATCCCAAAAAAAAAAATCTGTAAATATACCCGGTGTTTGTTTGTCTTCTTGTCTTTTTTTTTTTTTTTCTGTGAAACAGCTCCGCCCTGCCATCCCGCAGTGGTGCATAGCTGCATACGGCGCAGATTGTGCACGAGCCAGGCACACGGCACACCCACTTTGCAGTACCTGATAACAAGGAAAAAGACAGACTTATCTCTCTCCAAGTGGCACACGCACTCGGCGGTCTCTTCCAAGAAATTGTGTCTCTCTCTTCTGAAACCGCACACGGCGCCACCAAGAAATCCCAGGTGGTGCGGAGCCCTCCTGACTTGCATCAACTGGTGAAGCCATTTAACGGCAGAGAAAGAGACAAGGAAAAGAAAGTAACAGTGATCGGCGTTTGCCCAGAAGTGGGTACGGCCCCACTGGGGGGAGAGAAAGGCAGAATAGAGTGCGGAGAGCGAGAAGAGAACACCAATATAGAAAGATAACGGAATGTTTGAAAGGGGGAGGCAAATTTGCCATGTGTGGTAGGCACTCTATCATGGCCATGCTTCTGGACATGAGATAGCACTGGTATAGCCAACTAGTGACTCGCACATATATTGTACTCGTCGTGCACAGATGATGAATCCTTTTTTTGTCTCTCAAAAAGGCGAGCCAAGCCATGCTGCCGGCCGGCAAACAAGAAAAGAAAAAGAAGAAGAGGAGAAAGCCGGGGTTTCAGCCAGTGGTACTGGACGGACACACTAGCACTGCAGTTTATGGTGTCCAGTGGTTCCCTGCTGAGTGGAGTTGTGGGTGTGTGTTTGTCAGTGGTCCAAGGTGGAACCTTTTTGTGTGGTTGGTGGTGAAGGGCCCGTACTATACTGTACTATATGCAGTGCAGATCTCCACGATGATCGGTGGTCCTCTGGAGCTATCTCCAAACCCAATACGTGAGCAGTGAGCAGAGCCTCTGTGGTCGGCTCGATCAACTGGGGGATTTGTCGTTTTCTCAGTCATCCGCAGAGAAGATCGCCCCGAATAAGCACAGCCCCGACGTTCCTTGATGCGCTTTCTCCTGGTTCAAAACAGTGCCCAGTATCAGCTTTATGCTCCGGCCCCCACATCAGCCAGGAAGTGGGATTGGCGATCCAAACCCTATCCACTATATCCATATTCAATAAGTGAGAGTCCCCCAGTTCAGCCACAGAGTATCAGCACCGAAAAGAGAAGTTTGTTTGACAGAAAGGGTCAAGAGCACTGGCTGACTGACCTGGCAGTGCTGTACTGTACAGTACTGTACAGGACAGTACTTCTTAGTATCGTATCTGTCCATAGTGAAATCATTCTTTTGGCCGGTCTGATATTCCTGTAACCACACTAATGCCTTGTCTCCAGACGAGAAGCCGGAAAAAGGGGAACAAGAGGAACAAACGCGGCGTCAGGGTGGACAAATTTTCCGTAAGCAAAAGCTTTAGCGACGTTAGCCAGAGACGATCGGCGCTGAACTCCCCTGACCAGAAAACTGGAGCTGTCCAGAACAAGAACAGGGGCAAATTCCTTTGCACTATGGCCGAGATGAGCACATATTAAACAGCAATATACTGTACTGTACAGTAGGTGTGTTGGTGGCAGAGACCTCGTAGATCAGGCTCTGAGGACTGTGAGCAGAGAGCTGGGGCAGCGAAGCCAGCTTCAACGGTCTATTTGCTCACCGCTGGACGTCCCAGTCTGAAAAGTGAAGCCGGCGAACAGAGTTGATGGGGTTGTGCCGCCGTTAGGCATGAAGCAGCGAAAAACGAACGGTGGTGGGCCGAGTGCCTAGAAATAGTGCAGCCCGCCAACCTGACGAACACGAGAAGCCCGAGGAAGAGATTTCGCTGGTCTGCCGAGAGTTTTCTAGACTCGACTCACACAAAGCGTGGCTTTGTTATACCCGTAGAGTGTCATAACTCGTAATCTCTCTCTCTCTCTCTCTCTCTAGACCCACGATACCGAAAGACGAACAATAACGCAGTCCGTCGTGTCGAGTAAGATATGTCTGTGCCAGAAAGACCAGAGAGGGCCAAAAGACCAACGTCACGCTATCGCTGGTGGCTCATCTCAAGCGTCGGTGCGAAACATGGCTAAACGGGGGAGGGTGGGCGCACAGTATTGCAAACAGTGTGGTACTGGTGAAGCGAACGGTTTTAGGTGTTCAAGTCTCGAGAGCCGATGATGGTTCTTTGAGAAGGGAATACGTGATGATGATGATGATGATGATGATGTCTTGATAGAAAAGAGGCAGATGGAAAGAAGAGAAGAGGAAGAGGGGTAGAATCTCGGAGAATGAAGATGTCGTTGAGACTTACATAAGTCGTCGCCGTCCCTTCCGTGTCTAGCTGGAGCATCGCTCCTTCCTTGGCCGCTTTCTCATCGTCTTCTCTTATTCAGCATTGGCATCACGCTCAACTCTTGCTGGCACACAGATCATTTCCATGAGAAAGTCAGTACCTGCACACGATCGGCGAACAAACACACCGGTTACAGATCTCGCCAGGGCATGCACAAGATTATACGCGCAACAGCCGCCTCGAGAAAGCACGTCCTCAATGCAAACGGCGGTGATACGTTTGTTTTGTACGGATCGTTGTCAGTGTGTTCGGATGACGGTATGCGAACTGTACAGTACAGTACAGTACTGTACATACACGATCGGCTGTACTATATAGTTCTGGAAGGCGCGCTGAGCAGTGGAGATCTCTCGTTCCTGCATATCTGAGCAGAGTTACTTGCACGTATACAAACATGTACCCGCAGTATTGGGCATAGCGCTCAAAGATACTTCCCACAGCTCTTGCACTAAAGCACAACTGCGTGCACAGCAGCAAATAACACCACACACAGCATAAGCCCTTGGCCTAGGATTCTCAGGACGCCCATCGTAATCTTACTCTCCCGTACCATCGAGGTATCCCACCCACCCACCACCAGCCCAAAGAGTACCTCGATGCTACCTGCGGCCCCCTTCTACGCTAATCCTCACGAAGATCCCTGACACGAAAAACCGGGGTGCGACAAACAGAAAATTCTCGACCTGACTCAACAAGCCTGTTGTACCGGGTTGGCGAAGAGAAAGACAAAAGGTGGCGTGGTCGAGCAACACAGGCAACCCCCAAGCAAGATTCAGGGCACATCCACCCACCGAGGCCGCTGAAGCAGTGAGTGTAGGCCTACGCCCATTGGTCCAAATGGCCCAGCAGTGACGGAGAGGGTGTGCTAAGCCGTTTTCTCTCACTGGCTGCTACCCCTAACTGTCAAATCCTTGCATGCAGCCAATCACAGCCGGCCTGCCCCTGACGCTTAGTAGGCAGACTCCCCTGGCGTGCATCACAAAAGAAAATCCGTGGGCTTACCCCTGACCAAGCGAAATGGGTGGGTGGTCCCCGCCAATTTCGCTATTTCTGGCCTGCAGGTTTACAGCAATCTAGCCGTCGAAGTAGCGGTACCTGCACCCAACACACGCTGCTCCTGCTGCAATCCGCGGTCAGGTATCACGAGCGGTCTAACACGTCTAAAGTACCCCAGAGCGCTGATTGCCCTACTCCCGGTACTTTCACGTAAACACCACGGCCACATGTACCCGTACATCGACGTCCATGACAACAACGTGGACAGGGAACAGCGCAGCAAAACCTGCAAGAATCAACACGCGCGGTCTGCTCATTTCGTCTGTTTTGAGGGCCTTCCTTCCTCTGAATTTTCCTTCGGCCTGGGCTTCGCCACAGTTCCTAAACCACCCCGATACGTGAATATACCTCGATAGCCGCCTATACTGCTTTGTTCATTCTTGAACCTGACCGTCGTCTAACATCCCCCCACACTGTGATCGGCCACCACTTCGTGCTACTCTCACACAGTGTCCATGCCCTCACCTCACACTCATTCCCTACCCAATTTTACTTTCCCTCATCCCATCTCCATCTCCGATCTTTCCCTCTTCTTCTCTTTTTCCTTTCTCCTCCACCCACATCTCCGGTCATCCATCATCGATCTTGGTTTTCCTCCATTTTCGTGCTTCGTCCTTTTTTCTTATTTTTTTTCTCTTATTTCTTTTTGGTTCTTTATTTTTGGAATATACTTTCTATTCATCACACTCGTTTAACAAACTCTTCGCTCTCGACTCGTTTTTTTCTGTCCCTTTTTTTTTTTTTCCTCCCTATCATCTGCTCTTCCGTCCCTCGTTTCTCGTCTCTTTCGTTGGTCTCAAACAAGAATATTGGCCAGACGAGCCCTCGATTGCTTCTCCCTCTTCGAATATCCGATACTGTCAATATATCATTCGTAACTCTTTGCCTCAAGTCCATTGTTCCCCTGGTCGGGCAACGTCTCTCCAACAACTTCAAACGTCTGCCGGCAATCTCGAAGAGTTAAACAACAATATATACCATCTCCGAATATCTCAACATCTCTTCTCGAGGGAGAGACACAAATCCATTCATTCCATCGGTCGACCGTCCGTCCCCCTTTCGTTACGCCTCCTTGACGTGGCTGTCCGACGTTTTATCCGCCTGGCCCATACTCTGTCCCATTGCTCTCTCACCTTTTCTCGAAACGTTTTTCTCGGCTGTGCCTCTCGTGTTACATATTCCAGTCTCCAGGTCTCAAATCCTGACTCTTGGATATTGATTCGCCAATAGAGTGTATGTTTGTTCTGTCTCTATCTATCCCATGTCCATCTCTTGTTGGATTGTAGCCTTTTTTTGTTTCTAGTTGTCATCATCGGATCCTCTCTTCTTTCCTTTCTCTCCCTCCTCCATCCTGTGCATATCAAAATCTTCTCTCTTCCTTCCATCACGTCACATTCGTGTCGAACGCGGGCCCTCGCACGCTTTCCGATTCTTTGCTGCTGTCATCAGTTACTCGTCTATCACTGAACGCCGGTCGTTCTCTTCTAGCAGTCACTAACATCCAAAACCTCGCTCTGTTGTGTTCTCTCGTCCAGATATCCCGAAAACCTTTCACATCCACCCAACATGCAGTTCACCCTAACAGCCGCGCTTGTGTGCGCCGTGTTCGGAGCCGTCATCCGCGCCGACACTGCCACCCAGAGCCCCCGTACTGCTCCCAGAGTCGGCAGCCCGACTAGCCAAGGATGCTTCTCCTCGCAAGGAGACCTCCAGGACCCGGGTAACTATGCCGACTATCTCGTGTCGTCGGGCTTCTGCGGTGTCGAGACCTGCACCAAGATGAACTACACCGTGTTCGCTACCCATGGTTCGCGATGCTACTGCGGCGACTCGTACCCTCCCAAAGACACCATCGTCGACGACAGCAACTGCAACTTCAGCTGCCCGTCGTATCCCCAGGAGGCCTGCGGCGGCATTGACGATGACGGATTCTGGTCTGTGTACAACAGCGGCCTTATTGTCGATGTGGCCTTCCTCAAGCCCGAGACCTCGTCTTCTTCGTCTTCCTCCTCGTCCACCTCGTCGACCAGCTGTAAGTTGTTACCTTTTTGCGGTTTTCTGACACTCAGATTCTGTGTTGATTTCTAACCCGGCCTCTTTTCTAACTTGTTCTCCAAACAGCCACTGCCAATGCCGCCACCTCCACCGCCGCCGAAACCGAGACGCCAAAGAAGAGCGGCCCCAACCTAGGCGCCATCATCGGAGGAGTCGTGGGAGCCAGCTTGTTCATTCTCGTCGTCGCTGGTGTGATCATCTTCCGCTGGAAGCGATCGCGCCAGGCCCGCGAGCAGGCCGACCGTGAGGCCGCCCTCCGTGCCTTCGTTGGCAAGCCGGGCAGCAGCAGCGGCACCTCGATCACCGACTCCCGACTCGACCCCGTCATGGCCCAGCGCCGGATGTCCGATGGCAGTATTGCTGATAACCAAGATTACTCGAGGAAGATCCTCCGCGTCACCAACGCGTGAGTAGTCGACAACCAACTCCGATATATATAAAAAAGGAACGAAAACCTCCACCCCCCAAAAAAATATCTACGGCTCCACCGAATATACCCGAATCTCTCGAACGACATTTCTTGTTTCTTTTTATATATCTCTCTCGACTCTCCTCTCTCCTCAACCTTGGTTTATCAGTAACCTCCCTCGTGGCATCATCGGCGTTTGGGTCTATATATCTCTTTCGACTCGTGGAGGAAAAGTATTTCCTTCTTCTCCTCGACTTTTTTGATCTTGTGTGGCGGTGGCGTTCTCTTTTGCTTTTTTCTGTCTACCCGAATTCGGGTTCACGATCCCCTCCTTTCCGCTATCCGGCTGTGTTTTTGTTCGTTGATTTCGGAGATTGGTGGTTGAGAGTCATTGAAGCAGCCTTTGTGTCCCTTCTTCTCTACGACCCCCCCCCCCACCTTGGGTCTCTTCGACTACTGGGACGCAATATCCCCGTCTTGTCGCATTCACGATTGGTTTATTCCTTTTTCTCAATTTACGCGATCTTCGCTCCCGAACTACGACGGTTTCTTCAATATATGGATGGTCATTCATTCCCATGGACTCGATAAGCTCGGTGCCCGTGGAGCGCGATATATACGGATCCGTCCTACGGCAATACTGTCGGCCCCTTCTTCTTTCCTTTTTTTTTGTCTAGTTTTTCTTATGTTTCCTTTTATTTCAAACTCTTTCTCTCCTTTGTTCGACCAACTTTCTTCTCATGTACTATTTGCACTGGTGACTTTTCCCGGAGAGGTGTTTTGGAAGGAGGGCAAAAAACCAATGGTATACCCGCATGGATGCCCGCTCCTCGAGTCTGTACTCGAGGAAGTGCAACCGCGCGAGGATGCCACGCACGTCGGACCGTGTTCCCGGGTGTTGTGCCCGCGGACACGGTGTGTCTGTGCGGTGCAGAAAACACACGAACTTTATATCTTTTTTTTTATTTCCTTAATCTTCTTAGCTGTGATGAAACCTAGAGTCTTTCCATTCATTTAACCAAACTTTTATATCCCGATTTTCTGCTTGTGTATATCTTGTGCCGTGCATCCCCCTGTGTTTTGTATATCTCCAGTGGTCTCTTAGGTTCTACACCAGGTATCCAATGTATGCAAGTTTGAAAAGAAAAATTTGTTCGACATGCACAGCAATTCCGTGGTTGGCCGGCGTGACCGTGTGATGTTGGGCTAAGGGAGTCGGCGGAGGTGCGACAGTGTCAAGATGTCACGCTGGAGGAAAACGCTTCGTTTGAGGAAAAGCTTGTCCGTTTGGCAAGCGGTGGCGGCAGCATTCCTGAGGTCGTGTGTAAGTTCACGGCGGGCGCGAACTCCATTAAAAATTAAAAGGAATAAAAAGGAAGTCAGCAGCGCGCGCCTGTTTTGCCAATGGGTGGTTTTTAGCCGCCGCCTAGACCTTCTCGCCGGACAGACAACTGGTAGTCTTGTACCAAGAGCCTGAGCGGGTTAAGAGACTTCGTCGGGCGGCAATTGTTTAAGTTGACAGCAGATCGGTCGGTGGCGGCAACTGCACTACGAATTAAGAAATACCGGCGTGTGGAGAAGAAAAGAAGAAGGAGACGGCGCAGGGTGCTGAGGTGTGGTGGTGAGGTGGTTGTTCTAACTGTTCTCCACGGCTGTGGAATGCGGTCTAGCGAGATCGGGCGAAGTGTGTTGATAAGTGTAAACTCCGGCTTTGGACGTTGGGAGAATGGTCGTGTGGTGGTTCCAGACCTACATCGCCATTATTATAACTTCTACCATTTTGTATGCTTGTCGTCCGCGTGGAATGCCGGTGTCTCTCATCCCTATCCTCGGTGCAGACATCATATATGTGGTGAAGATGCTTGGCGATGGGGAGGAGAGGAGAGAGACATTCGGAAACTGTCAGAAACGCGTGGACGGTTTCATGGTGGTGTCACGGGGTGTCTTAGGAATGCTGGGGCGAGGATTGTCTTACTGTGGAAGAATGAGGTGGATGAGTATTGATTGTAATGAAGCGGAGAGGATTTTCTTTGGGATTTCGGGTAGAGGGACCAAATGGTCGCAAGACGCGAACCCGAACCCTAGACATAAGGGCTGCAAATTAGGGTTTGCAGATGAGACTGACGCAGCTGGCAGCACCTGACACCAGCTGCAACAGAACGGAAGTTGCAAACGCGCCTGTGAATTTGAAGCTTCAGCTTCACACATTTTTTTCCCTTTTCGAATTCCAACCAACAACATCGACCTCAACAATCAACAACCACGCCGCTCTAAACTCTTCTTCCTTCATACCTCCAAAATACCACCAAATCCTTTCTTCCAATAATCAAATTCATCACTGGCTTGAATAGAACATTGGTGGTTGAATCCAGAAGCTCTTTCAATCTTCGCCGAGTCTCTGGCGACACAAGCGTCACGATGACGGCGTCGGCAGCTCCGCGAATCCGGCGGACAACGCAGAATATCCAGTTTACGTGAGTGCCCAATGCTGCGGGCGGAGCCTCTCAGGATCGAGTGGATGCACGTGCAATTGATCCTGCTGACACGGACCGGACCCTAACTCCTAAATAGATACAACCTCTCGCGACGAATCAACGATGTCAAGACCTACCCGGTGCTCTCTCCGCAGGGAGCCACCATCATCCTCTACGCCCACGACAACGGCGTCTCGATCATCTGGCGCGGCGGCCAGCACCTGAAAGCGGCAGCCAAACGGCCGGCCCCAGCCCCAGCCCCAGCCCCGGCCGCGAAACCCAAGCAGAACGGCACCAGCGACGCGGTGATGATCATCGATTCCGACGACGACGAGCCGGCGGCCGCGGCCAAGAGCACCGGCAGCGGCAGCGCGTCGGCGCCGAAGCCGTTCGTCGACACCCCCGAGTTTGCCGATCCCGCCGACGAGCCCTACCCGCAGATCGTGCAGACGCTGGACCTGACCCTCGGCGGGCCGGTGCTGCACCTGGCCGTGCTCCCGATGCCGCCCACCGCGGCCGACGACGCGGCGTTTGCTGGCGCGGACGTGCTGCGCTCGTCGATCGTGTTCGCCGTGTCGTGCGCCACCACCGAGGCCTTCCTCGTGGCGCTGCCGCTCACCCCGCCGTCGCACGAGAGCAAGGACCGCGCCGAGTTCAAGAACAACCTGTTTGCCGGCAAGGCGGGCTCGGGCGCGTGGGGCGAGGTGGTGGTGCCGCTCGGCGGCCAGATGCAGGCCAGCCGCGGCATTGCGCTCACGTTCGCGAAGCCCAAGTTGGCGGTGGCTGCCGGCCTGGATGCGCGCCGCGCGGCGGCGCCGCGTGCTATTGTGGCCGCGCACAACCTGGAGGCCGGCGGCACGCTGCGGCTGTGGCAGGTGCCGCTGGACTTCAAGGCCATGGCGGCGTCACCGCGCAGCATTGATGCCTTCCAGACCGAGTACCTCCCGCAGCCGCTTACCGGCATCGCGTTCAACCCCAGCCATCTGACACAGTTGCTGGCTGTGTCGGCTGCGCAGGCGGTGCGCGTGTACGACTTTGCCCAGCCGTCGATCCCGTCGGACGAGCCCCTGACTACGCCCTTCCCCATGCAGGGCTCGTGGCTACTGTCGCTGTACCCGCCGTTCACGCGCAACTTTACCGTGCGGAAGCCGATTGTTGATGCGGCGTGGATTGCCTATGGCCGCGCGGTGGTGGTGCTCCTGGCCGACGGCCAGTGGGGCATCTGGGATATCGACGGCGTCAGCCCGCTGGGATCGACCGTGCTGGGCAAGAACAGCTCCAGCATCGTGGGCGGGTCGACGACGGCGTTCAGCATCCAGGGCTTCATCGAGGGCACCGGCCTGCTGCGCTCAGGCGCGGCCGAGGACAAGCCCCGCCAGTCGGGCGAATTTGTGCCGCTGACCC
Organism: Knoxdaviesia capensis; assembly: GCA_001510575.1. NCBI lineage: Eukaryota > Fungi > Ascomycota > Sordariomycetes > Microascales > Gondwanamycetaceae > Knoxdaviesia > Knoxdaviesia capensis. The sequence goes on from LNGK01000006.1 coordinate 1,856,227, forward strand.
CCCACAGCCGCAAGGACGCCACGGTGTCGCTGGGCACGGGCACGATGGCGCCGGGCCGGCTGTCGGCGGTGCGCGGCGGCATCACGGTTACGCCGATGCCGGGCCCGCTGGGCGGCGCGGGATCCGACGAGAGCGTGGTGCTGTGGCTGGGGTCGTCGGACCACGTGTGCGTGATCCCGGGGGTGGTGCGGTTCTGGGACTCGCAGCTGCGGCGCAACGCCGGCGGCGGCGTCAACCTGTTCAGCGGGTCGCAGCCGACGCGCATGATCAAGATGCACGAGCTGGCCGTCGGCCTGCTGGGCGAGCGGTGCACGGGCGTGGCGATCCTGGTCGACCTGAAGCGCGCCACTAAGCCGGGCGCGAAGAGCGACGGCGGGCTTGGCGTCGACGTGCTCGTGGTCGGCGAGTCGCGGCTGGTGGTCGTGCGGGACGGCGACGACGGCGGTAGTGGCGCCGCGGGCGGGAAGCTTGCCGGCGGGGTTGTCGGGCGGCGGCGGTTCCCGCGCGGTGCGGGCCGCAGCTTCTCGGCGGCGATCATCGTCGACCGCGCGGCCGACGGCGGGGCGCGCGCACCTGTCAACCTGAACACCGGCAAGGCCGGCACGATCCGCTCGGCGCGGACCGGACCCGCCCCCGACGCCGACGACGCCGCCTCCGCACAGCCCCTGGCGACGGACGACACGGCCATGGGACTGCTGATGGGCGGTTCCTCGTCGGGCTTTGCGTTCGCGGGCACGCTGGACGCGGCGGCCGACGCGCAGGACGTGATGCAGCGCGACATTGAGGTGGAGATGCTGGATATCATGGAGATCGACCGGTCGCTGGAAACGATGGAGGGGTTCCGGGACGGCGGGCGCAAGCGGGTGCTGTTTGACGATGATTTGTAGACGGGATGGGCGTTTTGTCTTTTCTTTACGGGAGTCTCTTCTTTTAGTTTTGGTGGTGGTGCGTGCGAAGGAAACAGAAACTACGGAGCGGGTCTTTCGAGGAACCCCCGTTTGATGAAGCAATGTCCATGGCCCCGCCCCGTCTTTTCCCATTCGCTTCTTTTTCGATGAGAGAGTACTGACGTGATCCTTCTTTTATATCTTGTGTGGTTAACTGCAGCTTAGGAGTCTGGGGGAATCAGCTCCAGTTGGTGTCGTCTTCTCTGCCCGCGCCTACACGCGGGCCTGTCGGGTGTAGTGCGAGGAGACGGGAGGAGGAAGCACTCTGAAAATCCGCATGGCCAGGTGGAGCACAAGGCGAGACCCATCCTTGACCCAGCTCTGTATTCCAAGCGGTACATCAAACCCCCAAAGAACAAGACACGCACGTTCGTGATTTGTCTGTTCTCATCCCCGACCTTAGTCCCGCTTCTACCACCCCCCAGGCAACGCGAGATCGCCGGAGAAAAGATGGTTCGGAGGGCGCGCGGTGTGGGGGGAGGATTTTCTTTTCCCCCTGTCCCGTGTCTTCCGGCCGCTACTCTCCACGGTCTCACCCGGGTCTTTCCTCTCTTCTGGTTGACCTGGGCACTGTTCGCCTGGGGGGGGCGGTCCCTGTGAGGCTACTGAAAGCCGGGCTTGGAAGACTTGCCGGTTTATGGGCTGTGGCGGGTGTTTCTGGGCGGTTGGCTTCGGTCTGCTGCGCGGGAACCTGGCCGAGTCCTGGCGTTCTGTGTCTTCTGAGTCGGACGTGTCGGTACATTTCGTAGACTTGTGAATGTGTGGTGTGTGCTAGGTGTGGTTTTGGGGGTTCACGGAGGGTGGAAGATGGAAGTGTGTTGATTCCAGATAAAGGAGCGTATCTCCGACGTTCCATATACAATACATAGGCTACCAAACCCTGCAAAGCACTCATATATATACAGACGTGTCTACCGTCCCTTGAACACCGGCTTGCGTTTCTCCTGGAACGCCCGCAACGCCTCATCGCGGTCCTCGGTGCCCACGACCCGCTCATACATGCTGATCTCGACCTCCTCGCGCGCCCACGCCACCGCCTTCAGCCCGGCGCGCACCCCGATCGGCCCGCCCTCGCAGATCTCCTGCGCGAGCCGCACAGCCTCGCTCAGCGCGCCGCGCCGCGCGGTATCCAGCAGCACGCTGCGCACCTCGTCCTCGCTGGCGCCCTCGGCGGCCGGCGGCATGTCGACCTCGACGAGGCGGTCGGCGAGCCCGAGGAAGTACGCCTCGGGCGCGCTGACGCGCCGCCCCGTCAGGATCATGTCGCGCGCGCGGCCCAGGCCGATCAGCGCCGGCAGCCGGTACGTGCCGCCGGCGCCGGGGATGATGCCGAGGCGTGTCTCGGGGAGGCCGACGGTCGCGTTGGAGGAGAGCACGCGGAAGTGCGTGGCCAGCGCGAGTTCGAGGCCGCCGCCGAGCGCGACGGACGAGATTGCTGAGATTGTGGGGACCGGCAGGGCGGCCAGCGCGGAGAATGTGCCGCGCAGGTTTGCGAGGAACTCGTCGGTCCTGTAGAGAAACAACGGAGATGGTTAGCAATGGAGTGGGGATGCAGGAGGGAGGCAAGGGAAGTGGCACGGGCAACGGACTCTTCACGGGTGAACCCCTTGCGCTCTTTCAAATCGGCGCCGGCGCAGAAGCACGAATCCAGCGCACTGGCCACCACGACCGCGCGCGTCGGCCCGCGCTCATCCGACCCCGCCACACCGCCAAAGCGCGCGGGCCGCGGCAGCTCCTCGGCGGACTCTGGGTGGTACTGGCTGGCCACAAAGTCGATCTCCCGGCGCAGCGCCGCGAGCAGCTCGCGCGAGATGGCGTTGCGCGCCGCCGGGCGGTTCAGCTCCAGAATGCGGATGTGGCCCGAGCTCGCGGCCGGAAGGTTGGTCACCCGCACCAGCGGGCCCTCGCTGCTGCTGCTGTTGCTGCTGCCGGCGGCGGTTTCGGTCGAGTACAGCTTGTTCCGGGGTGCGCTGAACGGGGTCGCGAGCGGGCGGGCGGGGGCGCGGGCCAGCACGAGGAGCTGTTGGGGGCGGACGGGCGGCATTGTGCGTGTGTGTGTGTGTAGGTGCGTAGGTGTGTATGCGTGTTTGGTTTTCGTCAGATTGATAGGCAAAAAAGCCGATTGAGTGCAAACGACAAGATGGAACAACTTCAAACGAAGAGCTTCAAAAGCTTCAGATCCCTGGGCCGAGTCGAATGTCCGCTGATCACCTGACTTGCGTGCAAAATCAGCGGCCCTCGGCTTCCGCCGGCTCTTGGCTCCTGACGGCACACCGAAGCTTACCGAAACCACTAGGGTTAGACCAGGGTTCAACCCGAATAGTATCTCAGTAGCCCTAATCATTCCCACTTAATAAAAAATCGGCATGCTGTCTGTTTCCCCAGGTCTCTCCATCTTCAGTCCCACCCACACTCGATTGTGATATCTCTATCTGGCCACACCCCTGAACATCACCAACCCCTCCAAACCGATTACCACTACCACTATCAACTGCTCTTCAATCATCTCTCTGAATCGTTTGAGCAGAACATGTCGGCCAGCGCCGCGGCCGTCCGCTTTATCGCCGGGTCCAAAAGGGCGCCGCTTGGCTATCTCCAACTCCAGTGCCACGTCAAGCCCGGCGCCGCAAAGGTGCGTGAGGGCGTTGTGACGGTTTCAGACGACACCATCGAGCTGTGTGTGACGGCGCAGGCCAAAGAGGGCGAGGCCAACAAGGCCGTGGTCAAGTTGCTGAGTGAGGTACGTCGAGTTAGGGGGGGGGCCTTTGTGTTTCGGGAACAGCCGACGGAGGTGTCACATTGGAGGGCTGTGATTGTTGGGTAGCAGGGAGATAAGCAGCAGCAGCAGCCGATATGGTGAGATAGCGGGCTGGGCACAGCGACTAACGCAAAGACCTTCCTTCCAGGTTCTGGGGACCCCAAAGTGCGAGATCCACATTTCACATGGCTTGAAGTCTCGAGACAAGACTGTTGTGGTTACTGGCTTCAAGGGGAATGGCGAGGACGCAGCTGCTCGGGTGCGGGCTCTTCTGGACTCCGTGGTCAGTGGTGGGGGGTGACACTGCGCAGAGGGCCTGACCCCACGCAACTACGCTCCTTTCAGCCATGAGGCACGCGACTCACACCAACGTCTCTCGGCCTGAGACGTCCTGGGTAAGTGGGCCAGTGTCATATCTTCATTCCCACTGTTACGGTGTATGCGGAATCTTTCCTCGTCGGGGCTATTGAGTGAGTGTGTTTGTGTGCGTGAAACCACGACAAGCGGCTTAGGTTGTATTTACGTTTCGCTATGAACCCTGCCGCTGACTTGGCTAATGGACAACTACTAGACGACCGCCCACTCCTCATCCACACGCTTCTTCGTGTACCATCATAAATCCTCGTCAAAATCAAATCCCTCCCTCCTTAGTCATGAATCTCCCAAGTCCTCCATCCGATCCTTCAACGATTTCCAGCCACTTTAAGCAAGGCCAACAACAACGGCAGCGAGAGGAACAAGAGCGAAGGCAGCCACAGCCGAGATACCGCGGCTGGCATCGCTGGCCTCGCGGGCCTCGATGGCGGCGTTGACCTCGTACTCAATGACGGCGCGGTCCTCCATGAAGTGGAGCTCGACCTCCTCGTCGCGCTTGCTGGACGACGAGGTGCAGGTGTTCAGCATGGTGGTCAGGGCGGACTTCTCGGCCGAGGTGACGGTGAGCTGCCAGTAGTACTTGACGGCGACCCAGCTGCGGGCGTAGGTGCAGTGGAACGACGACAGCGGGGGCTTCCAGGCGTCGGGGCTGGACGAGCCCTTGGCGCTGTTGACCTCGTCGGTGACGGCCCACAGCTCGGGGCGGGTCAGGTCGTTGGCGAACGACTGGCGCGACGAGCTGGCCCAGTTGCGGGCGCCGGAGATGTAGGCGTTGGACAGCGGCACCATGTGGTCGATGTCGACGTCGGAGGCGGCGGTCCACGTGGCGCCGTCGAACGGGCTGACCCAGCGGCCGCTGGTCGAGCGGCACTCCGAGTCGGTCACCACGCTGGTGCCGTCCCGCACGAGCACGGTCTCGCGCGTGTTGCACTTGCCGGAGATGGTGATCCAGTGGTTGAACAGGTCACGGCTGTAGCCGCTGCTGGACAGCGACGTCGCCACGGTCAGGGTGGCCAGCTGGGTCTTGGCGGTGGCGGCGCTGGGGATTCCGGGCTGCAGTTACGATGTCAGAAAGGATGTTCCTCTTTTTCTGTGCAGATGCCTCCCCCGAGGAGTCAACAGCGTGGACGGGAAACCAAAGACTTACCGGAGTGGCGACGGCAGAGCCGGCCAGGGCAACAAGACCAAGTCCTACAGAGACCTTCATGATTGCGATTGTGAAAGTGTGTGTGGAAAAGAAGGGAAGAAAGAAGGAGTCTGTGTTTTTGTCTTGGAGGAAGCGCAAAGGGCAGGACTTGGAGAGTGTGTGCAGGAGGGAGGACTGGGACTGATGGTGAGAGTGGTGATTTACCTGAACTTTCTGTTGATCTCAAGGTGCGGGAGACATGGAGACTTTATACATCATTCACAACAAGAGAGAGGCCCTTGGGCCGTTTCTTCCCCCCCCAGAAGAGCTCCGACCTACGATAGCAAGACTGATGCAGACTTCTCGAGAGATTGGAAACCTACCATAAGTGCCAAGCGGCAGAACAAGACAAGACAATCCAGTATCCATCGTGTGTCTCTTGCATTTTGGTGATAATCGGCGACAAGCAGCTCCATGCCTGCATTGTGTCCACCCCACCACACATGCACACACACACCCCTGGATTAATCTTCACTGTTGTCTGCGCCGTTCCCGCGCCGGAGAAAGAGGGGGACTGGGCCGCCCCTCTTTGGAGGGGAGGAGCCAAGATAACGAAACAGACTGTGGGTATATACATCTCCAACACAAACATATACATAATGTGTGTGTCTGCTTGGGCCACACATACTACACCCAGCATCAACAGCAGAAGGGAAGGGAAGTGGGCAGAGCAACCAAAACAGTGCCCCATGCAATGCGATCGCCAATCACAGGTCCTGACGCCGCAAAAGCTCCCGCGGCTTGTCTCATACAGGCAGGTTGGAAGACACAAAGGGTGAGAGGAGAGTTACAGCTGGCGCCGGAGAGGAAGAACACGCTAACGGGCGCTGGGATCCATTTCGAAGGGAGATATATGCTGCCTGTGGTAGATAGATCGTCGAGAGGCGCGAGAGGAGATATCATCACCATTATCGTTACCATTCATTACTCTGATTCTTTCCTGTATCTTTCTTTGGACTCTGGCTGGGAATTTCTGCGCACACAATGCAACTGAGCCTGCCAGAGATTGCAGGCTAGACTTGATGAAGGGATTCGGTGTTCTGCGCCGTACGCCAAGGCGTGCCATCCATGTTGGCTGGCTATCAACAAAAGGCGGAGTTGCAGTGCAGAAGTCGTGATGCAGTGCCGATATTCGAGAGTCTTTCTTTCGTGCCGGTTGCTTGTCCATATAGAGACACACACACACACACATGCTCTCGCACCCAACAGTGTGTCTGAGTCGTGGGAGTCCGAGATATCGTGATTGGACACACCAGCCGTGTTCGTCGACCCAGGGGCCCCGGAGATTGCATGCATCTTTGCTCGTTCGGCGGAGGGGACAGCTTGTGCCGTACACTGGCATCTTGCAGTGTTGTGCTGCTGTCTTTCTAAGTCATAGCAACTTCAGGCAAAGAAAGAGGCCGAACACTATGCACTGAATTAAAAAAGAAAGAAAAAAAAAGAAAAAAAAAAAAAAAGGAAGCCAAAGTCAAAAAGGAGGTGGCAGACAATCTGCAACGAACAAACTCAAGCTGCGTTTATCCCATTTAGAGTTACATTTTCCCCCGACAAAAAAGCCCCAGCATCTAATCTCCTTATCGGTGGCATCACCAGATTCCGGCAATTTCCCATTGTGATCGTAAAAAAAAAGGGCCCTTTCTTCACTTGCCATTAATTAATGGCAACTGGCAAGTGCGACCTGCAAGGTTCTTGCTTCGAGATATCGGAAATGCGCGTGGCGCAAAACACAAAAAGGACCCCAACAAACGCTTGGGGCAGGAACGAAGAGTGCTCTGGCAAGAATTGGCGGCAAGACCGCATATGTGCATAACCCGGATGTCGCCGGAAGGAAGGAAGAAAGGAAGGTTCGGCCACGCATATCGCGATATCTGGGGTTTCCGGTAGTTGCATATCGGGATAGAGGAATATATTCACCAACCGGGTTGGCTAGACTCGATAGTTGCATTACGCGGAGTCATCATCGTGTCGTTTTCTTTTTGTTTCTTCTTTTCCCTCCCGCTTGCTTCTTCTTCTTCATCGCCTCGCTCACTGTCTCGCCGTTATTTCCTGAATACGGTTGGAGGGACACAAATCAAGAGCCCCGCCGGGCTCAACCTATTTCCGGAAGAGCTCGCAATCGCGATCCAAGGCACACACACAATCTGCACTAAACACCGGCGATGAAACAATTGTGCCGCTGGACACCAATGAATGATGATATCAACAACCCAACCCTCCAATAATGTCGAACCAGAACACTGCTTGATGTCTATCAAAAGAGGACGGCAACTTACCCCTGGCACATAGCATTCCCACGCCCCAATCACATGTGATTTGCCCGTCACCAAGATCCCGGTTTCGACTACGCCGCACTTTATCTTTACCGAACGAGGTCCCAGACTCGGAAGCTATGCCAGATATTGGAACACACACTGCACGAGGCTGTCTGTAGTCTGTGCTGTTGCATGTTCCTGTTCCCTCGCTATCTGTCTATCACTCTGTGCCTGTCCCGTTCGGGGCCTGCTGCTTGGCTTTCTGTCTGCCTGTCCATACTGCACTTCCCCCAGCCGGGAACACCTCCGTGTCTCGTCTGGCCGCCCTTCTCCCGCAGCTAATTTACCCGGCGCCGCAATTTCGAGCTCTGCCAGCCATCACGTTACGTGGTGCCACCGCGTGGCCTTGGATCTGTGTTGGAATTGGTTCTCTCACTGCCGTCGACGGGAGATGCATTGGTCAGGCTCTGGTGCCGCCTAACGGCACAGGATCAGCGACGGGTCTTGGAAGCAGGACGGAGAGAGACTGAGACCATCATCGTGACAATTCAACCACCGTCGATATCGGACCCCAACACACGTTTTCCTGATACGGCTCTCAACCAAACCCATAGGGTGGCTCCAACGGAGAGGCCCGACAACACCCTCACGCCGTCTCCACCCTTCCCCACTCCATGCTGAATGCGACGGTGAAGTCTGGAGAGAGAGAGAGAGCCAATGCACCCATCTTGTTGACTGAACTGCTACCCCATCTCCCCATGGCCAGAATCCGCCAGCACTTCCCACGTCTCACCAGCGTGTTTCTGAGCACGGCCCTTTTGGTTCTCGTCCCCGTAAGCTCCGCTGGCGACCATCGTCGCTGCAAGCTGCTGCCGGAAGACGCCGGCTGGCCTGGCCCCGACCAATGGGCTGCCCTGAACACCACACTTGGAGGCCGTCTTATCCGGCCACTGCCCCCGGGCGCGGCGTGCCATCGTGACCAGCTGGCGCTCTACAGCCCGCAGAAGTGTGTGCAGGCCCAGATGCTTTGGGCCACCGAGCAGTTCCACACAGACGACCCTGTCTCGGTGATGTGGAACAACTGGACCAACGATACCTGCCTCCCCCTGGTCCTGCCGTTACCTAATAGCGTGCCGTGCAATGGTGATGGCTACCCGGCATATGTGGTCAATGCCACCAGCGCCGCCCATGTCCAGGCCGGCATTGAATTTGGTGAGCACGTTCGTGTAGCTTGTGTTGGAATTGGTTGATGATGCGAGTGTGAGATCGGATCACCAGCTGTTCTGGACTATTCAAGAATCTCGACTGACGTTTGTGTTTATCCTCTCTAGCTAAGCACCACAATATTCGTCTAATCGTCAAAAACAGCGGCCATGACTTTGTTGGCCGGTCCAGCGGCCCCGGGTTGCTCAGCATCTGGGTGCACTACATGAACACTGTGCACATGCACACTGACCATGCCCCGTTCCGCCTCACCGGGTGCAGTTCGGAGGCCGATGCCGACCTGAGCTTTCCGTTTGCGCTTACGGCCGGAGCTGGCACGGCAATGCTGGACGCCTACGAGTTCACTGCGGCCTACAACCGCACGGTGGTTGGCGGAAACGGACGGAGCGTGGCCCTTGGTGGATTCCTGACCGGCGGCGGCCACAGTATCCTGAGTCCGCACTATGGGCTGGCGGTTGACCACGTTCTGGAACTGGAGGTGGTCACGCCGGACCGAGAGGTGGTCGTGGCGAACAAGTGCCAGAATACAGATCTGTTCTGGGCTATGAGGGGGGTAAGTGTTCGACCGATATGACAGACACTTTTGCGCGTCTTACTGTGTCTAACATGGATACACATATAGGGAGGAGGGTCAACCTTTGGTGTTCTCATGAAAGCAACGCTTGAAACCATTGCCAGCCCTCGTGTCACCCATCTCAGCTTTATAATCTACGCACCAGCTGCACACCCGCACGCGTTCGACTTGATCGCGTCGGTCGTCAGCCAGTTCCCCGATCTTGCGGATGAGGGCATCTCCGGCTACCCGCTGATCTTCAAGTCCGTCCCGAACCCGCTCACCGGCGCCCCCGACCTCGTAATCGGGCTCCTGGGGCTCCTGATCACCATAGGCGACACACCGCCGACATTCCTTGGAGACCGCTTTGCCGGGCTCCTTGACACTATCAACGCGACGTGGTCGGACATCTCGGCGGATTTAGCGGTGACCAGCTACGACCGCTTCGCCGACTGGTACGCTGTCAACTTTGACCCGTCGCCCACGGGGTACAACAATGTTATGGCCTCACGCCTGCTTGATGCGGACATGCTCCGCCGGAACGTTACGGCGTTGGCTGGGGCCCTGGAGGTGTTTGCGGACGGGAGCCAAACTACCGTGTTCATTGTGTCGGGGAAGGGTGTGCGTGATGCCGTGGCCCGGGGCGGGGGTACGGCGGCGAACCCGGCATGGCGGCGGGCGTATGTGCATGCGAGTGAGTTCCCCCTGCATTTCGTGCGCTCTCTCTATATCTCTCCCTGTTTGCCTTTCTTTCCTTGTCTTTCCCTCTCCGTCTACCCCGGTCCCAGTGATTTTTCACATCTAACGGCAATGGCCAAACAGCAACAAGCGTGTTCTTCCAACCGCTCGATCCCGCGGCCCGCGAATCCGCCATAGTCTTGTCGAACCGCAACGCCGACGCCCTCCGCGCTCTGACTCCTGACATGGGCGCGTACGTTAACGAAGCCAGCACACGCGAGCCCAACTGGCAAACTTCGTTTTGGGGAGATAGTTACGCACGGCTGCTGGAGATCAAGCGGGCGGTCGATCCGGACGACGTCTTCTGGTGCACCCAGTGCGTGGGCAGTGACGCGTGGGAGGTGCTCGATGGGCGACGGCTGTGTCGGGTTGAAGAGTAGGGCGTCACTCTGTGGTGGCCCTGCCCTTTTTTTTTTTTCCTTTGAATAATACACGGAATTATTGTGTCGTTTCCACATCACTTGGACTATGTGTTCATGCCGTGCTGTATCCGGCCGATCGATCGGCCTCGGGTACGGAACATCGCTGCGTTCATTCATGGTGAAAGATCGACGCCGTGCATACACCACGATACGACCCCCCCATTGACCACATTTTCCATCACCCCGACGACGCCGCGAAGTAACCATCAGGCGAGAAAAAAAACAGTCCTGCCAAGAGAAAAAAGAGAACCAATTTACCCCGTTCCGGTTCTTCAATGCTTTCTCGCCGCCGGGTATATTTGCCGGATTATCCACGTCTGCGGATCGTGCTTGCATTCTTCCGGGGGAATAACGGACCAGGTCTTCCGCTGCACTTGGCGATGCTACTTCTCTTTTACTGGTGTATCACAGTGGTATTAATCCCACCTTGAGGCAGGTGATCGAAGATGGGATCTGCGCTGGATTTTGCGGGCCTATGCCGTCTTGACCACTGCTGCAATTGCCACGGCCATGTTCAACATACACAAGCAAACACTGCAGGTTCATGCTAGACGCAGCGTGGTCCATCAAATGAATTATGTGGTGACACCACCATGAGCGCAGGAACACCGATTCCCACGGCGTTCCATGGCAGTGTATATTGGCCCCCCGAGCGCACACATCAATGCCTCTCTCTATCTCGCTTTCTCACTACAATGGGCCTTGCCTCGCAAACGGAAGCCAGTGCAAGACTACCCTTGCACGAAAGCCGGACCGACACCGCCGAGCTTCGGACATGCTTGTCTATCCAATACCACCAAGGTTCTTGGTATGTCCGGCGGTGGAGACTCCGCCCCGTGGCTAGGGACTCTGGCGTTTGGAGTCCAGCCGTGGTGGTCCCAAGATGGGATGTTCCCCCGAGAGGCTCGCTGGGCGTACGGTGGCTGGCCTCCTTAGGGACACAGTCGTCTTCTGGAGCAGGCGTGGCATTGACACGCATGAATGTATGCAAAGGCTACAGTGTGTGGCCACCCTTGGCAAGTTCTGCCTGACGCGATGGTCTTGGGCGATGGCAGCACGCCGGCCTCTGAGTTGGATGGGCACTTGACTGAGGTATAAAGACCGCCGACATCTCCGGTCCATGTCCAAGTTGGGAAATAAGAGTCTTCTCCTCACCAGCAGCACAGCCAACAATTCCTCTTCACTGAGGCATCTGTCATCTCCCAGCCTGTCTGCTTCTCTCGCTGTGTGACCTTCGGCTCACCTGTCTTTCGTTTCTTTAACAAGCCAGCTTCCGTATCTGCCTATTGCTAATCTTTGACACCCTCCGAAAGGCCAAAAAAAGTGACCAAGCCCCGTGTTACACATACACCAAGTTCCACCCAAAATGCGGGCCGTTACTATCGTCGCGGCCCTCTCGGCCGCCGCCACCGGCGTAACTGCCAAGCCCTTCCGGCGCTTTGCCAACGCCACCGAGCCGAACCCGTTTGAAGGCAAGACGCTGTTCGCAAACCCGGAGTGGGGCGCGAAGATGGAGGCGATCTACGACGAGTTCGCCGACGCCGGCAAGATGTGCAAAGCCCTTAAGGTGCGCACGATCCAGAACACCGGCACCTTTGTGTGGGTGTCCGACCGCGCCAGCCTGCCCAACATCGACGCGGCCATCACCGAGGCGCGCGCCGTGCGCGAGGCTACCGGCGTCGACCAGATCGTCGGCCTCGTGCTGTACAACCTGCCCGACCGCGACTGCTCGGCCGGCGAGAGCGCCGGCGAGCTGACGTCGGCGGAAGGCGGCCTCGAGCTGTACAAGACCACCTTCATCCAGCCGTACGCCGAGAAGGTCGCCGCCGCGCCGGATCTGACCTTTGCCATCGTCATTGAGCCCGATTCGCTCGGCAATGTCATCACCAACCAGGGCATCCCCTTCTGCGAGCAGGCTGTCCCCGTGTACGAGGAGGGCATTGCGTATGCCATCTCGCAGCTGCAGTTCCCCCACGTGCATCTGTACATTGACGCTGCCCACGGTGGATGGTTGGGCTGGGACGACAACCTGGAGCCGAGTAAGTCTACTGCACCCCACACATGCACACCATGAACACGTGTGAGCACCCACTGACGCCCCCTCTTTCCACCGCAGCCGCCAAGGAGTTCGCCAAGGTGGTGCAGATGGCGGGCAACGGCACGCGCATCCGCGGCTTCGCGACCAACGTGTCGAACTACAACCCGTTCCACGCGAACCCGCGCGAGAACTACACGGAGTGGAGCAACTCGTACGACGAGAACAACTACGTGCTCTCGCTGTCGCCGTTCCTGGAGGCCGAGGGCCTGCCGTCGCACTTCATCGTCGACCAGGGCCGCGTGGCCAAGCCCGGCGCGCGCTCGGAGTGGGGCCAGTGGTGCAACGTCGCGCCCGCCGGCTTCGGCATGCCGCCCGGCACCCCGACCAACAACAGCCACGTCGACAGCATCGTGTGGATCAAGCCCGGCGGCGAGTCTGACGGCGAGTGCGGTATGGAGGGCGCGACCCGGGCCGGAGCCTGGTTCGGCGAGTATGCGAAGATGCTGGTGGAGAACGCTCACCCGGCCATCAAGCCTGCCAAGAAGGCGTAGAGCGGCGAGCTTTCGGTCTTCTGCTGCTTTGGGAGGAGTTCTTTGCAGGTGTGCTAGCGGGAGTGCTTGATGGAAAAGAGGAGATCTTAGGATAAAAATATACCTACGTGCCCGCTGCTCTGCCCGCTGTCTTTACCTGCTTGGCCACGCATTCCTCTGGAGGGACCTTGATATGTGTGTTTCTCGAAGGGTATCGAATGGCCGAGCTCTTGGCCAAGGTATCAAGGTGACCTTGAGTGACTTCATGACTCTGGAAGCTGTGCGTGTGTGGGGAAGGTTTCTAAGAAACATGTATCACAGATACATTGCCTGGTCAAACGGAAGGATGTGATACACCAGTGCTGACTCTCTCTCTCAACCTCATCCTCCCCCACTCAAAAATCACCCAAAGCCTTGAAACGCATGATTAGTGGTGTTCATGTCGCTTGAGTGATTGGGACTGGGCTCTGACCTTCATAATACAGTCTCTCTGTCGGTTCATCACGATCGCCACGGACGAGGGACGTTGATACCGAAGCATTTGCCATAGACGAGGACCCAGTCTAGAGCACATACGCTGCCGTTCACCCTTGACACGGAGCGGATATCCCGCTAGACCGTGCCGAGTCCGCCCGGCATTGCCCGTCTCAGCCGCGCTCTGCTCTTTCCGCTGATGAACTACTGGCCGGAAGGGGGGATCGCCAACGGATCCGACTATCATCGGGAGCGTAATGTGCCTAAGCCCAACCTGACATTCCTAGTCCGACAGGGGCGGATTCTGACTTTCGGACGACGGCCCGGGTAGTATGCGCACGCGCGGGCTTTGCTTCTGGTGGATGGCTGATAGTATGTGGCAGCTACTGATGGGTACAACCATGGATGACCGGTTCGGCCGTTCGGCAGTGTCCGCCGTGTCCAGCCGGAAGGCTCTCTATCCACAGCGGGGATACATCATCCCGCTTAGCTGACCCGACGAACATGTTCTGCCCAGTGCCGTTTTGCGTTTGGTGCAACTCTTGATGCCGATTGTGGGGGCTATATCTGGGGTGAATAACTTGACGAAGAGTTCTTGGGCGATGGGCGGGAGGAGTCTCCTATGCATTCGCAGCTATCAGAAGCTCCATCAATTCATCTGCTGATGATAGGGCTCAGCTCATACTCGCTCAAACGAGACAGTATCATTGCATCACTGTCGTCATCCACTTAGAAGAAAAAGCAATCTGATATTATCCTAACAAAACATAGATAAAAGTACTCACTGAAAGTCTGAACCAAAGAAAGACTGAAAAAAGCACAGTCGACACACTCTCCCTGCACCGCCAATTGTTTATCAACCACACCATAAGACGATATCAAAGACCAGAACATAGAAGAAGAGCAAAACTGAAACTTGATGCAACGAAACAAAGCAAAGCAGCAATATTTTTGGCAAAAAAAAAGAAAAAAAAAAGAAAAGATATGCGCATCATGCTATAACGGAGTGGCTATTCTTGGGGCCACGATAGCTGTCGGAATCTGCAAAACGATCACAACGATCGGGGCCTCAAGGACAGCCACTCCGTGCCAGGATGGCGTGCATGTCTGTTGATAGGGAGCAGGAAGAAGGAGCAAGAGGAAAGGGTATAGAGCCTAAGTGCGAGGTCCGTCTGATCGCCTGCTGGAGCCGCCCGGCGAGGTCCGGGGACTGCGGGGCCGTCGGGGTTTGTCGTCCGGGGACTTATAGTGCCTGAACTTGCAGTCAGGCGACTTCGCCGGGCGGTCGGGCGGCGTGCGCGGGGCGGGGCCCGTGGCACCGGGATTGCATTTCTTCGTGTGCTTGCGGAGATTGTCCTGGCGAGACCTTCGGCCACACATGTGGCAGGCGGGGACGTTGCCCCAGTGGACGGAGTCCGCGTGACGCTTCAGGTCGGTGTTGAGGCCGAAAGCCTGCCCGCACAGGTCACAGAAAAAGTACTTGACTCGCCTTTCGTAGTCTTTCTTTCTCTCGCCGCTACTCCAGCCGAAAAACATGTCCGGATTAGCTTCTGAGGCAGTGCCTGGTGGCTGGGCCTGCCGCACGGAGAGATAAACAGGGGGGAGAGAAGAACTCACGGCTTTCGCGGGGGCAGATCTCTTGTATCCGAAAGAGGACAGTTTGGATCGGCTTTTCTCGGGATTGGGTCCCAGTGCCTTTCGTCAAGAGGACTGCTCATCATGGAGCCTTGGCCGGTGGTCTGTGGACTGGAGTGCGGCGGCTGGAAGGGAGAGCCATCGGGACTCCTTGTCTCCGATGTGCTTGTGAGTGCGGGCATGGGGTACTGGTCCATGGAAGTGAAAGGCTGTAGGAGGTCAGATATCGGACAGTTGAAGCTGAGCACCGGAATGTTCTGTGGACAAGTGAAAACCATCGGCGCAATGGACTGATTCATGCTGGCCTCTTCAGACATATACCCGGGAAGCTGGCCCATCGGTTCCGAGATCGGAACTTCGGGATCTTCCGAGAAAGGGATATGACTTCCAAGATCTGCCCACGGCTCTGGGAAGGCCGCCTCCAGGTCGATAGACCACATCGGATCGGCCTCGTCAAGACGGTGGTCGGTCAACCAGTCCTGGAGGTAAGCGTTGGCATCTGAATCCATGTGTGCAAATGGGGGGGCTGGCAGAGGGCTGCTAAGGGTGCTGGCCGAAGCAGATGTGTGTTTGAATTGGTGGTGGTGTTTCGCTAGGCTTGGCTGGAGAGGTGGAGAGGAGTAGGTTTCTGGTGGTGTTTTGCTTGGTTGTAGTGATTTGGGGTTTAATTGTGACTTCCGCCGGGCTGGTGCATATGCGCTGGACAGGAGCTTTTTGTGACTTCCCTGGTCACGCTGTCAATGTAGATGTCCGCGAAGCCACACCGCGGTCCCGGCATAAGGGGTAGGCCCCAAGAGACAAGACAAAAGCCCCAAACCACCGTGTTTGCGTCGTCCTCTCGCCAGCCAAGTGCGGCCAAATCTCCGGCTCGATCCTGTCAGAAAAAGGGGGCTCGAAAGGAGTGCCACGCTTCACAATCGCCCCGGACCAGACTGGGAACTGAGATATTGGGGGTGAGTGTTTGTTTGTATGTGGTGTTGTGTTCAGTCTAAGAAAGATCCTGGCCGAGATGTCGAGAATGTGTATTTGCGGATCTGCTCGTTTGTTCCTCCTATGTTTCTTTTTATATATATTTATCAATTTAAAGTTTTGTTTGGGGGGGGGGGGAGGGAGGTTTCCCTTTTTCTCCCCGGCCTCTCTTCCGGGTATTCTTGTATCTTGATACTGAATCGATCTAATTCTGAGAAACAGTGTACATGTTAGTTACGGGACAAAGACGAGGTGCACTGAGAAACAGTAGAGCAAGGTCGTTGTTGAAGCCCAAAAGTGGGCCCGGAGCGGGCCGAACCGTGTCGGCACCGGAGTGGGGCCAACCTCCGGCGCTAACAGCCTGCGTATGGCCCGCTCCGTGCAAGAAAGAACAACGTGCACGACGGTGAGGAAAAAACAGAAGGAGACAGAAAACAGTGAGGAGAGCAGCCCAAAACAGGAACAAATAATCGAGGGACATACAATAAACCCAGAATCCACCCGCCTGCCCCGTCAAGTATCCTATGGATGGCCCGCCCTCGCGTTCCTAGAGTAAGGTTAAAAAGAAGCTGGATCAGAGTAGACAATGTGATGTCTGAGCCTTTTTCTTCAATTTACTGCAGAAATACGAGGGCGGGCTTTGAATAGGATCCTTGGCGGCGCTTGCGGGTGGGGTGCTGAGCTCTGTAGCCAAAGGCAAACCAGCATCAGGCTGAGCAAGGAGCAGTAATAGCGTCGGACACCCCCTGTTGGGGCCTGGAGCCAGATGCATGCTCATCCCGCGTCTCGGGTCCTGCCAGTTTGAGACTAAAGTCTCGGAGGGCAGCGCCGGGACACGGGATCGGTACGGCAGGAGTGAGCCGTGGAAGACGCCAGCGATAGCCGCGGGTTGGCGGATATTGCAAGACCGGCGTGGACCTGGCAGCTCAATGCTGCATCTAACCGTGGTGTCCAGGGACCTTTGCGTCTTTTTGTCCCCCCGGAATATACTGGTTAGCTATTCAACGGCCGTTGGTGGTGTGAGTGGAGATCACTTACCTCACTACTGCTCCTTGCTTAGCATGACGGTGGAAGAGCATGCGTGGGTTGCTGCCAATGGTAGTTGTTTCGATGCTGCCAGACCAGTATGCAAGAGGCTGTCCGCTCGATGACGCCACTTGTCTGCACCACATCTGGGACGATAATTGGAGAGCGGCGTTCTTGAGCGAGATCAGATGCGAGCAGCGCCGAAAGTGCCGGCGGGGAGAAAAGAGGAAGCCCAACGGACTCCGCCGATGAAGGGTGTGATGAGGGACATGGTGAATCCAGGACGGACCAGACATCACGAAAGGTTCTTACCACGATGTTACTGGCCGTGAAGGCTTGACAGAGACAAAGGAAAAAGGGGAGGGGGGGGAGAGTAGAGAAAGTTTTTGATTGATAGAGAAAGGATAAGAGAAAGACAAAAGGTGTCGGGGCGGTAATTGGGAAGGGAATTGGGGCTTATATAGTATTTTACGGCTGGCTGAGTGGCGGCAAAATCTATGTGTCCCCCCGTCACACTCTACAGGTCACCACGGTTCTCTCCCCTCCATGTCTATGATATCTGATCACCCCCCTTCAACCACCCCAAACTTGCACTCCAAGCACACTCCGACACCAATTACGTCCCGTTTCTCGACATCTTACGATTCCATGCCCTTCCATCCAGCTCGAAGCTCTCTCTGCAAAGCCTAGGTGTGGGTGGACTACAAGCATATACAATGCATGTACCCGTTGAGTGATGTGCGCATCATATGGGTACATGACCGGGGTGCGTGGATATCAGTACATGGGGACCTGGACTTGGCTTCTAGGGTGCACATTGGCTTGTCACTGTGTAAAGTAGGCATCTAGGAAGGTATACACGCATGTAGCCGCCTACGTCGTGCCGCATACACCGAGAAATCCCGGACGGTGGTGTGCACCCAACGGCTGGTTGCCAAGCTCAAGCGCCATCCACTTGCCAAAGAAAAACAAAAAAAGAAAAAAAAAAGAAATCCAATCCTTCAGACTGTTAGATATCACCAGCGGCAGATCACCAGTTCGCCTGGGGCGGGGCAAAACGACACATAACACCCACTCCAACCGTGAGTTTTATTTTTAAATTCTATTCTTTCGACGAGAAAGACTCCCATGAGCCGAGGACAGAAACGCCAGCGCATCAGACAGCCAGCTCATGCAGCCGGGGAAGCTTTTCTAAATGTGTCTGTACACACCTGTTTGATCTCCGGCCCTCAAAATATGCACGCTGGTTGGCCGGGCCGAGATGGCAAATTACAAAACAACAAAAGAACTACAAAAGAAAACCAAAAAAAAGGGAAAAAAAACCATAAATTGATAAGAGCTTCCCCCTCGCCTCTAAATACAAAAGCTCGGGACTGATAATTCCAGACTGGCGTGGTTACTGGTGGACCACTCACCTGTTGAGAACGCGGACCCACGGCTGCACGTCCACTTTGGGAACCACACATCGCATTGGAGAGAAGGTTCCCCCACCATGCCATGTACTCTGGTATATCTAAAGTGGGGTCCGTGGTTCCCCGGAATATCTCTCAGCCTGAATCTCCGTTGGTCAAGCCCGCGCAGTTCGAGGCAGACACAGATATAGAGGCCGTTGTCGGTGTCTCCTGGGATAGATGTCAGAACTCAAGCTCGGAGAGATAATGCGACGATATCACGCCAACTTGCCTGTTATCTGTTTGTTCTTCTGATTTTCTTCGCGCGCGATAAGCCCGGCAGTGAGCCGCCGACCCCAATGTCCCAAAGAGGAAATAAATATGCCTTCCTTCGCACATCCCGCGATGCAAGTCCAAATGCAGACCCCACTGAACACCACAGATCTGGTGCATGTTGTTTCTTCGTGTTTCTCTCTTTCCGTCGTTCTTCTGATCATACGTGTGACTCATTATGTGCTGGCCCTGCAGCCACGGAGAATCGGGGGGCCGCACACGGTGATCATATGGCGACGTTAGCTTGTGTAGTTCTTTTTTTTTTCTTTTTCTTTTCTTTTGGGTTCAGTCCAGACTCGTTGTGAGGCTGTTGAGCCGGCCCTCTGGGCGGGGTTCCCACTCCACCGGTTGGTTTCGTGATGCGGGCGCTGGGCCGCCTCATTGGGCCGCGCGAACTCATCTCCAGCACAGCCTTAATATGTCGTGATAGGCAGCATTCGTAGGAGAAACGAAGAAACGCGCCAAGATTTCAGATCCGGGTGATTTCTGGGGTCTTATAAGTCCCAGAAATTCTCGAGTAAACTGTATCTGCAATCCACAAACAGGGGAGCTTGTTGGCTGCATGTCACCCATGCCTGCGAGAGGATGATATACGCCGTTATGCACATTGTGGCAGAATGCGAAGACCGACATGGGAGACACGAACAGCCCCAAACCGGGACAACCCCGGAGGACTGAGGGGTATGAGGTGGTCCAGGGTGCATTGCTTCGGCTCTGGGTCTGTGATATGATGATGTGACGAGGTCTGCCACATCACCAGGGCGCGTAACTTGGCGATACAGGAGTGGCAGCCTAGAAATATAGAGCTTCACTAACCGGCTATGCTGAATGATAATGCTGTAGATAGGAGGATACAGGGTTTGATGTGCATCACGTATTCCTTTCGTCCGTAGCTGGTGTCTCTCATTTGCGAGCGAGAACGTAGCTGGGCTGCGCATTGTGACAGTTCTGCCTAGACCGACAGTGACAAACTGTGGAATGGAAGGCATAGCATCATATTTAGAAGTCAAGTTTGAAAATAAAGGCTGTTGATATGAGTGCTAGGATGTTCGGCATACCGGAGCTGGAGGAGAGCCGAACTTGAGCGAATCGAGCCGTTGGGCCACTAGGCCGAAGTAGGAGTAACCGGCCAGCAAGGCTGATTCGACTCAAGTAGCGATGCAGACATAAGCGGGTGGAATGATAGATCTTGAAAGGGGGGAAGAGGTGGGCGTTGGATATTCTGTCAAAGGCAAAGGGACATACCAGAGCATACGACTGATAGAGCCGGTACCATTGGCTCCTGATGCATATCTTTGACACTTACGACTACATAGAAGAGAAAAGCAGCCACGTAGTAATAGCTTCGCAATGCTCGCCATCGAGTCTCCCAGCCAGTGTATCCCGGTACCCTTGCCAGGCCAGGGTGTGTGCAGAGCTGAAGGCGGGCACATGCAGGAGTACGGCCGGGGTTCTACTGCCAGAAGATGCATCGGGACATCTGCAATCCTTACGGCTCCGGCCCCTTCGTTAAGCCCTGTCCACTCCGGCTACTGTGGCGGAAACCGGGTAAGGGGCGCTCTAAATCTGCTCTCAGGTATCACCAGACCGAAGCTGATCCCAGAATGTCCAGACAGAGGAATCCGGTCTGCCCGCGGAGCCACTCCCATGCAGCCACTTTGCAAAATAGGGGCCGAAGAGACTCTCCGGACCCCCCACGGCCAGATCTAGGACATGCAAGATGAGATGTTGGCGTATGATTGTACGGGATAACACCCACACCACTGAGAGATACATGCCACGCCTTACAAAGAAGCTGCACATAGGTATGCCAGATGAAATAATGGGCCGTCCCTAGAGCAAACCCATCTCATTTGCGTGGAGTTCTCGCCCCACCTCACACCTCACACCAAAATAAGACATCGGGTATATGAACCGAAAGGACATGAAGAACCTTTGGGTGTAAATCAACACTATAGACTGGGCGTTGACCTGTATCACACAAACTCCACGTTATCAATAAAAAATCTCTCAATAGGGGCGTCTTCCACGTCTTTGTTACCCACTAGCCGAATCCGCGCTGGCTCGCCATCCTGCGTCCGAAGAGTTCGGACCTGTTCCTCAATGTCCCCAATCCGGCGGGATCTCCACGGCGCGAGCCCCATAAACCCCCGAATCTGTGCCGAGAACCCGGTCGGCTTCTCCGCCCGCCGTTGCTGCACCACATTTCGTTCATTGAAGTGTTCCGAAACCAGCATGCCGAAGCTAGCCGATGGTGATTTGGCTGAGCTTGGCATTTTCATCAAGGGTCCTTCGACGATATTCAGTAAGTAGTCTGCCTCGGAATCCCGATGATCATCCGATATGATCTGTGGCCCTGTTTGCCGAAGGTCTATCATGACGATCCGCGAGTTTTGGTGCTCAGCCAGGAGCTGTAGAGGGACAATTCCGCCTCGAATCATCGTGCGCGTGTGAATAGGAACGTCTATCGAAAAGCCGAGGCCACTGCCCTCAGACTTGCGGGTAAATACAGCATTATATGGCCCTGACATCTTCGTAAGCCGGATTGCTTCGAACTCGATAAGATCCTCGAGAAGATCCTGCTCGTGAAGTCCTGTTACTGCATGCAGCTCGGAGACGCTGTGGCAAAAGACCCGGCCGTGGAGAAAATCGTTCCACGGCCAGTCCTTCACCACCAGGCTCTTGGCAATCAGAACAGTAAACGCAGCCACCAGCCAGGAAAACATAGTGATATTGAATGGGTCGACCGCCTCGATGCGTTTCCCGACTATCAGCCCACAGGCCAGGCCGCCTAATACCAGGGTTATTGCACCGGAGAGGACCGCCGAGACGTAGCGCATGCACGGCACCATGACTCTGCTCTCCTCGAATCGCCACTTTTTTTTCAAAGGAAGTTTTCTCTCGGCCCGGATCGGCTCACGGTATTCGGAGATGAATGGTAATTCCATGGATGGCGATTGTAGCGAGAATGACATGATGCATGGAAAGACCTTTGCTGCGTCGCGGAAGGACAGCTTGCCAAAGTACCTTCCGGACGTCACAAACTCTGATATTGACGAGAAGACGACGGGGTGAGCGAAACAGGCCATGATGAGTGCGGTCGTGAATTCGTTGCACGAGCCGACATAGCCAGTGAACCGAGTGGTCCGTCTATCTTCATTGGACTGGTTGAATATTTGAAATGTGCAGAGTGGGTTCGAGCTCCTGTATCTCGAGGGATACTCTGACCGGGACCGTATGAGGGTTGATCTCCCCCTCCTATCATTCACAGTTGGCCTCATCTCAAGGAGGCCGCAGCAGACATGGGATAGCATCTTCAGAACGGTGTGCTGAAGTACCACAGCGTTGGCCCAGAGGTCCCGTTCGGATCCCGTCGCCATTCGAGTGTATTCGGGAATGAGGCTCTGCGACTTTCCGTGGCAGTATTTACCAAAGCCGGCACTGAGCCCGATCTTGTTGCTGTCCGTCCGGAGGAAGTCAATGGTGCGTCTTACCGAACATGAGTTGAGGATCATGCCCTTCAGGAGATTGAGAATGGCTTCATGGTTGAACCAGAGGATCTTGTTGCTGGTGGCCGGGGATTTATACCACGATGCGCGGTCCATCAAAAGCCGGAACGTGCTAGAGTATTGGTTGATGCGTGGGTAGTTCTGGTATGACGTAGCTCTTTCGCGATATATCGACGCACACCGTGGCCAGTCTTTGTGTAGGAACTTCAGTTTCGACGACAAAATGCCCAGGTTGATGATAACAGGATCGATAAGACTCGACGTCGACCTGATGGTGTCGTTGATCACAAAAACAGTGGCGGAAGTGATCAGATCGATCAGACAGTGGAACTCGCGCTGGCTGATCTCCACCGGGTCCACTGCCTCAAGCAGTTTCATGCTGAGTTCGTACTGCTGCCGCCAGTCATAGATGCGGCCATAGTAGAATTTATTTTCAATCAAGTCCAGCGTGAAGTCCCCCTGGCACACCGCCATGAGTTGCCAGAGATAGCCCTCGACTACTCTGAGCCTGTCCAGAATTATATGGAAATGCAACCCCTCGAAGCAGTCCCAAGGCAGCATCAGCGCTCTATCGGGATGGAGCACCTGCTGGAGCCGCGTCGTCTCCGCATCCCACATCCTCTGCTGTTCGTCGTGCTCGATGCCGTAACGCGTGCAGTCGTGCAGATCTGGCAACGAGGACGACATCGTCGGGAGCTCGCGCACGGATTTGGTTGGGAAGCGAAACTTGCCCCAGAGTTGCGTCGTTACGTGTGTGATATGTGTGAAGATTGTGTATTTGGGGAAGATCTGGCTTGCGCTACGGTCTGGGTTGTTGGTGTTGAGACCGGGAGCCGCCACCTCAGGAGTGCCGGCTCTGGATTCGGAGAGCTCGGGCTTGGGCTTTGGAGAACTAGGTCTGGTCTCAGACCCATCGGGCTGCTCCGTTGAAGTGATGGGCCGGATCTCGGAAAGAGAAGGCCCGGGAGCTGGTGAGCCAGACCTGGTGTCCCCGGCTCCGGCCGTGTTTGGCCGCGAGGTAAGTTCGATGGGGCTATCCATTTGGCTTGGAACGAAGAGTGAGAAGTGAGGGAAATGCCAAACTTGGGCTTTGTTTCGCGCGTATGTTGTGTAGCAATTAGTGAAAAAGAGAAAAAAAGATGACAAGCCCATCAATTCACTGGGGCGGGGAGCTTCACTTTATATTCCCATCCGGACCACCTCAACTCGGATCAGAATGCAGGCCCTGCCGCCAAACCCGTTGCGAAGAGTTGCATTATCGCAGCAACTTCAGGCAAAAGCAAATTCAGCCCTGGATTGCCCGAAACGACGCTCCATCCATTCTCCGCATGCATCATGTTGCCACAGACAGGGCTGGCGAAGAGCTGACATATGCCAGCCCTACATATCAGGTACGGCTGAAGTTACATCCACTCTCAAGCTCTGAGCCCATATGCACAGCTTGACACGTATTCCTGTGCCATTGGTTCTTGGATTGGCGACCTATACCGGGACTTGGAAGTCTAACTGAGTGCTTTGCCCCGCTAGAATATTAAAAAGAAACCCGGGCACGGTGTAATATTGTGCGCCAAATGCTCTCCGGACTATCATGATGCGCCGTGAATTTTCTCTCTTGCCATTAAGATTCGCCGGTCGCGCCTTCCACCGGTCACAAAGCCGGCACTAAAGGGACGGGTAGGCCCCACATATACCCGCCCGGGAAATCGGGCCCGTTAGTCAGGACCCGGAGCCGGGAATCAGACGGCGCCGCTGCCCCGCATCGGACATGCCGCGACAAGTTCCCCGCGAGGAGTACCACAGTTTGTCTAAGCAAGAGCTCCGGCGCCTGTTGTTATTTGATAAACAGATGCACTATTCGGGGGACACCATTCTCACGGTCATCTGGCCGTTGCGATATCAGACAGCATGGAGGCGGTCCCTGGGATACAGACGAAGCTAAGCGCAAGGCATTGTGTAAAGTCTTGGAATACCGTATCGGAAATCTCGTCCAACCTATCTCTGATGGCATTCCCATCTTCAATCGGGTCGACTGGTCAACGATTCAGCCTGGCGGAAATCCAACGATTGCGAAATGTCATACCACCGAGCAAGAGTATTGCAAGTCCCTGTCCGGCTTGCAAGACACAGACCCTGGGGACCGACGACCCTACACGCCACCTGGAAACCCGGTGGCCGCAAGCGCAGTTGTCGAGGAATTGGCTTTTCCTTGAGAAGAGCATGACAGACTCCAGTATGTGAGCCCCGATGGGCACGAGCACACATGGCATGGATGGGCAGGGTCATCGTGTTGTTAATGGGTTCGTCTCGTCAGCACTGTCCAGACATAACAAGTTCATCATCGGCAACGCGGCTCTGCCTGACATATTTAGGGGTTGTTAGGGTTACATGCGCCGGTCGAAGATGAGAAGATTTCGTCTATCAGATGCTATACCGCTTTGATCACTGACGAGAGACGTTGAAATGCAACTTTGACAGCACAGTGCTCCAGGTATCTGTAGTCCAGCACCTCTTCTCTTCTTCTTCTTCTTCTTCTTCTTCTTCTTCTCCTTCTTCATTTTCCTCTCTCTTGAGGGTTGTGTTCTTCAAGTCATGTCATATGGACCAATCTAAGATATAATGGAGGATCTAGTAAATCGGAGGAGCGGTGAAATGCCTTGCGCCCCGAAAGAAGCCGTCCCTCTCGGCAGCGGGCCTCGATAGGAACGCCCGGGACCATAAAAAGACGCTTCCCTCCTCTCTGCCGGATTTTCTCTAGGTACACTATATAAGTGGGATCAAGAGGCGGAGACCCGGCGGCGGTGGTGGTCTCAGCCACCTCTAGCCACAGCACGGGGAAGATTCCTTGACGCCCGGACGGGGCCAAGAAGTCTAGCGAAGACAAAATTACCCATGCAAGGCCCACGGTCCAGGGGTCCCCTGGTTTTTCTTCCTCTGTTTTCCTTTTCTTCCTGTCTGTCTGACTTGCTCTCGCGCTCGGAGCCCCCTCCCTAGAAAGTTTAAAATTGCCGGCAGCTTAGATCAGATCAAAAGATCTTTCCGTTCGCACGGGCAAACAGGCAAAGTGGAAGAAAATAGCGGACAAAACTCTGACTCTTACCAGTGTGATGTGTAGGGGTCGGGCGTCTAAGGCATTGAAGGCAAAAACACACAATGCTCGCTGGTACACCCGGCTTGAAGTGATGTTCGCTTTGTTTACTTGCTTGCTACTGGTAGGGTAGGCCAGGTGTGCTGTGAGATTGTATCTGCACATGTGTGGTAGGCTCAGTCGTTGTGTGGTGTTGAGATAAAGGTCGGGGCACCATCTTCGCGCCGGTTTGGCATCGGCTTTTAATCTACCGACAAACTTTGCCTCTAGGGCTAAGCAGCCAAAAACCCCTAAGATACCTTGGGGAAAAAAAATAAACTTTGTGCAAGCCTCGCTCCGCCCGACTTTCGAGAAGCCCTGCGCGATGACTCGATATTACATAGTGTGTGCCCCGGAGCAGATGAGCACAAAAGTTGAGAGAGAACACACGACATCTGTGCCTCTGGACCCCAAAAATGCTGCACCCGCTGTTACTACTCCCTTTTCATAGGCCTCACTCTTGATTGTTGGCCCCCCGTTCCCCCAAAAATATCCTGGTGGCGGCGGCTTCGCCTCTCACTTCTTCTCCAGGCTGGTTCCCTGCCCATCGGCCCGGCTAAATCTGGTACGTTTGTAGCAGATCATCCCGGAAGTGAAGGGGGAAACGAGAGAACTCTTGTTGAACCGGGGGGACAGCCTAGTCCCGTAAGATATGCGGCACAGACGGGCGACGTTCGGCCGCCCGGGTGTGAGCGTGGTGAGACCAAGAACACGATAGGGAGAGAGAACAAACCACTACTCTACGCTATCAGCCCGATCGAAGATTTTCTCTTTCTTTCTGCAGATTTTCTTCCTAGTCTGGTTTTATCGTGCCCTCTCTGCCGTTTTTACCTCCAGGCTATGCCTATCGTGAGAATGTGGCCAGTGACCACGATCCGACTATGCCCAGTTGGGCCAGGACATCCACCTGCATTGCGCCAGGGACGGCCCCAGGCCCGAACCAGCCTTGGCCGGAGCGCAACTTCGCGAGTTGAAGCGATCGTGCAGAACCAGCAGCCCGCGCAGCGATGGACCTTGCTCTGGTTGCACTGAGTGCGTTGTTGGAATAGCGGTTTGCTCTCACACTCGCCGGGTGGGCCAGTGCAGAGTCGCTTGTGTGGGTGTTTGTGTCCCCCCGGATCTCGCGTCGTGGTGTGCATTGAGCTAGTTGTACGTGCAGCACTAGCTGGATGTCGTCCATGTATGGCCATACATAGAGTACTCTCCATAGACTGGAGTCAAGCACTTGTGCTACAGACTCTGCCACTCGTGTCATGATATTCTCCTCCTGGGGCAGCTACCCAGTTACCCGACGGGACGGTAAAACAACAACATCAACAAGAACAACAGCAACAACAACTACAGTCATGTCATGCTATATGCCATGCCCCCTTTTCGTAGAGTACTCAATAGTGTCGCCCGCGTTGGTGGCTGTGGGACTATCCGCCAAGCCCGCGCGACTTTCGAGAAGGATGCGGAGGGGAACTCGCGCGGAGAAATGCCACCCTGCCGTTAAATTAGAGAAACAAAAAAAGCCCCCCCAGCACACACCTGTCATGGAACCACTTATTTCCTGCACGGCCAGAATCTACTATGTGCTTACATGCAGTACGAGAAATCGAAGCCAGTAAGTACTGTAGTAACCAGACGCGGCAGAGGTGCTGAGCAGCTGTGGGTTCGCTATGGGTTCGGCCTTGGCAGCAGGCTGCACCCGGGCGGTTGGAAGAGGATCATTGTGGGTAAGATCCCTCGGAAAAGCAATAGGAGAAGGGTGGATGCTTCGATGCCCAGGCAGACTCTAATTTGAGGCACCCCGGGGTGACTGACATCCCCAAAAAGCTATACAAGAGTCTCCATCTGCTGTCCCCAACTCAACCTTCTTGCCAGATGCTCTCTTTCCACCCTCTCTCTACCTGCACTCGTCGCCTCACTCCTCGTGCACTTACATTCCTCGGATACCTTCTCTTCTCTTCACACATCTATATACATCATTAAATATACACACACTCGTTCGCCTACGCTCTCTCTTCTTCTCTCCCTCTCTCTCTCACGCACACACACACATACACACACCCACACATCCAATATGTACGCCGCCAAGATCGCCGCCGTGGCCTCCGCCCTGTTCACCCTCGGCGCCCAGGCCAAGTTCTACCACGGCGGCCCGGAGCCCAAGGACATCCTGGCGGTCTTCGAGACCCACGTGGTGCTCCGCCGCGCCGAGGTCGTGGCGCGCGACTCGGCCGCCACCTCGCAGTGCGTGAGCGTCGTGACGCAGGTCAGCAGCGCCGTCACGCCCGACCAGCCGACCATGCCGCCGCTGGTCAGCAGCTTCCTCGCCGGCTTCGACGACGAGGTCGTGTCGTTCGTCGACGCCTGGACCGACGGCTGCTCGCTGCCCGCCGTCACCGGCTCCGTCGGCTCCGCCCTCACCTCCTACGTCAGCGCCTACGACGCCTGGCAGACCAAGCACGTCACCGAGCTCGCCTCCATGCTCCATGCGTGCACCGACGTCCCCGAGATTGCCTCGCTGCTGCTCGACGACCAGATGTTCTGCTCCACCTTCATCTCCGAGCTGATGACCATGAGCCCCTCGCCCACCTCCACCTCCCCCAACGCCGGCCCCCGCGAGACCGGCGCCGTGATGGCCGCTGCCGTCGTCGCCGCCGGTGTCGCTGTCCTCGCTCTGTAAGCCGGGGTCGCCGGCGCTGGCTCCTTGCCTCCTCCTCCTTGCTGCTGCTTTCGTCTCCTTTCTCTTTTCTAGCGCTTTAACGACATGGTCCCCCTCACACCATTCATTCTCTCTCTCACATGACTGAATGCGAACCCTCTTCTATTTCTTTCTGCATTGCATTGCACACTAGATAATATTTTAATCTGTTGCCTTTTATCGGTGTCCTCTCCTCTGCTTCAAAGCCTCAAAGCAAACTGTGATCATGTTTTCGTAAGCGAAGCTGCCTCTCACGACCCGGGCACCGGAACAGCCACATCAGGCATTCGGTACACCGGGTGTTGGTACTCCATGGGCAGGGGGTGCATTGTGACACAGTTGACGTAGACAAAAATAGTCCAGCCCTCGACGAGGCCGCGATCCGGCTTGAACAGGTAGTCCTGGCAGACATTCTGAGTTGACTTGGGGTTTGAGCATCGTGAGAAGTACTCGGGCTTCGCCACGGTGAGGTCGCCGCTGTCGGGTACAATCGACTGTCAGCACACACGAGAGGAGAGGGAAGAACAGAGAGAAGGAGGGGGAGTGTAAACAAGACTTACCAAATCATCCGGTTGATCGGCACGAACGTGAAAAAACCACATTCGCCCTTCTCAAGCGGGACGGTCATGAGCTCCAGTCGAGGCTTGCCGGAGAGCACTATGCTCTCCGTGAAGTCGCCGCTGAATGCTACATCGGCGCGATAGATGACGCTTGTTGTCTTCGGATCCAAATCACGGATCTTCGGGTACAGCAGCTTGTCCTTGAGAAGCTCTTCGGTCTCACTTCCGCCGATGGAGCACTCGTCCTCCTTCCAGTTGTGGCCGCAGATGCGGCCGGTGCCGTAACCAGCTGAGCCGAAGAACCAGAACACTCCTACACAGCAGCAAAGAACAAGCAGCCCGACGGCGTTAGCAGGTTGTCCCCCGTGGACCCAAAGAGTGTAGTGGTGGATCAGTGTGCACTTACGAGTCTGGCAAAACATTCTGCAGAGAAGAGCTCGGTCCCACGTCTCGCAGTGGCGGCCCTCTGTCAGGCGGTACTTTGGTGGGCACTCGTCCATGCCGTAGTCATGGTACATTTGGACCGACGACATATCGATCGGGTTGAGCCCGTCGCACATGTTGCGCTTGCCGAGCTCTCTGGGCTCCGGGGTGGTGGTGTTGGAGCCGAACGGGTCGAAGAGGAGCAGGGCTCCGGGCGAGGCCACTCCTAGCATTTCAGGAGGCAGCAGCGCGGTAGCGAGGCTGAGGAAGGCGAGGGCAACCCAGATCATAGAGATCTTGATAGGATACATGTTGACGATGAGAAAGGGGGGGTTCCTAGAAGAAATGGAAAAAGAGGTAAGTGAAATTGTTGTTGGTTAAAGTGAAAAGGTTTGTTGATAAGAACGAAGAAGAAGAGTGTTAATAAGAGCGAAGAAGAGTCTTGAGAAGAAAGAAGAGAAGCCCTATCGAGAAAGAATATGTGGGTGGAAAGAAGGAAGGAAAAGGAAGAGGAAGAAGGAGGAAGAAAGAAACAAAGCTGTCGTGCAAAGGCCTCAATTTATAGGATTTCAGAAACACCACAATCACTCCTATCATTTAATTGTCAAATACTGATATCAATATTACTCACAGATAACACGTGAGGAGGGCAAGTAGATTGACAGTGTAAACATCATGGCAGAGGGAAGGAGTATAAACATGCAGTTAAAGGGGGGAAGATAAACACAGAGGTCAAATGATAGAATATAAATATTGGGGGAGGAGGGAGTGATAAGAGTGACACTGCTTACACTAACCCTAGAAATCTCCAAAGATCACCATCTCTGGTGAACTGAGACAACCCTGGGCTAGTGACCGAGGACTGTGGCTGAAACTAAGTGACCGAGTGCCCAAGTAGCTCGTACATGGACTGCATAGCTACTAATGTTGGAAAATAGGTATCGTGGTCAGTGGAAGGATAGCTTTATCGCGTCTACTATCAAAAGGTAGGGAGTAAGTTAGTAGGAAAGTTGTTGATGACTATCTAGGAAAATATGGCTAGAATGGGCGGGGGAGAACCTCCATTTTATCCCCCGGGGCCGCCAGGCTTCTCCTCGCCAGGCTCTCAAATGCCCTTCAGGCTTCTCATCTAGTCCACAGGCTTCTTTAAATATGCTCCAGGCCTTACCAGGCTTCCTGGAGCCTTCCCATAGCCAACAGGCTTTCTATCAAAGCCTGATATCTTTAACATAAGTCCAACTGCCATATCTGATTCTCAACAACTAACTGTAAGACCGAAGAGACCAGTGTTGATTTTGTTGTAATGCAGGTTGGCGAGAGGCTCTAAGCAGCTCAGGGACACCATAGGGCGCTGTGAGACCCAGCAGGCCGGAGACCATCATCTCCTGGGCCACCATACCGCCGCGCCCGACTGCCAGCAGGAGCTGTGCTGGCCCTCCATGGCCAATGCAGCCCCCATTGCCCAGTTTAGCATATGAGAACACCACCGGCCCAGCGCCGCAACATTTCGAAGTCTTCATTGCCGAGCAGTCCCGCACCACCCGTAGATACTAGCTACGGGGTGGCGCGGGCCTACAACGGGAGGTTGCTGCTATCCGGCCATTGCTATCGAGTTCGGAAGAGAATGTTTTAAAAGTCAGTTACCGAGGTCTTGTACCTATCAGGCATATCACAGGCGGAACTGGACAAGGACACGAGCGAGGACGGTGGACTGACCATATAAAATGCGATGTTCCGGCACCAACATTCACAGCAACTCGATGTGCCCCCCAAAAGGGGGCTCCATCAACCCTCGATCCCCGTCCACGGCCCGAGCCAAAGTGGCCCGGACCGCGATAGACGGAGATCGAGGGTGTTTCCTGCCACGAGAAGAGTCCGACTGTGTCATGACCGATATCTAAACCAGAAAACAACACCATGTTAGCATCTTCACCTCGCCAGTCTCTTGGTTGCATGTGTGGGAGGTCTACAGCCGAGGGGATTGGGGGTTTGACTTACTGCAACCGGACAAGTATGTCCAGCAACAGAGGGATGCTAGCCTCCGTGGTGCATGTCCGTGTATTGCGCACGCACCCCGTCCTTCCTGCGCAGCCGAACGGCTGGCGGTCTGCCACTTGGTTGCCAAACGGCTGGCTGGCCGCGCTGCTGCGCAGGGACACCGAGCGTGGTGCTGTGTAGAGCCACAGCACCACGCTTGATGCTGAACTCCTCGGCCACGGGCGATTGGCCCGGGTAGTGCCCGAGGAACCGCATGTCCGGTCTTGGTGGAATCTTTTCACGAAGAGGATATCCGTGATACAGGCACTGCGAGGTCCGGAAAACAAGTGTTGCAACCACGTGTAGGTGCCAAGAGTTGAAGGTGACGTGGGTGTGAGAGAGGAGTATGGAGGAGAGAACGGATGAAGAAGAAAGAAGAAGTAAATAGGCGTCGGGGAAAAAGAAAAGAAAAATATATAGCACACGATAAGGGACAGTAAATATCACGATAAGGGCAATAGCATGTGTATAGGAGAAAGAAAACATCTCAATTTTGATATTTTTGTTATTTGGGGCCATATCAAGTCGTGTTGTGCGTGTTGATTTTGTTCTAATGCAGACTGATGGTCGAAGTACTCAACCATAGGTAGGGCTTAACACACACCCACCCATAACGAAATCTGCAAGACAGGCTGTTTCGTAGAAGCCATGATGTAGCATTCAAGCGGGACTCTGGTGCCAATCTGATAATTTGGCTAATCCTAAGATTTCACCCTCCAACAAAGGCAGCACTGGACTGGTAGCCTCAACGAGAGCAGCCGCAGTGATGGCATCGATGGTTATGGCATATGGAATAGACATCTGAAAGGCTCGGGCATTGAACTGGTGGCCATCGTATTATCGCCGCCTCCTATCTAAAACGGATACCAGGCTGCTGTTAGCTATGGAACTGTAGGTGCAGATAAATTGATGAGAGTGAGGGAGACATACCAGAAGATCAAGGAACCACCACCGAGATAGTGAATCCCCGGGCAGCGAGTTTGAAGGCCCTAACTGGGGGGAAGACATGCACACCTGTCCAGTAGACATTTGAGGGAGCCATCACCCGAGTGAAGTGCGCGAGGAGCCCCCGGACAACTGGCACAACCCGGGCGGCATCACCTGAATAGCGCTCAATCTCAGCAAGAGCACCGTTCATCAGTTTCGGCATGAACCGCCGTCCATCATGATGTTGAGCAGAGGCTCCATCTGTGACCGAGCCATTTCCTCTGGCACGGGGAGGCGTGACTCAACACTGAGCCACCAGATCTTCCCATCTGCCAGCGGATGCAAGATCTACCGGAGTTGGTCTGCGAGCCAAAAGCAGTGTGGGGGTGTCTGCGGACTTCATAGAAGCCCACAGACACCGCCACCGCCCCCCGGTAATTCGCTGTTGCAAAACGGGACCCCGCGACTGTGTGCAGCGACTCCAGAGGAGCCGCCACACACCGCCGCGAGGCGCCACATGGCGGTGGCGACGATCTGTTTAGATCGACCGTTGGTCTCTAAATGGCCGTCCTGAATTCGCTCGCCAGCGAGCACGCCCGGGACGGAGGGTGCGACACAGTCGCGGTAGACCGGCCGCCTGGTGGCTTCGCAACAGCCGCCGGGCGCTGTCCCGCTACCAGGACAGTACATCCCAGCTAAGGTGGAGATGTACGGCTTATCTTGAACACTGACACCTCAAGAAAAGAAAGGCACAGCGCTCACGATCACCGGCTTCTGAGGAACCGGGCTTCCTGGGGGAGATTGAGGGACACACCGGGGACCGAGTAAACTGTCCACGGCGCGAGGGGAGTCATGGTATTGTTTTTGGTGACAGCTGGAGGAGTGTGTGTGGGAAGAGGGGTAGATGGATGTGAAGTCTGGAGGGATGAGGGGAAAAGAAAAAAAGGGGGGGGGAGGATGAAAGGAGAATGAAAAGAGGAAGAAAAAGCTGAAGAGGAAAAGAACCCAGGGGAGGTATTTATAGGCCAAAAGAAAAAAGAGAAAACCCCGCTGGGACCGTGAGAGTGACTCTGCACACTCCTGCCTTACCACCTTACGAGTGCCCAAGACGTATCCAAGGCCAACGACGAGACAACGTAAGCACAACAGCAACGACGACCCAACGAAAAGACTGAAGAATCATACCCAAAGTTTCTGCAGTTGCCCCTGAGCCTCCTCGTGCCTTGCCTAATGTTTTTGACCACGAGGAGAGACGTATTACTGTAGAAACGCCGCTACCATTACCGTAGACTGTGCAGTGCAGGTGCAAGAGCCCCTTTAAATCCTCTTCAGCCCTACATGACTGAGAGTTGAAGTCTTCTAGAAACCATCCTGTAGCGAGGATCTTTACTCAACAGCAATGAGCCTGAAGGTGCCGTCTACGAACATACACAGATCTTCACCAACGAGAGAGTCCATTCCATTCCTTGAAGATGAAGCAATTGTGAGTCCTAACTGAGCTCGATCCGGTCCCTTACGTTTCCTAACCAAAATCATCACAGTCATGATAGAGTTGAAGCACTTGCAGGGTGTAAAACAAGACATAGTACACCATAAAAGCCATGAAGTGACCATGGAAACTGACAAAAACACGAAGATGCAATCTGAGAAGAGAGGCAGATCTCATAGCAGTGAACCAAATCGACAAGACAGACGACACGAAGATGCAACTTTCACAAACCCATTCAGCTACCCAAAGCCAGACAGAACATTGCTGCCGCGAAAAGCAACCCGTACCAAAAGTCCAACTCACGCAAATTTCAACCCGATCCGAGAACCATCCACACCAATAACGCCGAGATACCATGTCTCTCCATCCCGATCATGGAGCCCTGGAAAGATGGGGACCCGACGGAGACACAGACGAGACCGAAACCACACATACACACACACAAGCAAGCAGATGCATGAATTCCACACCGAACCAAGCGGTTGCAGGCGAGGGATGTTGCTAAAACTCCCGGAACACTGAACACTTGAGTATCCCGGGCAAAGCTTTGACCAGACGACTGTGGCTGTCCGGCTAACAGATGTTCGAGAAGTTTTGGCCAGGGAGGAACGGATCAAGACATCCGCTCGCCTAGATAACAGGTTGAATCCCCGGTATGTTAGTCCTCGTTCTGTGTGGGAGCTGTCAAGGTGATTGACCCAGGATATCACCCATGAATGACCATGAGAAGACTTACCAATGAGCATGTGATGAAGGCTTGTGCCACGTCTCCGATAAACGTTACACCGCCCGGATTAAGGCACCCTGAGGTTGACTGCTCCCGTTAGTTAGCCCACCGCTCCCACTCGCACCGAACATCTCACCAGACCCCCGACTGCCCACCGCCGCCACCCACACGCAACCGCCGAACGCCCATCGCCCCAAACACACACGCCCGAGAAGAGCAAGACTTACCACTTTGCCACACGCCATATCCATACACCGACACGCACACGGCGCTAGCGCCAACCGCAGCGCCAGGCCATCGCATCCGTTGAACATCGCCGCGCACGGCGTGACGTCCGGCAGCACTGCGGAGCCCTGCGCGTCGACGGGGAGTGCGTATACTATGGGGATGGTGACTGCCGTGGCCACCAGCGACGTGGCTATTGAGAGGATTGAGGGCATTGTTGAGGGGGAGACGGAGTGGAGATATCGAGACCGGTCGGATTTGAGCCTGGACGGCTGTCCTGCGCGGCGCGGGCGCTGGGGTTCGCGTGGCGCGGTGTGTGCAAGGCCCACGGGCCGGGGCTGAAGGGGAAACCTCTAGCAGTGGGAGGCTGGGCGATGCCGAGTTGTAGCACCGAGCGGTCGTGGGGAATCAGCGCGGTCCGAGATGAAGGCCGGTAGAATGGTACCAGGTAAGTCCTCGTCGTTTATCCTGGCTATCTCAGACGTCAAATCGATCTAGGAGAGTCGTTGTGGCGCGATGATAGCCACCTCTGATGCTGCTGAGAGAAGCGTATACTAGGCTGGGCAGATATATATGAGTGTGCGAAGGATTCAGTTGAGAAAACTGACTCAAAGATTATGGCGACAGCGAAACGACGACGAATATCTGAAGATCTGGCGAACCAACGTGGTGGTACGATGAAAATGAATTTCCGTTTCTGGAAGAAAAGAACAAGATTTCAAGGATAGGAGGGAACTAGCAGAGAGGAAGGAAAATGGCCCAGAACCACACGAACAGCCGGGGGTATTTTCTTATTTTCAGAAGGGGGGTAAGGGGAACCCAAATGACGCGCGGAGGAAGTCAAAAGAGAACAAGCACGGATAGAGAGTGGAAAACACAGAGAGAGAAATAAGAATAGAACGGTCTATAGGCAAAATTGCCGGCAGGGAGAGAGAGACACCCTATATCAGGGAAGGGAAGGGCAGAGCCGTGCTTGAGATATATAGGGGGGAGGGAAAAGGGAGGCGGGACTTGACGAGTTGAAGAACTTGGTCCACCGGAAGAGCGTGATATAGCAATATATATATATATATATATATAGAGAGAGAGAGAGAGCGCGAGAGATCTCGTTGTCTTGGTCTTAAATGGGAGCAGGACGTCAGAGATCGTCTGAATTGGGGACGAGGAGAGAAAGTTAACGACAGAGAGGGAAAACGAAGGAGCCCTGGGTTTATTATAAGGGCCGAAGACGTCGGTCGCGGGAGTGGGGATGAGGGCGAGACTTAAATAGATGTGTCTGTGGGGAGTCTGTGATGCCCTCTCGATATTGAGTCTGTACGTGAGTTCTAGATAGGAAGGACAGAACTGCTCACCGCTGGTCGGGGGATGATTGTTGGAGATCTGGGTCTGGAAGGGATTCGACTTACACGCGCGTGGCAACATTCCTCGCACACCCACACACACACACAACACTCTCTCTCACCCGCACACGAAAGCCTCACTTCTCCGGCCATCCAGCCACCACTTCTCCAAATCCTTTCTTGGGGGGGGGGGGGGAATCAATGACTGCCTGGGTAAAAATAGAAACACATCGTTCTCCGGTGACCACCGACGGGGGTTTCGGACCCCCAGAAAGCGAGAGTCCGGGCCGGAGACAGTTGGCAAGGGACAAGTATGAAGAGAGAGGGGTAGATCATGGTCGGCCCAGCTGTAATTTTGTTTCTAATGTGAGAGACTGGAATAGCGTCAAGCGTACTCGAAACGGCCAGCAGACAAGAGAAACAGGTCTCAAAACGTGGTGATGCACACAGGGAAACGCATATGAAGTATGTTACAGAGAAAAAACAGAAGAAAAAAAAAGAAAAGAAAAAAGGAATAGGACCAAGGGACAAAAAAGAGTTCATCCGCTGGTTCGACCCCGTGGTCGCCGCCCAGCTTCGGTAGGACTACATCTCTTTGTCGTGAATAACCGATAAATCCGCTTTCCCGATCCCCCCGCGGGGATTCGAACCTGCGACTCGCGGGTGTCAAGCAGGGTCGGTCCCATTCCACCAAATGCACGAGTTTGTCCTGAACTGGGTACTGCCCAGCCGCCTTCTCGGCGAAAGTCAACATTCCACACGGCCTTATAAGGTATACTCGGTGTTGTTTGTTGCTGTTGCTGGTGTTGGTGCTGCTGCTGCTGCTGTTGTTGTTGCTGTTGATGTTGCTGGGCCGTAACCCTAAGCAGCAGGCCAGATCATGAGAGATACAAAGTCTAAAGTTCACGGGAAAGGACAACGAGCCAGCGGGCTACCGCACAAACCCGAAATGAAATTAAATCGGCCCCGCAGTCCTAATCCAGAACCAGAGCGTTCTCTGACCGCCACAGCTAAACATCCCCCTAACACAAAAGAAAAGATGGAAGCGAACGGGCATGAGCAGAAGCGAGAAATGCACCTTCGGCCCAGCGAAAAGCCAGACGCCTCTACTCTTCCTTTTTTTTCTCATTTCCAACACTTTGAAACAACCCCAAACCTAACAGCAAACCAGCAGACCAGCAGAGTCCAGAAAAATAGATTGGCCGCATTAAACACACCTCATCTATTATATACAGGTTCTCAATATATCCGCAATTTCAAGCCGGTTGAACTGGCGTGTGATCCCCGCTGGCACTCGCCGGGGGGGTTTTTTTTGGTCGTTTTCTCCTGCGGCCTCGGATGAAGGATTCCTCGCCTACATGCATATCATGCGCACATAAGAAAAAAAGCTTTAGATTCCTGGCTTCCCTTCAGTGGCGGCTTCGTTGGTGATTCAGGTTGCTTGTGTGAAGGGCACAGGATAAGCCGGTATCTTGGAACAGATGAAAGAGACTTGGTGAAAGTGTCGAAGACTGTGGGAAGCCACCGAGAGATTTCTATTCGTATTCGAAGAGTCTGTTCTTGAATCGTCAATCATGGCCACAGCCATCACGCCAAAGTCTGTGCCCCAACTTCGGAGAGCGATATCCAGACAGACCTCTCGAACCCAGATCAGAAGACGTGGCTTATAATAGATTGACCTCCCCAACCACAGACTCAAAGAGCGTCAGCCAATACCACACGATGCCCACACCCACCTACCACCTGATCGTCATGTTGATTCTAGCCACGAAAGGCGAGACCGTCACGCCAAAAAGAGAAGATGCAAGACCAAATTACCTCCCACACCATGTTCCACACAGCGAGATCACAACTCGACAAGGCAGCGTTTTGTTTTTTCGTTGGTGGATGAGAATACCGCCTCGTGATATCATCATGCGTTCGAGAGACCGCAAGGTGCAGACACCCACCGGACGTGGTTTCGCTGGGATTCTAGCCAGTTCAGGATGCGAGGTGGTAGATTAAAACACCCATTCGATAAGAGAGAGCCACACCACTCCAAGCTCTCGAACCACGCACATGTGTACACCACTTACCTCTGCCCATGCCTCCAAGTTGTGCTCCTCGCTATCTCTTCTCCAAGCGTCTTTTCGTGGCCGAAAAGCCAACACTTCTGGTTCGCACCTCCCAAATCTCGCCCACGGAGTCTCCAGGGCCCGGAGCTGTGGGGCCGGTCTCTAATGTAACGCTGACCTTCCTGTTTCGGCCTGCACCCTGCTGCCGAGTTGGCTGGGTGGGGTTCTCGGGCCCAGCTCCACAAATGCGCTCCGTGGGTGCATTCGACCGTCTTCCACGCTGCTCCAAGATGGGCTCCCACGAGGCCGATACTCGCCTCCAGCTTTTCAGTATCGTGGCTCAGCGGTTGGATCGGCGTCTGGACGCACGAGGGTGGCTGCAGTCGGGACAAACCGGGCTCACGCGCCATGGAGGCTGGAGTGAGTGTGTGGGTTCAATATGCCACCACAACGGAAGGCCACGACAGCCCAAGGCTCTTGTAGTCTGGGGGTTCTCTCATGGCCAGATCTGTCGCGAGGAAGGGCAGATCATGCTACCGGAACTCGGGTGCCGATTGTGACACAATCAAGTTTTCACGAGACAACCCGGCTTTAAGAAGCAGGGTTGCCTTGAAATTCTCGGCCCCGAGAGATCGAGATGTGCCCCTCCCTTCGGCACACTCCCCGGTCGACGTCTCCAATCCATTGCCACCTGCTTCTTCGGGCTGGTGTCTGGGTGCCATCCCGCAGATGCACCAGGCTGTCTCCATCAGCCCATGAGAAAACAGGCCCGACTCCGATAGTCAGGAACACAGACAAGAAAGTGAGACACGCCCGCCTCTCAATCCCCGCACTCTGTTCATGTCACACCGCTAGACCTTGCGACGCTATCATACCTGTTGCTTTCTCACACGTGGAATAGTGGTACCCGCACGAGCACAGGCTCCTGAGAGATGTACCCCAAGACCTCGCCGCATCGGCGCAGATGAGTCCATGAACAGCTGTGATACCTTGAGATGTCCGTTTCATGACAATGACGACAGAAAAGAAGAAGACAAGTTCCGGACATATCGCATCTGACAAAACGGCAGGGCTGCTGTTAACCCTAGGACTAGGGTTCTGTGACTGGCTAATCGCCGGTTCTTCACTTTGTCTCTCGGTAAAACTGGGGCAGATCCAAGCTCCAAAAATGGCTTCGAAAATCGAACTTCTCAAACAACATCACCAACTCTCAAGAAAACAAACAAACAACATTGTATCCTTTTTTTAACTTTAACTTCTATTGCAGATGCAAGGGCTTAAATCTCGGGCATCAAATTCACCACACACAAAAAGAAAAAGCATTTTATTTCAAGGCATTTAGGATCCACCGCCTTTTTTTTCTCTCTTTACTCCCAACAAAGAGCTGCTGAAGAAGCTCTTCTGGTTTGTGTCTTGTGTATGAGTCCTGCATCTCACAGCATCAGCGCTATTGCACATTACCGAGAGAAGCATCAAGGCCAGAAGCAAGTGTCTTCTAGCGATTCAATCCAGCTGCAGCCATTACCCCGTTCTCACCAGATTGCCAGCTCGCATCCGGCTGGGCCAAGTGCAATGGCCGCCGTGCCGGGAGCGGCAGCTACGTCGCCGGTGCATACCGTGACGGCAATGGGGAGATGGTCGATTCTGCAGAAACCCCTTCCTGGTGAGGAACCGCCCAGAAAACCAATGCCAGCCTGGCTGGCCATGGTGCTTGAGATGAATTCGATGCTAACCCTAGGCAACCCGAACATTTGGGTTCTGCCTTGAACTCAGCTGCTGAGTCTATCAAAGCTATTCATGTCTACGATTTTGACAACACCCGTACGCGCAAACCAACCAATCCACCTCTCTCTATCATCTCAGTTAGACTGACCGATTTCCCTAAACACCTGCCCCCCCTTAGTCTTTAGAACCCCCCTCCCCAACCCAGCTCTCTGGAAAGGCCCGACTCTGGGCATCCTATCAAACGCCGATTGGATATCGACCGGAGGATGGTGGCACGACTCGAATATTCTCGCCGCCACCGGCAAAGGTTTGGAACAGGAGGAGCCGCGCGCGTGGGAGGGCTGGTGGAACGAGAAGATCGTCGAGCTTGTCCGGCTGAGCATGAAGCAGCCGGACGCGCTGACGGTGCTGCTGACCGGGCGGTCAGAGACCGGCTTCTCCGACCTCGTGCGCCGCATGGTGGACAGCAAGGGCCTGGACTTTGACGTGATCGGCCTCAAGCCGCACGTCAGCCCGACTAATAAACCCCTTTCTAGCACCAAGCAGTTC
Source organism: Knoxdaviesia capensis (assembly GCA_001510575.1). Classification (NCBI taxonomy): domain Eukaryota; kingdom Fungi; phylum Ascomycota; class Sordariomycetes; order Microascales; family Gondwanamycetaceae; genus Knoxdaviesia; species Knoxdaviesia capensis. The sequence goes on from LNGK01000006.1 coordinate 1,896,456, forward strand.
AAACAGGCCTTCCTGACCAGTCTGATGGAGACGTACCCGCGCGCCGACGAGCTCATCATCTACGAGGATCGCGTCAAGCACGTGCAGGATTTCCGCGAGTTCTTCGAGGCGTATAACCAGCAGCAGACTGTCGCTCCCACCCGCGGGACTATCCAGGCGACCGTCGTGCCGGTTGTCGACACCTCGACGCTGCTCGACCCCGCCGTCGAGGTGGCGGAGGTGCAGCGCATGATCAACTCGCACAACGCCGCCATTGGCCGGCCCGCGACCGGCTCGCGCGGCGGCCGTGGCGGCCACCGCCAGACCCAGAGCCAGCGGCTGCGCATTGACAAGTCGGTGATGTTCACCAGCTACGCCATTGCGCCCGCCGACTCCGAGCGGCTCATCCAGCTCTGCGACGTCCCGTCGTCGCTCAGCAGCGCCGACGCCAGCAGCGTCCGCTACCTTGCGTCCAACATCCTCATCCGCTTCCACCGTAACTCGCCCGCCGTGCTGCAGCAGGTCGGCGGCCTCGGCAGCAAGATGACGTGGGCGGTGGCGGCCACCGGCTCGGTGCCCGGGCGGCTCTGGGCCATCATGCTGCGGCCGATCCCGCCCACGGCGTCGTACGTCGTCGACGGCCCGTTCCCGCGCGTCGTGGTGGCTGTGATGCCCGGTGAGCGGCTCGCTAACGTCAACAAAATCACCGAGTGGACTCAGATCCCCGCGAACCGCGTGTTCGAGTTCTCCTCCACCGTCACCCAGAAGATGAACCTACAGATCCTGGCCGGCGATGGGCCGTCCGCGCTGGACGAGCTGCCCAAACACACTAGCTCGACACGTGGCCATACGGGTACTATGAAGCGCAAGCGCGGAGACCCTACCGACGCCAGCGCACCGGCCCCTGTGTACCCCACCGGCCCCAAAGCCATGTCGTACGGCGGCTCGCGCGGTATGCACCGCGGCGGCGGGCGGGGCGGGTACCGGGGCGGACCGGGCTACAAGGGTCCGCGCGGTGGTCGTAGCGGCCGCGGCGGCGGTGGACACCACGGGTACCGGTCGCTGGACGATGTAAACGGGCCGTCAGGACCGACTGGACCGTCGTCGAGTCGCGGGGGAGCTGGAGGACATGGCGGAGGCGACATGCAAATGCACTACTGAGGCGATTTCTTTCTTTTCCCCTGGTCACCAGGTGTTCGTACACCAACCACATAGGCACGGCCATCTGTTGATACCGACAGCATTTGATGGTAGATGAGTGTGAGGAGTTTGGCAGCGGTTTAATACGACTCGTCAGGCTTTCGGGTAGTCTTTCCTTTTACTCGCAGTACATTCATCCTTCGGATTCTTGTGTGTTGCGTGCTTCAAACATGGCGAGAAACGAGTAGCCAGAGGTTAGGGTCATAAGGGTTGAGATAAGCGCCACAGTTGCCGATAGCAGCCACAAAATACGTACCCCGCGCCCCAGTTCCAGAAAAGAATTGCCAGAATTAATCTGATGGGAATTAAACCCCCTCCATAAAAAAAAATAAAAAAAACAAAGCGCCACTATCACCATTGTTTTCTTACCTTTGACTCACACATGAGAAACCTTTTAAAATATCCAACCCTCCAAGCAAACACCTCAATATTTGCTCCTACAGTCACCAATTGCCACCAGCTTTGTGGTGTTTCGACTCTTCTTCTTTTTTCTCCTCTCTCTAACACCACAGATCTGCAGTCCTGAGATTCTAGTATCCTCCCCCATCCAGATCTCTCTCACCATCGTCTCCCTCCGGTTCCCGACAACACACCCCGGAGCTTCTCTTCGCGCTCCCCCCGTTTCTCGGCCCCGAAACAACGTCTTCCGACCGCGGCCCCCTCCGTTCCGTTCGATAAAAAAACAACCCGACGAATCTATATTCGCTCCCACCAGCTCATGTCCGCCCAGAAAGGGAAGCCGGCCCAGGCCGGTGCCGGCAAGGCGAAAAAGGCCAAGGTGGCCGAGCCGAAGGCGGAGGATGTCCTACAGGCTGTGGTAGGTGGTGCACTCCAGTTGGGCGGAACATACAAGTCGATCAATCCCGCTCATATGTATCTCGCGCATTCCAGATCCTCGCCGATTCGTTCCAAGATAGATTCGCGCCTCTCACATGGGAGACGCCCCGCGTAAGTCCCCAACCCTTAGCACCCCACCACAACCCTGACCACCACGCGGCTCTGTGTCCTGACCGTCCGCGCAGTGCCTGCTCCCGCTGGCCAACACGCCGTTGATAGAGTACACCCTCGAGTTCCTCGCGATGAACGGCGTGCAAGAAGTGTTCATCTACTGCGGCGCGCACACCGACCAGGTCGAGGCGTACATCGCCGACTCGCGCTGGTCGCGGCCGACGGCGCCGTTCTCGACGCTGCAGTTCGTGCGGCTCTCCGACGCCCGCTCGACCGGCGACATCCTGCGCGACCTCGACAAGCGCAACCTGGTCGACGGCGACTTCCTGGTCGTGCACGGCGACCTGGTGGCCACGCTCTCGCTCGACGCCGCGCTGGCCGCCCACCGCGCGCGCCGCAAGGCCGACCCGGCCAGCATCATGACCATGGTGCTGCGTGCCGCCGGCACCGACACGCGGCCGCCGCACCGCACCAAGGCGCCGGTCATCACGCCGGTGTTCGCGCTCGATTCCGCGTCGCGCCGCTGCCTGCACTACGACGAGCTGCAGCCGCTGGCCGCCCACCGCTACGTCACGCTCGACCCGGACATGCTCAGCGAGCTGTCCAAGGACTTTGAGCTGCGCACCGACCTGATCGACCCGGAAATCGACATCTGCACGCCCGACGTGCTGGCGCTGTGGTCCGAGTCGTTCGACTACGACCTGCCGCGCCGAAACTTCCTGCAGGGCGTGCTCAAGGACTGGGAGCTCAACGGCAAGGCCGTGTACGCCGAGGTTGTCGAGGACGGCTACGCCGCCCGCGCCCGCAACATGCAGATGTACGACTCGATCTCGCGCGACGTGCTCGAGCGCTGGACCTTCCCGTTCGTGCCCGACTCGAACCTGCTGCCGTCGCACGCGTACGAGGTCGTCTCATCGGCGACCACCAACGTGCTCGAGCCCGCCGTGACCATCGCGCCGTCGGCCAAGGTCACCGCCTCGATCATCGGCACCGGGTCGACCATCGCCGCCGGCGCCGTGGTGCACAACAGCATCCTGGGCCGCAACTGCAAGGTCGGCGCCAACGCCACCATCACCAACAGCTATCTGTGGGACGCATCCGAGGTCGGCGCCGACGCCGCCCTGACCGGCTCGCTCATCGCCGGCGCCGGCGCCCGCGTGGCCGCCTCCACGTCGCTGACATACTCAGTGCTCTCGTTCGGCGCCGTTGTCGGCCCCAACACCAAGCTCCCCGCCGACGAGCTCATCGCGCCCGTGTCGGCATTCCCCGCATCCGTCGTCCCGACCCCGACCGCCGACACAGCCGTGCTCGGCGCGGATACCAACGCCGCGTTGTTCGTCGACCCCGCGATCGCCGAGCTCGACGACACCGACCCGGCCCTCTTCCAGAAGCGCCTGCGCACGCCGCTGACCCACCGCGCCTCGCTCAGCTCGATCTCGACGCTCGACGACGCGTCCGACCCGGACGACTCGGACGACGACCTGCAGTCGGCCGTCACCGGCACGTCCGTCGACGGCAACATGCTCGCGATCCCCGCATCCCTGGCACGCTCGCGGCTGTCGTCCTTTGCCTCCGACGACTCGGGCCTGCGGGCCGGCGCCGCTGCGGGGTTCCACGCTGACGCGGTCAATGGCCTGCTCGATGCGCTCCGGCAGAGCGGCGGTGACTTCGACGCCGCCAAGCTCGAGTTCATGGGCCTGCGGCTGGCGACCGATGCCTCGGACACCGCGATGCGGCGCGCGGTGGCGTCGGCCTTTGCGCGCCGCGCCGTGGAGCTCGTCGCGGACCCCGCCGCGCCGCTCGAGCCGGCCAAGGCCGCCGAGCGCACCCTCGCGGCGCACGCCTCGGCGGCGACCTTCCTCTCGGAGGTCGGCGTCGGCGGCGCCGGCTCGGCCTCCGACCAGCTGAGCTTTGCGCTGGCCCTGCAGCGCGCCATCACCAGCGCCGCGTCGGCCACTACGACGGCCGCCGGCGCCGTGCTGTCGCTGGAGCTCCCGCGCGCGGGCAACCTGCTTGCCGCGCTGTTCCAGCGGCTGTACGCCGAGGACATCCTCGAGGAGGACGCGCTGCAGGCGTGGTGGGCGGACGAGCGCGCAGTGGCGGATGAGGCGGGGCGCACGGTGCGCGAGCGGTGTCGGGCGCTGATTGAGTGGTTGGAGAACGCTGAGGAGGAGGAGGAGGAGAGTGACGAGGAGAGCGATGATGAGTAAGGGGGACGTGGTCCTCAGCGATGGTGGACTCCGGGTTGCTCGGAAGTTGGTGGTTGATGACGGCGTCTGGGATGGGAAATGTGCACTATTCGTTTCCCCCCCCTTTTTTTTGTCTATCAGTAGGACTACCCCCATGGAATACAAAAGCAGCCAATGCCGTACTATGCTCTCTTGCTCTCCTCCTGACTTTGCATGTTCATCTGTACGTACCGAGGGTCCATCGTGAGCTCACTCACAGAACCACTCAACCTCACAAGCAGGATGCTCGAACACATGCACGCATCATAATATCTCCGAAGTCAATCGAAAAAAACATGAGATTCCACAGCCCTAACACCTCCCACGCGAAGAAACAGCACTCTGACAGTATCCTGCCGGCCCATCACGCACAAGTATCCCCAAGGACGCAAGCCAACCTAGCCCGGAAGAGAAAAGCCAAAACACAAGAGCTCCACCCCTTTTTCCTCGGGGGAAGGACGTATATACCAGCAAAAGACTCAGTCCCCAGAAGGGTCTCGGGGACGAGGAGAAATATAGTAATGTTTGAACATGATGTGATCAACACAAAGAGCCCCCATCCGAGGAGCCGTCCGTCTCCTATTCTCAAGAAAAGCCAGAAAGCCAAGGCCTCGCAGCACCGGAGTCACCAGCCCCGGACTGGAGAGCACACACAGAGAGACAAGCAAGCAGAACCACAAAAAGCACCGAATGGAGAGAAAGGAAAGAAGCTAGACAAAAAGAGCTTGGAAAAAAAAAGAAAAAAAAAAGAACCGGCCAAGAAGAGCAGTCCCGTGTGTCAGATAAAACCAAGCAACCGGAACAAAAAGGCACAAGCTCCCCTCCCGACACAACCCCGCCGCCGGCGGCAATAGCGACGGGGGCGCATTTGTGTTGTATATATGAGATAAAGGTGCACCAAAAAACACACATGCAGATTCGCGCACGCAGAGACAGAAAACACACACGAGACCCAGCTTGTCTTGTTCCGTTGATGCTCCGCAATACTCTGTCGGTACCCTGGTGGTCTCCCTGCAGAGAACCGCGAGGAAATGGGGGAAATCCGAACAGGCGTCCCAGAGGGGCGGGAGAAAGAATCACAAGAGCCATGCCGAAACGACTAGGCTACAAGAAGGGAAACAAGACGTATCAAAACGAGTGTCCCAAAACGTGCCGTGAAATCCCTCCCCACCAAACACACCATCAAAAACACCAGATCCTTCCGCTCCGGACTCGGGGGATGGGCCGGTTGAGAAAAAAAGAAAAAGAAAACGCCATCCGGCTTCCCAAGATAAGGCACAAACAACAGAAAAAAAAAAGAGGACAAGGAGAAAGTTGAAACATGAAAGACGAAAATCAGACGCAGAAGGAAAAAGGAACGATCGATGATTTCATGCTAAAACACTTTCGCCGTTCCCAAATATTTTTTCTGCACTTCGATCGAGATCCCAGAAATGATGGACACCCTTGACCTAAAGAAGGAAAGAAAAGAAGAAAAAAAGGGGGGGGAAAAGAGGCGTGCAAGATATAGGACTCCAAAAGTACGTCCCGAGATCCTAAACCTCACTTGTCAAGTTTTTAAGGTTTCTTTTTTTTTTTACTGCACAAACGGTCCCTCGGGCGGCCCGAACACACGCTGGCGCTTATCCGGCCGCTCATCGAGGTTGGTCAGATCAGATATGCGGGTGGGCGGGCCCATGGCGCTGAACTGCTGCGAGCGCTGCGCGGTCGGCACGTTGGGGATGACGAGCTGGGTTCCGTTGATGGTGCTGAAGTGCGTTTCGATCGGCGTCGGAATCGCCGTGGTGCCGGACGTCTGCTGCTGGCGGGGCGACTGCCACGCGCTGCCGCCCGACGGCGACGGCAGCGTGGAGTTCTCAAACTTGGAGCCCGACGCCGAGCTGTTCATCTGCGGCGCGCTGCCGTTGATCGAGGACAGCGGCGGCAGCGTGGAGAGCGACGGGAGCGAGGCGGTGGAGTTCAGGAGCGGGGCAATGCGCGACGAGTTGGGCGTGGTCTGGCCTCCGGCGGTTTCCTCAGGAGGCACCTTGCACAGATGCGGCAGATGCTTCTGCAGCGTGCGCAGCATTCCCTCCTTCGTGAACGGCTTCGCAAGAACATCAGTCATTCCTGGAGAAACAAAACGGTTAGTCTTCATGCAATCGAGTGGGTTTGGAGCTGGACGAGAAAAGGCACATACCATGCTGGTAGTAGTAGCGGATATCTTCGGCGCGAATGTTGGACGTCATGGCCACAATCGGGATGTTCGGGTTCTGCTCGCGGATGCAGGCAGTTGCAGACACTCCGTCAAGCTTGGGCATGATGATATCCATGAAGATCAGGTCAAAGCGGTCACCGTGCTGGTTGGTAGCAGTCACGGCTTGAAGTCCATCAGTCTAAAAAAGAGTGCTTGTTAGTAGGATGTTCCCTTCGACATTGGATATACATGGAACCGCCAGCAACTTACAGCTGTTTCAACAACACATCCAAGGCTGCGAAGAAACTTGGCTCCAATGCGGGAGCAGATCTTGTCGTCCTCAACCAGGTACACCACAGGCGCGCGCTTGCCCCACTCGCCAACGACTGGGGCGTCGGAACGGGGAGGGTCCGGAGGTGCATCGGGCTGCGGGACAACATCTCCGTTGGCGTTGATCTGGTAGGGGATCTTATTGATGTGCTCGGGGTTGAACGGGTCGATTCCGGCATTGTTTCCAACCGGGTAGATGTTGAAGACCGGCTCGTCGAGGAGGCCCACGCCCTGCTGCGAGTACAGCACCGACCGCGGCTCGTCCGAGCCCGAGCTATTGGGATACAGCGACTGCAGCCGCTTGAGGTCCTGGCCAGACACGCCATTGTTGGCGAGGGAGACCGACATCAGCTCGCGGACACGGCGCAGGGTCGAGTCGTCGTGGATGGGAGATCCGGTATTGCTGTTGGCTGATTCCAGGCAGCTGAGCACTTCCAGGTTCACCTGCTTCTGCATGCTCAGCATGCGGTGCACGACCAGGACTTCGTTGGCCAGGAGCTTGTTCGTCTCGCTGACGCTGGACATTTCCGTCTGCAGAGTGTGCACCTGCTGTTGGATGGTGGTCAGAATCTCGGACAGCACGCCAACCTGCTGCTGGGTGGCGGTAGTGGACTCCTCGGGGGCCTGCTGCTTTCTCGGGGCCGGAGCCTTGCGGCGAATATTGTCGAGGCTGTCCTTTCCGTCGGCGCGAAACTCGGGGTGCTTGAACTCCCAGGTCTATTTCAAGAGTGCAATTAGCACTTTGTTAGTTCAAGGAAACAGACAGGTCGCACCAAAAAGCAGAGATCGGGTTAAGGAGTCATACATTAGGGCCATACGGAGACTGGTTGTTGTCTTCACCACGGCGAACCTTGTGGAAGTCGTACTTGTTTAACTGTCGGACGAAGCTAGAAAAGTTGCTATGCTTGAAATGCTTGGGAAGAACAGATTTCGTAAACGTGTCGCTCTAGAAAGACAAGCGGGGGCAGGTGGAAGCGAAGTTAGAATAAAAGTCATAGGTCTTGGGTCACATAACCGGCCGCAAAGTAGCCAGGTTTAGAGCACGTACCTCGAGCACAACGAAGGAATCGCCCTCGCTTCCCCAGCACACAATGGACTGGTTATCGGGGTCCTTCAGCATGTTGTACAGCTTGCGAACGAAATCGCTGGAGGTGTTCGAAGCACCACCTCCTTGAGACATTCCGGAGTCGGGCATTGCGAAAGGAGCAAATCAAAGAATTTGAAGAAAAGGTATGAGTGCTTGGTGACTGATTTGTCGTCTAAGCGAGAATATTGGTGTGAAGCACGGAGGAATTGAAAGGCATCGAGTGCGCCAGTGGGGCGAGAAAGCTTGAACAAAAGCAGAAGGCAAAGCAGAAAACTGAAGAATCAAAGAAGAGCAGAATGCGAAGGGGAATACTGCAGGGGCGTTGGTTCGACTTTCGACGACAGGAACTGAAGTGAAGGAAGCAGGTTTGTCAAGCCTTCAAGTAGTCCACGAAGCGAAGTGGTTTTTGTTGCCCGAGAGTTTAATCTGGGGAGATGCCAGGTTTGTCAAGAGGAAAGAAAACGTCGGTTGTGTTTCCGTTGTTCCAATCGACACCCGTACTTCGATGCGCCAGCAGATTCAAGCACAGGAGCTGCGTTGAAGTCAAACCTGGGGCAACCCGGAGTGGGAGCTGATGCGTGTTTTTTTTTTTATCTTTCGATTGCGCAATAACCCTATGGTCTCGGTTTTTTCTTGGATTGTGTGTATATGTTCTCGATGAGATTTTCAAGGTGTGTAGGATGAATATGTCGCAACAGAACAGTTGCAGAGAGTGGCAAGATTTCGAGAAGCAGAAGAACGCACAAAACAGGTAACGAAGACGCAAGAGACGCAGAACGAGAGAAGACAAAAAAGGTGAAAAGAAACAAGCAAAAAAAATTGTTTTTAAGTAGATGGTACGTCGCAAGGGTTTAACAGTCAATGGCTCTCTCTCAAGATGATTGGAAGATTTGAAAAAAATGGGGGTAAATAGCAGGATTTTTTTATGAGCAGTGAAGTTATGACAAGTCGACGGTTTGGGAAGAGAAGTTGAAAAGCTGATACTGGGTCGACTGTCGAATTAACTGATGCGGCATCTATATCTCCCCTTTCTGAGCATTGGGGGAAACGGAGCGAAAAGACGCGCGTAGAGAAGGGTTTAGAAATGGATGCGAAGCAACTGGTTCCAGGAACAGAAATAGATCGATGATGATCTAGAAGATGGACGAGGTCTACGTGTTCATTAACACGGCAAGAAACGCGATTGGTAGTGAGTGGTTGGTGATGCGATCAGAAATTCGACAGAAGAGACTCGACAAAAAGACGTGGTTCGAGATTGAAACACGGGACGGATTTTTTTTTTGGTGATTAATTTTAGAGGGGGTGTATCTGATACGATTCCAAGAGGAGACGGATATATTCCTTTGATATCGAGCGCGAACAGCGATTGTGAAGAGATAAAGATCCAAAGAAAAAAGAAAAATCACGGCTAGAAGCTGATAGATCCGAGAATATTCATACTCCAGAAAAGGAAGAAGAAGGAATAAAAGTCCGAATCGGAAGAAGAAAGAAGAAAAGGAAGAGGGATACGAGATAGGGATGGAGTTTTGAGAAGATCCCTAAAACCGGTGTGTCGGTCTAAAAAAGCATCAAGCTCGGTGGCGAGAAAAGACGAACGAAGATAAAATAGAATAGAACACAAGCGCAAAAAAAGAGCACGGAAAAATAGATGGCGATTGTTAGCAAGAGAATTGATGGGCAAAGCCGGGTTCCGATAGAATGGCAAAAAGTAGACGATGAACAGATGAAGTTTAAAAGGGTTGTAAGAGTTTGAAAAGGAAGACGAAAGTTGACGAAACGAAATTATGGAGAGAGGAGGAGGAAAAAAGAAGGAGAGAGGAAGAGAAGGGAAGGAACCGAAAACCTCGATAAGTGCAAAAGAAGGAACGACAAAAAACCCAGTTAGTGTAGTGTCTATCACTTAATTCAATTAACGAAACAAGCGGTACAGAATATGCACCTAGTGTCATTTAATGGGCTTTCACAGTTCCTCCCAAACGGCAAGAACCCTGGTTCGCGCCTGACCCGCACTCTCGGACGCTTTTTGATAAGAGAAGAGCTCACCACTCTAGGGTTGGTATCTCTGTATATGCTGGATGCATGTCGCGAGTCTCGCAGTTGGCCGCCGTGCAGCGGGCTGCAGCTGGATGGAAGCAACGTCTAGGCACGGATTACGGGGGAAGAACGCCTGTATGCAAGTGAGGGGGTTACCTCTTGATGTCTTCATCACATACAAGATACCTGCTCTCGCTCTCTCGCACATCTTTGGGGGCAAAGAGCATACTGCAGGCCCCCCTCCCCGCGGGAACAGGTGCAGGTTAATCGCCATTCTCCCAATCGGCCGGCTGTGTTATGCCCCTATAGCCGGCAACAGGGATAGCTTTCCACGGGTCCCAGCATTTACCAGTCACCGATCACCACTGGACGACTTCACCTGGCAGAGAAGGCTGTGTTGTGTGGGCTTTCTGGTTCTCATCCGTGGCTGTCTGTCAGTCAGGTCACGGGGTTCGCAGCCGAAGAGACTGAAATACGAGACATGATTTAACGTGCAGGGAAGGCGGCGATGATCAGTCTCGTCTCTGGGGCTTCTTCAATGCTTGGCTGCGATGTGCGGAGGGAGTTTGGATATGTGTGTCCTACAGCTTGTACCCGTACTTACACTTAGTGGTTCTTCTCCAAAGGCTCCATGTACCGGTACGTGTGCCCAGGCTTACGACCCGTATCTAACGCCGAGGTTTCCTCCCCACCTCGCTCACCTTGGCTGTACTAAATGGTATCTCAGTTCTCTTTTTCGCTATGTGTCAATGTACTGTATGTCCATGGGCATGTACAGGTACTTCCGCACCACGCGCCAGGGGCCTTTACCAACGCCTTTCCCCCCCTGAGCGAACCCCATTTCACACCAACACGCTTCTCTTCGCCAATTCTGTCCCCATTTCACTGGACCATCGACTAGTATGCAAACTACACCGTATCCGTACTAACAAATACACCTCGATAACAAGTGATCTGATACGACTCTGGTCTGCTGTGATGGCCAATTGCCGTCACAATCTTCGTTCACGCACTGGCGCCCCGATCCATTCGCACGTCGGCGATGGCGGGGTGGGAAAGAGAGGACGTGGCGAAAAATCCCTCCCCTCTCTGTCTGCTCTTTTTTTTTTTTTTCTTTTTTGACTTCGCCGCCTGTGATTCGGATGCCGGGCCCGGTGCGGGTGTTTTCCATAACGTGCTCTGCATCTCCACTCTTTTTGGTTCAGTCTTCAGTTTTTTTGTGCTAGAGGCTATTGCCACCAATGATCACACTTTTTTTTTCTTGGTAAACTGGTGATTGACTTATGCTTTGTGGGTTGTCTCGAGGTTGATTGCCCTCGAGTCTTCTCGCTGAGACATGCATACAGCCCGGGAGAGAAACACAGCGCTGCCGGCCGGGCGGGGGAACCGCCCAACCAGATGGTGTAGCCAAAACCAGGGTTTACCCTAACCCTAGAAAGACAGCCCAGCCTGACTGCCTCTGTCCCCAGACCCACAGAGTTTCTCTCAACGGGAGACAAGAAAAGAAAAAGACATACTCACTCTTCTTGCTTCTAAATGGCACGAGCAACGTAAAGAATGACCAATAAACGCCGGCCATTCACTGGAAAAATCCATCCATGTAGCTCATGGGGTCATGATGACGGCCGATGTACTGTAGAGCCTGAACCTTAGGTTTCCCTGCATTTTTTTTTTCACTTGGTCTCTCTCCCCTCTGTAACTGGTACTCATGCACATGCTGTGTCTTCGCAGTCCTACGCACATGCATGGCTGGTTAGATGGAGCCCGTGGAAATCTCACTTGCCACCTTGTCGCCAGATTCAGCGTAGCGGATGTCCACTTGACTCCCTGTAGTGTCCACCTTTTCGTGCAGAGGGCCCCAGGGTCATGGCCTGCATTGTTAGTTCCCCTCTTCCTTGCTATCGCTGCTCGTTCATGAGAGCAAACCAGAGAGAAAGAGAACAACACATGTCGGTTGCAGCGAGCTGGGCCTGTAGGAACGCCGATTCTATGTTTGCTGCCTCCTCTCAGTGACATCAAGCGTCGTCTTCTGCAGCCCGCAAAACGAGAGAGAACGGAAAGGAAAAGAAGATATAAAAAAGAAGGAGAGAATAAAAAACTTGAAAAAAAGGTCGGTTGAAGAACGTGATCAGATCTGCACAAGAGGCAAAGCAAGAACATCCTTCCCTCAAGGATGTGGGCTGTTTGCTACAGGATATTGTCGCCTTCGGGGGGACCCATCTCGTTTCTTGCTCTCTCAGGTGCAACCACAACTTTCAAACCTGCTCACAAAGTGTGATAGCAAGCAACTACTGACAAATCCCGCGAAAGCTACGCGATGTGACCCTATGCATCTATCGAGCCAGGCTGCACTTTCCCACAATGGTCTCTCTGGTTTTTTCTCTCTTTTTTTTTTTCTGTGTTTTCTGTCCCTCTCGTCCGTTGCTGCATCCAGACATATCCTGCGGTCCTCGGCGTTGGTCGGATGAGGCTCTCCGGCCATGCAATTTCCGCCCGCTCTAAAAGCGTGCGCCGGGTCGGTTCTTCGCTGGACTGGCTTCGCCCTATACAAGCGTTCCTCGTAAGGCCGGCGGTCGTCCCCCTAAAAAAAAAAAAAAGGAAAACACTGTCCTGGACTACGCTGTGTAGGTCGGCGTGGACATTGGCCTAAGGCCGCACTACGCCGCTGGGTCCGCGACAACAGCCACTATAGCCGCGTAAAACATCCGCCACCACGCCGCCATTTCACCCACTGGCTTCTGCTGACGATGGCCGGTGAATCTCAACAGCCTCCCACGCAGTCTTCACCCAGTGTCAAGCACCACTACCTATCCTCACCTATCTCTGGTCCGCGCGATCCAGATCCGGCCGCCACGCACCCACCGTTCCCCGGAAACACACCCTGCACCCTCCTGACACACACACGAGCAATACACAAACAACCCGCCAAGACCTGCCCTCTCTAGCGACCGCTGACCGTGGGAAAAGGGGG